>JAGWCC010000227.1:600000-1098900 GCA_022651775.1 Drusus annulatus
TCACAGACCAATAATACATATACTTGAACCTTGAATTAGAGGAAATTCATCGACCAATTATGCAAGGTAGCAAGTGCTTGCGAATTACCTGGTCACTGGTATGCTATATTAATTGGACGTAGTTATGCAGAAAGCGTCCAACCCACAATTTGCCAAAAATCGAGTTTAACATTTGACGGCCTGCATAGTCGAGTGGTAAGACGCTCGACTACGAATTTAGAGGTCGCGGGTTCGAACCCGACGTGCGCAAATATTTTTTATTTGATTAATATGTGACATAACACATTAAATTGAAATAAAATAAAATATAGTATATTTGCGGCACGTTCCAGAGTGGTAGATACTCTAAGTATCGCCCTGGTGAAAATTCAGAATAGAAACGTTGCTTGAAATGGCTTTAGCCGTGTTTGGTGACCAGATCTGAATAGCCAGGTACTTCCCAGCCTTCCCCTTCCTCATCTCCTTCCCCTCCCCACTACCTTGAGCCTCAGAACATACCGTTATTATGGATGCCATAGTCTCACTGGCTCTAGACGATTGGAAGCAGTTGACTCTTGTGAGGTATTCACGTAAAAAAAAACATCTTTTCCCAAATATATATATATATATATTTGGGAAAAAAATAAAATATATATATATATATATATATATTATACATGGAATCAAGGGAATATTTGATTCGCTTACTTGATTCATGTCTAGTTAGATAAACATCAGTTTTTTTAAAATAATGTATGCTTAGTTAAAGCCATTGAGATATGGTTAAAGCCTATCTGTGTCAATAGCTATTAAGTAAATATTATAAATCTTAGTTGTTAGTCACTAGTTATTAGTTTTAATTAAAAGATGTAGGTTAAATAAATTAAGTTGTAAAGCGCTCTTCGGTGATTTTATCACTAAACTGGCGCCATAGATATAATCCAATTATTATTATTATTATTCAGTCACAAAAGTATAGTGTAATCAAATTGACTAATGTATTACAAAATCTCCCCCTGGGGAAAATTTTACTTAACTTAGCTTAATTTTAGTGCATGAAAGCGGCCATAGATCTTTAACTTATTATTAAAAGAATATATGGAAGTTAAATTATAATAAAAAATATATACATATATATATTTCCAATTCAGTCTAGTTTACATTGTAACATCATTAACAGATTTGCATCATTAATAATATGATATGGGGTCGTTTTTTCACATAATAGAATGATTTTTTGAAACGATCCAATATCATCTCGCAGTGGGTGTCCGCAGTTCGCAGTCCGTACTAGTACTGGGCGTTAACTATAATTCGAAAAAAACACCAACGCCGTTATCGTTGGCGATTAAATATAACCGTTGAAAATAACGCCGACGGTGACTATTTTTTATTTATCTAGACGTTGAATTATATGCACTAATATTTCAAATGCAATAGTAAAAAAGTAAAATAATATATTGCGTCGTATTGACTACTAAAACTTAATTTATTTGCTTACTAGGTATTTGCACTTTGGCCGTGAAACAAAACATAAACATTAGACAGTTACACAATTAATCGTATTCTTCAACTCACAAAAACACATCGAATGCACGCGCGACAAGTAAAAACGCGCCAAACTAAACGAGTAGGAGATTGACATAAAACCAACTAGAAAAAATAATGAATAACGAGTCTATCAGTTGTACTAATATTAATCCCCTGTTAAAAATAACAGTTCAATGAAGAAATTGGGAGATATATCATAGATATAACGTAATATATTATTTTATTTGTCATTATTTTCGTCGCTTGATTCTAGGCGCTACGTGTCGGCCGTTTCGGATAGGAAAATCCACAAAGACGTCTAGTAAGAAGAAATATAACCAAAAGATTATTCCAAACTACGCATTATATTCACACTCTTTACACCTTTTTAAATAAGGTTCATGACAATGCGATGCGTCGTTATAATATATGTTAGATATTAATATATTTACACTGTTAGATATTTTGGTGACATTCGGATAATTATTTAACATAACAGTTACATTTTAGGTGCCGCCGATATTTTACCTAGTCATTATTTTATTCGCTTGACTCTTGGAGCTACGTATCGCGCGTTTCGGATAGGATATTCCACAAAAACGTCTAGTAAGAAAGTATAAAAAAATACGTATAATGTAGTTTACGATGCATAAACTCTTATACCTTTTTGTTTACTTGGCGCTAACGCTAATACAATAGCTATTGTGGAGATTTTATTGCATCGAATAATATTCGTATGTAGGTACTAATATTTTTAATAATAACATCTAACTGTTGGCGCAAATTTTCGTCAATGGCGTTAGACGTTGGCGATATCTAGCTGTTATTTCTAACAGCTAGATATATTTTGATACAGTACTAGTCCGTACCGTCCGAACTCGAGACTTTCCGGGGCGATGCGACTTGTCACTTTTTTTGGGCTCGCCCGAAACGTGGCGGAAATTCGCTTCGGTTCGTATTCCAACAAAAATAACCAAAAGGCAAATAACGAGTGGAATTATTTATTTAATTCCTACATCAATCAGTTTGAATTTATTGTTTGTTTTTATTGTAACGACGAAAATAGGACGGATGTTTACAAAAAAATGACGTTATTATAACTTTTATTCCGTTTGATCCTTTTCCACGTGTCAAGAAAATATTTTATAAATTTCTAAAAATACATAACTTACGTGTCTTTAAAAAAGGTTTGCACAATATACAAACAATTCACTTTCAATAAGATATTTGAATATAAACGTTTTTATTTTATCCTTAGTGTTACATTTCATCAAACAGGGGTGGGCCAGAGTGAATGGAATGTTACACACTACTCGTTTCTATCACATGTGAATCCTCTCTCGTTATTCTGATTCATGAAGTTTTCCCAAAATCCACAAAATAAAAATGGATTCAAGTTATATCGATTAAATACAATATCAGGAATCTTAATGAATTAAAATATAGCACATTTTCATCTCGTACCGGTTATAAAAACGTTCCCAGAAACGGCTTTGACTATGTTAAATGATCAGATCTGAATAGCCGCATCCTAACCTTCCTCTTTTCCATCTCTTTTCCTTCAACACTTCCTCCACAACATCCACTAAATTGGAGGAGTTGGGAAACGTAGAGAAAAAATCCTGCTCATTTTTGGGTGGTTCTATTGCTAGGTCTCTCGGTTCCTCCTATTATTCTCTTCCGGAACTAAAATGTATAACGAGCCCAACAGAATTTCGGTCCAAACTGAAAACTTACCTTTTCAGACTCTCATATCCTTAAATTCATTAGAAGAATCTCAACATTATCTGTCTCTCGACGAATCACCTTTAGATATACACATTTTAACCAAATCCTGTACTGCACGACAAATTCAGAAAGTTCATTTTTTATTTCGCTCCCATGCCCTAAATCAAATAAATTAAAATAAAAATAAATAAATAAAAACATTTAAAAACAATCATAATTATAATTTTGAGTTGAGTGTGCCTATCTGATGGGACCTGTCAGGTAAGTATGTTCCTATATATTTTCTTAATTAAACTAGGAATTAAAATCTAATAATAGAAAATAAGGTCTGTACAGCGCCCTTGAGGTGATTTTTCACAAAAACGGCGTAATACACATCATTCAAATATTATTATTATTATTATTCTGGGGTAGGTAGGTATCGCCTACCTGCTAATGGACAGTGAAAGATGGAAGTATTGGTAATAAATAATAATAAAAAACGTCCACACTAAACTCAATTTAATGCAGGGCGTCACATATGACGTCACTGAAGGCCATAATGTGTTCATGTTGGACATGTGGCCGCTTCCACCTGTGTAGTGTTTTCTATGGTTTTCCCTATTACCATGGCGAATGCAGTGGAATTCCTACACATAGGCCATAGCCGAGCCCCCTCCCATCCCCACTCAACACATGTATATATGCCATAGTGCTGCGTCGAGAAGGAGAAGACAGTCTGATGATCCGGCAATATCATGCAATTTTTGTAGGGTTTTTACAAACATATTTTTTCCCTACGTAAACTCCTGAATTTAAATTCAATGGTCTCGTAAATGCATTTTTTCACCCACAATGAGGTAACAAAGTAAGGCGCATTGCACCGTTCTATTGGTATAAGGAACAAGAGTTAGAGTCAGTAACTTTAAATGATTCATCACTTAATGATAAATAAGAATCTAGGTAATCCAAAAAAAAAAAAAAACTAAACTCAATTTCCCAGTCCCGATTGCAAAAAAAAACAAAAAAGTCACCCTAAAAACTGTTGATTTTAAGTTGACAATAACAAATGATCGAAAAGTATGGGAGAGAGTCAGCATTCCCAATGCCCACTCGCATCTCACGAATAATCGAATAAAATCGTTAAGTACCCGCTAATTAGCGAGGAAGACGCGATACGGTGGACGGTAACGAGCTACATTGTTGAATTTGCCGAGGGAGACATTTATTGTTATTTCATTACGGTTAATTATTTTGAAACCATTAAAACCATTGCGCGATCTTTTTTACTCGTTGACGTGACACTGTGTTAAATACGTTAAACTTGAAAGAGGAAATATTTTTAACGTTTAATTGTTATTTTGAGGATGACCAACAAATAAAGAAAATTAAAAGCATGTTTTTGTGCAAGGAACTGTCATTTTTTTATGGGCTACGTTAATTACATGTACTTAAAAAATATTATGTATTAAATGCCTATATGTCTTACGGGATGCTGTGCGAGGCAATGAGGTTAGCAAATATATATACACGTTGTAGTGTTCTTAAAGTGGCAATCAAAAACTACGCTGGCACAGAATAGAATAAAAGAAGAGTATCTATGAATGTGAATAAAGAAAGGAGTGTGTGCAAAAACAGAGTTGTATGGCGGATCGTCCTCTCTGCCTACCTCTGTCAAAAAACGGCGTTATGGTTAGTTAAAAAAGCAAAGGCGTTGAAGAAATTCATTTTGTCATACGGAGGAAATTCGAAACCGGCACGGTCATTCACAGTTGAATGGAAAGGTGTAAAAAAAAAATCGAAAATAAATAAGAATGAAATTTCAATAATAAATCACGTGAAAACTTTTATTATTATTTCATAAAAGACATCCATCAAATAAATGTGGGATTTACAGATTTTGCACGTGTTCCAACTCGTAAAAGACCTCCTGGTTTGTTTGTCTAGGAAGGAAGAATTTATATATACATATATACACATTGATATATTACATGATGAGTATTATAGAGAGTAGGTAGATACAAACATAAAAGTAAATAAAAGAGTATTTTTTTTGCCGGAGCATTAATTGTTTTATAAATTCTAAATATACGCACACATGACTTACGTATGCGAGTTTTTAAAATATCCATAACTACGGCGGATTTTTTTAGAATTCGGAATAGAACACCGCAACCCAATATACTGTTGACGTAAAACAAAAAAAAAAAACGTTTTTCAAGTTGATATTTAACACTACATAATAACGTCGCTGGAAAAGCAAAAGGGCTGAAGCGCCGTTTTGGGAAGTTTACGCCAGAGCACTAGTGTTTTTGTTTAACAATAAGTCTTCAATACCTGGTTGGATTTTTGAAAAAAGTTAACTGAGGTAACTCCCAATGCTCTCACTGAGTTACCCGAAGCGACAAAAAGCTAAAAAAAAGTCCCAAACTTGTGTCGCTTAAGTCAAGCTTTCTCCCAAATGGTAAATATATTTTATATATCTGAAGCGCCATAAGTCTTCAAAATCAAACGAGAGTCGAAGCATTTGATGCGGAAAAAAACTCCTCAAAACTGTATAACTATTTTTTTGACCAACGTGTCGCTTAAGCTCTTTTGCCTTTCCAGCGACAATATACAATATTGAATATCACGTCAACCTACGTAATATTGTAAAGTACCAATATAAAAATATTTTGATAATTTGTATAGCACTGTTTTTGTGAAAAATCACCTCAAGGGTCCTGTACAAATATACATTACTCTATCTTGATGGCCTCCGTAGTCGAGTGGTAAGACGCTCGACTACGAATCCAGAGGTCGCGGGTTCAAGCCCGGCGTGCGCATATAAGTTTTATTTAATGAATATGTGTCATAACACATTTAATTCATGTAAAATTATATAAAGTATATTTGCGGCACGTTCCAGAGTGGTAGATACTCTAAGTATCGCCCTGGTGAAAGATCACCATTCAGAATTGAAACATTGCTTGAAATGGCTTTAGCCGTGTTTGGTGACCAGGTCTGAATAGCCAGGTACTTCCCAACCTTCCCCTTCCTCATCTCCTTCCTCTCCCTGCAACCTTCAGCCTCACAACATACCCCTATTGGGGATGCCATAGTCTCACTGGCTCTAGATGGTTGGGAGCAGTTGAGACTATTGTGCAATATTCATGTAAAAAAAAAATGCAAATCTTTTACCTGACATCTCTGAATAATTTTAATTTTAATTTTGTCACAACTTTATCCTAAAAAAATACATTTGAAAATACTACATATTTTTTATTAATTTTATTTCATATAAATGTTTAATAACAAAATCTTTAAAAAAAGGTAAAATTACATTTAATGGAAGTAGAATTTTACGTTGATGTTATAATTATTAATGTTGATGGTTTTCAGATTGAATGATGATTGGAAATCGAGGAACATTGAGTCAAGTGGAATTTTGGCATCGGCAGCCTCTGGTCGCCTTGTTTGGTGTTTGAGGACCAATAAAGGAAATGGTTACAAGTCCAGTTTTTGGGGGAAAGGGACATGAGGGGCAACTATTATATTTGTTAAGTTTATTAATTTCACTATATTATATTAAACGGATATTATAAATGTGATTATTTATGTTTTTATGCAAGGGATACAAAATGTTCAATGTTGCCGATGCTCAAAATAAAGTTTTAAATAACATTCCACTTGTTTTGTGGATAGTTATTTCAAATATAATAAAAAAATCATATCGATGGCTAAAAACATTCAATTCTTTAGAATCTCTAAATAATTCGGCTAAATTGAGTTAGCTTTGGTGATCTTCTTGATGTGATATTTCACAAAAATGGCGCTATATAAATTAGCCAAGTACTAGTAGCTGTTGATTTTTTTGCAAATTAGGTTAAAAATATTATTTTTTTCAATATTTAAATAATGTTAATAATCTAAAGCACAAATACGAGACAGAAAAAAAAACTAAAATAAATAAATTACTCCCGGATAGAGTAGAGGTCCGAGTTCGAGTCTCGGTCATGACCATTGTTCTTTTTAGTTTCTGTATTTTTTTTCTGTTTTATATTTGTATTTCAAATTATTAATATTATTTTAATATTTAATAATAAATAATCATTAATGCTTTAAAGTTAATTCCAATTTTAATAATAATTTTTTTACCCAATTGAACTGAATACTGGATTAAAGCTTATTTCATTCAACGCCTTTTTATTTTCTGTCCGCCACTTAGTAACAAGTATCTTATCAATCTAAATTGAACTCCCTCCATCAACAAGGAATAGTATGGCCCTTTTTAAAAGTACGAAGAAGAGAGCAGTAATGATTTTTTTGTCCGAATTATGACTGGGATCTGGTGAAAATGATTGTCGTAGATACGTAAAATAAGAAAGTAAAATTTTAGATGGTTTGGACAAACACAGCAAATGAATGAAGACATGAGTGCCAGGACAATTTTTGCGATCAAGTAGATGGAAGGACTCGGGGACGCCAAAGGTTTTGATAACTTGAGTCGGGTTACGTCAAGTGATGGAGTTACAGGATATTGTGCAAATGTTTGTGTGGGCATGTGGAAGTAAATGAACCATGAGTGTGTTCTAGGACAGTGGTCTGCCTACCTGTGGTATGCATACAACTACCTGTTATTTTTCAATTAATTCCATTTGCGTTGGAATTCTACTTTTCATCAATGTACAGTGAACATGTACCAGTCCGTGGCAGGATGAAGATAAGGGCTGTTTTCAAGATTTAATTTATAATTATTAATTTCACGACGGGGCACTTTGCCCCAGCATCCTCGATTTTCTCCGTATTTCACCGAACACCGCGGGAATTCGGTTTGAAACTTGGGAAGATTTGGAAAAAAGTTAGGCATCGAAAGTATTTCAAACACGTGGGAAATTCTTAATGTTCCACGTGATACACGGGTAGCAGTCCTTGTTGAACTGAAACAGCTCACTGAACCCAGGGGGTCAATTCAACGAGTTTCGCAGGATATCTTCATAAGGAGAATTCAATAACAAAGCAACATAAAAACCATAGACATAAATACAAGACACGTCATATTCATATAAATCTTAGGAAAAATGTAGCATCATTACTAGTTACGTTTTATATTCCGTTGCACCCGCTTAAGAAAATGATAACCATTCAAAGAATATGTGTAAACGGATGAGATAGCTATATTAACGTCACACGCTACTGTTATAATCGGGTATCGCGCCACTAGCCGTGGTTGTTTTTCGCACACTTATGTGTTTTTGCATTCGCTATCTCACACCGTTATCGAGTTGAAAAACCTTGTGAATAATTGTATTTATTGAATTGAAATAATAAGTAATTTGTGGGTAATTATAAATGGAAAGAAACTCCATGAGATATGTTTTTTTGTTCCCGAATAATTTTTACACCTCCCAAGGCATTTTTCCTCAGAAAGGAGCCTACAGCGACGCGTTTGTGACAGCTGGTGACAGCTTGTCTGTCGAACGAATGTTTGTGTGATACTAAACGCAGTAAATCTCAGGTATGTCTCGCGGACTCGGTTTAGTGCATTCACGCGCGATGTCTCAGGAACGTATCTACATTATTAAATTCACCTAAAATAAAATAAAACTAACAAAACCACAATTATGATAAGCTATACTCTCGGCTCACATCCCTGGCTTCATTCACATGGTTATCTACATGTGTCTTCCTGATACGTCCCTGATTCGTTTTCTATCCATTTTCGCAATATTATATCCTTACACCGTTTCTTTGTTCGTCAATCAATAACGTTTTACATGTTCTACTATTTATTTACACTCGTTAAAGGCTTTTTATAAAAATATTAACATTAAAAAAAACACACACACAATATACATACTCATAAACACTGCAAAAAATATTGTACCATCAAGGAGTATTTGTTTCCCAGATGTTGAATTCGTCTCATAGGAGTGTGTAATATTGTGAGGTTGAAGTTACAATAATATGGTAGGTACTGTCTTGTAACTGTCCTGCCAGCAACATGAAATGCAATCAAATATAATAGTTCAGGGCTGTCAATCATTGAATTTATAATCATATATAAGCAAGTTAAGTCGGTAATTATTCTACGTTCAGATAATTTTAATAAATTAAGGTGACTAAGAATATAATCATAATTGATACATTCCATTAAGTTAATAAATGTTACGAATTTATTTTAAACTCTTTCTATTGCAAGGAAATGAATAGCATAACTTGGTGCCCGCACTGTTGAGTTGTATTCAATTTAACTCCTAACTAATGACATGTAAAATTTTTTAAAGGTGTGAATGTTTTTAAATTGATTACATACTTTTAATACAAAACCCAACATTTTCAAAGCTTTATTTGACGTGATTTCAATATGATTAATAAAGTTTATTGAGCAAAGTTATTTCATAAAATCTTATCATATCAGTATACTATTGGCTAGAAGATATAATGTCTCTCGACTTTCAATCGGAATTTAGAGATCGGAGATTGATTGATCGTATTCCCACAATTCAAGATATTTATTATGACGTATTTGGTAAGATAATTTTCTAACTGAAGGTAAATCTGATTTTATTAGAAAAGCGAAAACATCATCAGTCACAGAGTCAGTCGCCTTACGAAAAATTTCAATTCGATTTGCTGTGAATCGAGTTGGTCATTAGCAAACCATGAATCGTCTGGTTTGATAAATAATAATTTAAAGGTATTATGACTAAAACGTTTTTCTTCAATTCAATTAATCGTTCAAGTAAATTCACAGAAATGGATCAATGGTTCGAGTGGTTTTAATCTAAGTGTTCATCAACGCGTCGATTGTGGTCAGTTTTTTGCTGGCATCTTCTCTCTTAAACATTTCAGTGTTCAGTGTAAATGTAATTAAGAGTTGATTTTCATCTCCCCTCGTGGCTGGATATTTATTGAAGACTGAACCGAAATTCAGGCAGAATTCAGTATCCAATTTTGGATCGCTGCAAGTTCCGTGTCCCAAGCAAGTGACTTGCGGTAACCCGGTTGTAAATTAAAATAAATAAATGACCAGGTGCTCGTACGGTGCCGGGCTGTGCCGCAAAGGAGTCTGGAATCTTCCCAGGACTCGTTTCGGGGAACACAGAAGCCATAAAACAATGAACCGATACATTTCCCCATCTCCTTTTGTTCGTCACTTGCGCCACGAGGGTCGGAATCTTGCGTTAATTTTTATTATTATTTTTGTTGTAAATACCGCACAAGAGTACCGACTGCTCTCAACTGTCCGGACCCAGTGGTACCTCAGAGCAATAATATACCAGGAGGGATAGCTTTTGAAACAGTGCAGTCAAGATTGTTGATTTTTTCCTGACTCGGGCGGGGCTAGGGTTTTCATGGACACACCTTTTTACATCCATGCATAGCGCATGTCGACATAATGTTTTGTTCATTCGTATAACCACTTTCTCACAGTATTGTGATCAACAAAAATATAGGAAATAACCTCAAAACAGTCGACAGTTAACCGCAAACAAAACGTTATGGGCGGAGTCGCCAGAGACGCGGGAAACGGAAAACATGCTTACACACCTAAAAGTGGTGCGATATAATGTGACGACTTGTCTTGTCTCATTCTCTCTCACGGTTTACGACGTAAAAACCCAGAGAAAGTGATTTATCCTAGATTTGTTTAGGTTGGGTAAAAATATTTGTGGCATCCCCAATCGGGGTATTTTGTAAGGTTGACAAGGCTGAAGGAAAGCAGGTTGATAAGTGTCTAACTATTCAGATTTGAT
This sequence comes from Drusus annulatus, assembly GCA_022651775.1. Classification (NCBI taxonomy): domain Eukaryota; kingdom Metazoa; phylum Arthropoda; class Insecta; order Trichoptera; family Limnephilidae; genus Drusus; species Drusus annulatus. The sequence continues at coordinate 610,956 of JAGWCC010000227.1, forward strand.
CACCAAACACGGCTAAATACATTTCTAAATGGTGGTCTTTCACCAGGGCGATTCTGATCTACCACTCTAGGAAAAAAACTATTGCAAAACTAAAAATGAAAGTTACATATTTAAAAAGTCAAATGTGCTATTCAAAAACAAGAAAACTTATGAGGCTGCTAGCGCAACTGCTATACCTAGTCTTAGAAGAATTGATTATTATTGTAATAAGCTTTCCATAAAAATTACACAACTTTTAAGGAGAAGCAAAGTAGAATCAGCCACCCAAATTTTCAAGCTATATTCAAAAAAATATTTTAAAATATACATCTCAGATTGATAAAGACCAGCATTTAGTGGCATGCTTGAACTTGGTTTTTCATTTGTAATTACTAATTAGCTTCGTCCAGACAGTCCGCGGTAACGCACGTAAGCCATTCCCAACTGGCAAATAAATAAATTTACAAACTCGGAGTAAAATCACTAACAGGGTTGTCACAAATTAAGTAAATTAGGTATTTTGTTGTGAGTAGGTAGTTGTAAATCATTAAAAAGAATGAATGTTGTATATTTTTTGTTTATTCAAATATACATTAATCAATAAGATTATTAAAATCTTATTTATAGATAAAAATATAAACGAATTAAATTATTAGTACAGAACATTTTATAATACATATTATAAAATGAACTTCAGTGTCCATCAACAAAATAGTTTACAAACAAAAGTAAAATAAAAAAAAATGTACGGTGATAACAGATGTTAAATCATTTTCTTAACCTTGGAGTAAGAATATATGGAGAGATCAATTTTTTTTACCTATATAAATTTGCGATAAATCACTTTCTCTGCGTTTTACGTCGTACACCATGAGAGAGAAAGAGACACAAAAATTCACAAAACATGACACCGCTTTTTAAGTATTGTAGGGATGTTTTCCGTCCCGCGTTATTTTGTAAGGAAATTTCGAATGCAGATAATAATAACAGTGAACTTATATAGCACAGTTTTGTGATATTTCACGTCAAGTGCGCTTCATACTTAATTAATTAAGCTAATAATTCTAACTAACAAGGAGAAAATAATATATAATATGTATACAAAATTAAAACTATCTAAATGCATGATCGTTATCATAAATCATCAGAGAACAGGTTCAGAAATGGGTACAATAGTGCATGTGCACATCAATAGATTTAAAAAAAACAATTAATTAGAAGCTAAGGGTATAAAAATCCAGATGAAACGTATGAATTCATTTTAACATATTTGTTAAATCAAAGAAAAAAGAAATTAGATTGGAATTTGATGTTAGATCCGTAACGCCCGAGAATTCTGTAGGTTAGATACTCCAAAAAGGTAGTCTTAAAAAACATAATACTATAACGTAATACGCGAATTTTGAAACTAGAAAAAAAATCTCCGCATTACAACAATCAAATCGTCCACGTTTACGAAAAATCACATCTTTAAATTATATAATACAGGACCTAGAAAAAAACGGGGCAATGTTCAAAAGTGAAGGTATCCAAATATTATCATCCATTAGTGGGCCCAACGGAGATGTTTTGTCGAAGTGATTACTTGGGAAATGGACTGAGCAGATTGTGCTATGGTATTTAGGAGTTCAATTTTGCCTTCTCGTAGCACGGATCCATTTTTCTCGCCTTTTTTCATCCTTTGGAAATCTAAAAATAATTAAATATATAATAATATTCCAATTTTGGCATAGCCCTGAATTTAGGGAGGCAACCAAAATCTAAGAGATAAACACTATTCTGTCTTTATCTGTTTGCCAACAATTTAGCGTTAGTATCATGAGAAAGAAAGAGACCGGGATAGTTTCAGAAGCCGTACAAAGACGGAGTTCCCCTTTCTAATGGTTTTTAATGTGACATCTCGTAAATATTTTTAAGTTAAACATATTGCGAATCCATTAAAACTCATTTCAAACGGAAGTTTATTATATTGGAACGAATAGTCCAAAGATTAATTACATATTGGTGTAAGTTACTAGTTGTTTTGTAGGTTAGGATGTTAAATATTTGAGATCAAACTAAAAAAGACGATTTTTATGGTACATACGTGTGAAAACTGTTTTTTTTGGTCCTTTTGTACTTCGATTAAAGCAAACAAGCATAGAACATGTGGCCATGATGTTTTGCTAGATATTACACAAAAAATAACTCAAGTTTTTAACTATTTACGTACTTTTGACAGTCCGTTCGCCTGACAGTGCAAACGTGTCTGAAGTTTGTGCGGATTAAATAATGAAGACATTTCATTTAGCCCGCCCCAAATCGTGTATAGGTTTCAACAATTGTTTGTCTCTTTTTCTCATATGCTTATAGAACCGAGCATAAAGAGAGAGCTATATTTTGCGAGTTTGTCAACGATTTGTCACAAATTAGTATGGTCTCTTTATATTGTTACTCTGAGGTATTTATCAACTTACTATTTCACGGGATGTAACTTGACGTGCCAAGAAAAAATATGAGTTGCTTTAATCTGCCCATTTCAAATGTAGAATAATGTCAAAGTACAATTTAGGTAGGTTTATTAGGTTGGTAGGGGTTTTTAAAGATTATTTTCAATATTTGATAATTTCAATTCACATTCGAAATGTTCACGGTCGTACGTACTCATAAAGTAAATTATTTATATTTAGTTAATTTTCTAGCTGACCGCACGGTAGGTGGACGCTATTGACAGATAATAATAATAATACTTGGCTAATTTATATGGCGCCATTATTGTGAAATATCACCTCGAGGGCGCTACCTACTAACTAACTAACCATCACGCCTTTTCCCTGCAGGGATAGGTATAGGGTTCTTGCTTTATTCACATTCATACATCGTCTTATGTTATTATGACTCTACCTATTTAGTTTACTTGATCAACATATTTAGTGTACTATTTTGGAAAAAAACATTCTTGATTTAATACCAATTTGAGAAATAATTAAAAAATAAAGCAAAAAAAGCAATAAATTTCTTTTTACACAAAACGTCATTTTTTTCATTTACTAGATTCTTTTTATCATTAAGTGATGAATCATTTAAAGTTACTGATTCTAACTCTTGTTCCTTATACCAATAGAACGGTGCTATGCGCCTTACTTTGTTACCTCATGTGGGTGGAAAAATGCATTTACGTTTATACATACTATTGAATTTAATTTCAGGAGTTTTCGAAACGTCCTATTCATTGTGAAAAGGGAATAAGAGAAGTCGGTATGCACGAGGAAGACGATTGGAACGATAGAGTGAATCATACGATTGGGTCGGGTCATGACAAGAGTCAGAATAACAGATGATTATTTATAAGACGATGTTTGAATGGAAAAAAAAGTCGAGGACGCCCGAGGAAAATATGGCACGATCAAGTAAATAAAATACTTGAATCGGTTCATGTAAAGAGTTAGAATAACAGAAGAGTATGTATAATTTGATTGACAATCCATACCTCCTGGAATGCTTTAAGCTGTTTATGCCAAACAACTACTGCCAGGGGTGACATCACGATCTGCTGTGCATTCCACATGGCAGAACAGACGTGTTGTCTCAGCACAGCATGACACGGGGTATGGTACTATCAAATAACATGTCTCTTGATATCTTCAACGTAAACCTTGAAGATTTCAAGAGACATGTTAAAAATATCTCTTAATTTACTTTTATGTTTCTTTCTTGTGTTTTGTAAATGGACATGTAGGTAATAAAAAAAAAAAAATAAAATAAAAAATTAGATGATCTATGAATGTGAATGAAGCAAGGAGTGTGTGCCAAGACAGAGTTGTATGGCGGTCCGTCCTCTCTGCCTACCCCTGCGGGAAAACGGCGTGATGGTTAGTTACTTAGTTATGAATGTGAAAAAGGAAAGAGTGTGTGCCAAGACAGAGTTGTATGGCGGTTCATCCTCTCCGCCTACTCCAGCGGGGAAACTGTGTGATGGGTAGTTAGTCAGTCAGTTAGACTTGGAACCACCGAGCACGTCAATGATAGCGGGTAAGGTCAATTAAAAAAAACAGTTAGTTTATTACAGCATATTGGTTATACCCAATAAACTCTCAGGCAATAAATCATCTGAAAATATTCGCACGTACAGTGATTGTCTTGAATATTAATAGTTCAGCTCTCAGCAAATATGTACCAAGAAACGTACCGGGCGATAAATCCTGTTACCTTTGCCGATATTTCTTTATCTGCTGACAGATTTGGGTGGTTTACGATTCGTCCGGTCCCAGCATCCCGGTCCATCCATAATCCTTTCATCTCGTCTGGGCTGCCGGAGTTATGGGCCCTTCCCGGAACTGGGGAAAACTAATCAGCCTCAAAAAATCTGCACCGACACAATGGTTATTTGTTGTCCTTTGGAGATATTAGTGCGTACCTACCAGAAAGTGTAGAGCAGTACCTCTTCTAAGCTTTACTGATTTAAAAGCTTCAGATAAGATTTTATCGCTTTTCGTTTATATAAAAGATAAAATTTAGGCGTTAAACAATATTTTAGGGGTTTAGTATTGTTTTTAGTGGAATGTAGAGCGAATGAGCGAAGAAAGGAGTGTAACACGAATATATGATAATAATAATAATAATATTTGGACGATTTGTATAGCGCCGTTTTTGTGAAAAATCACCTCAAGGGCGCTGTACAGATCTTACTTTCTATCGTTACATATTAATTCCTAGTTTCAATAAGAAAATATACAGGAACATACTTACCTGGCAAGTCCCATCAGATAGACACAATTATTAACTTTAAATTATGATTATTATTTAAATTATTATTATTATTTTTTTTTTTTTTTTGGAAGAAGGAGTCGAAGACACCCGAGGAAGACATGGCACGATCAAGTGAATCAAATACTTGAATCGGGCCATGCGAAGAGTCAGAGTAACAGAAAAGTATGTATGAGACGATGTATGAATGTAAACGAAGCAAGGAGTGTGTGCCAAGACAGAGGTTGTATGGCGGTCCGTCCTCTCTGCCTACCCCTGCGGGGAAACGGCGTGATGGTTAGTTAATTAGTTAGTGAAATAAAAGGCAGCATTATTTTACGTGCGCTGTAAATTTTATTTGGCACACGTTCCTTGCATTTTTCACATCCATAAATACTGTACTGTTGTTCAGACAGACGCTATTTGATACGATTTACTTGTATCGATCGTGAATGTCTTTGTGGAGCTTCCTCAACTTCTTATTCCATCCGTGTAATATATTCTCAAGAATCAGCTGCGATTCTCCGTCCATTTGAAGCGAATTTCGTTTTTAATTTTGATTATTTCATTCGCTGTACTATGAAAATAATAATGTTTGCTGTAATACAACATTTCAACACGTTAATTCAACGATAACATCTGCAGTTGGACGATTCTGGTAATGAATATTTATTTCTTTAGATCTGTGCACAATTAATATGCTCACAGAAAGCTACAAAAGCGTGTAAAAGGCATAATTTAACAAACAATGCATTTCTAGTGCGTCCAGCTGCAACCAAAAGAAAAAGCATTTATGACTCACAAAAAATTATTAATTAATACATTTATTTTAAGAATATTAATTTTAAAAATTTCTCTTAATTACTACCTACTTATTACTTTAATGTTCGTAGCGGGTAACCGCTGAACAGATACTGTATAAGAAATTTGATTTATATACACCGATTTAAAAGGAGACTTATTGACGTCAATTTACTTTATTTCGACTCCCGGACTTCAGACAGGTGAAAGAAATTGATTATTTTCAAGAAGATTTTCGACGTTTGACAACGTTTGATCAGATTCAACAAAAGTAAAGAAAATATGTGCTTTCTTCTGGCACACGGACACGCCAACAGCACACTTCTATCGGCTTATATCTTCATTGCAGGTAAAACAAATAACTATTTTTTTATCAATTAGACCAATTATAAATACCTTTTACTTTTGATGGAGGAAAGTAAGAGAGTGTCGCGTTTATGATAATTTTGTTGGTAAACCTCGAAAACTGAACAATTGAAAGTGTAACGAGTCGGAACTAGAATGCTAAGTTGTAGAATGGATTCAGATCATCGGGGCAAAGAGATTGCAGAAGATTTGCAATTCAATCGTCTGAAAAGAAAATTGGGACACGAGGATGACGCTTTTGAAGCATTGCCATATTGTGCTGTCAAAGGCCTGGCAATTTACCATTATTTACTGATCATATAGGTATGCCTAATTAATTTAACCAAAAGTTTGTACTTTTTTAATGAGCAAATTGGCATCGATTGCTATTATTGGAAATTTTGTACTAAAAAATAAAGGTACGCTTTTTTAAGTGCCCACCTTTTCTTTTAAGCCTTGCGAAAAAAAATCATTTTTTATTTTATTATTTCATTTAAGTTTTTTTTGCAATAAGATAAGATAATTATTATATTTTTTTTATGGTATAAAGTAAACATAAGATGTTCCACACCATAAAGAGCAAGGTTCTTGTTTTTGGTGGGGGAATTTCGCTCAGATAATAATAATAATATTTGGACGATTTGTATAGCGCCGTTTTTGTGAAAAATCACCTCAAGGGCGCTGTACAGATATTATTTATTAATTCCTAGTTAAAATAATAAAATATACAGGAACATACTTACCTGGCAGGTCCCATCAGACAGACACACTTAAAATTATAATTATGATTTATTTTTTTTGTTCCGTTATTGTAGTAAAAAATGGACTTTCTGAATTTATCGTACAGTACAGGGTTTGGTTAAAACTTGAATATCTAAAGGTGATTCGTCGAGAGACAGATTATGTTGAGATTTTTTAATAAATTTAAGGATATGAGAGTCTAAAAAGGTAAGTTTTCAGTTTGGACCGATAGTAAAATAGTGTTTAGTTTTTACAATACAGCAGAGAAAAATACTAAGTATTTGTGTAAAATTAGTTATAGTAATAAAGGTTAGTACATAATGATAACGCAAGGTTTGTAGAATAGAAAGTAAAAAATAAAATAAATAGATAAATTATAATAACAATTATTAAGGAAGTTGTTTAATGTAATATTTCAATTTAAGCTGAAATTCATGAATATTATCTATAGTTTTTAGATTTACAGGAAGATTGTTAAAGGATGAGTTTATGTATTTAGGAAGTATGTTTATAAGAGACGGAAAGGCTGATAAGGATATTGAAAGAAGGGTGAATGCAGGAAACTCCATTAATGGAGGACTGAACGCTGTTGGGGCAAATAAGAAATTGTCCAAAGAAGCGAAGCTAGCAGTCCACAATGGAGTGCTTATACCAACCCTGATGTATGGCAGTGAGGCATGGAACTGGCAGAGGAAGGATGAAAGTAGACTGAATGCTGTGGAAATGAGATCTTTGAGACGGATGTGCGGTAAAACCATGTATGACCGTATTACAAATGTGGATATCCGGAAAGAATGCAAGGCGGATATGAGCGTAATGGATAGGATCAAGAAAGGGACGCTTAGATGGTTTGGGCATGTAGAGCGAATGAACGAAGAAAGAATAAATGATGCGAAAGTGAATGGAAGAAGAAGTCGAGGACGCCCGAGAAAGACATGGCACGATCAAGTAAATCAAATACTTGAATCGGGTCATGTGAAGAGTCAGAATAACAGAAGAGTATGTATGAGACGATGTATGAATGTAAATGAAGCAAGAAGTGTGTGCCAAGACAGAGTTGTATGGCGGTCCGTCCTCTCTGCCTACCCCTGCGGGGAAACGGCATGATGGTTAGTTAGTTAGTTAGTTGTTAAAGTAAGTTATTCCCAGATAGAGGTAGGTATTTTGAAAATGCTTAGTGTTAAATTTTGGGATTTGAATGTTATTCTAATATCTAGCAGAATTAAATCATTCTTTTCTGCCACAAAAAAACAACCAAAACTTTTTGCTTTCGGAAATCGCGAAACTAAAAAAGAGTCTTACTGTTTGCCACTTTCAGCAGAATATCATGTTCCATGCTATATTTTTGTCAGTAGAATTCGCGTAGAAGTTATGTGGGAAGATTAGCGTGGGCTAGCTACTGATTTATGTATTTATTTTATTTTACGATGTTGTTGTACATAATATATCTTAGTGCACCATTGGGCGCTTCGGAAATGTGCTGGAAGCCATCTTCAGGGCTTCAGAACCATTTGGGTTTAATTTAAGGTACATATTAGTTGACACTCAGAGCAATAATATACAAGAGAGCAGAGAGAGATAATATACAACGCTGCTGTAGTCAGTTTTTATGAGGTTTGCCGGATTCGGCTAGACCTGGGCATGGCTAGGAATATGCCTAGGGTATTTATACATCCATTTATAGCACATGTCGACATAATGTTTTTGTTTAATTGTTGTTATAAACGAAAATATAGCATGTAACCTAATAAACCGTCGAGTTATGTTTGTTTATTTTGCGTATCAAAACGTCTGGGCGGAGTCAACGGAGACGCGGGACACGAAGAACATTCTAACAATACTTTAAAGCGGTGTGATAATTTGGGAGATTTTGTTGTCTCTTTCTTTCTCATGGTGTACGACGTAAAAACCCGGAGAAAGTGATTTATCCCAAATTTGTATAGGTTGGGTAAAAAGAATTAGCTTCATATATTGTTACTTTAAGAGTTGACAACTCTACCATTCTGAAAAATACTGTTCTTTGGTTTTTTCCTTTTTCATAATTCTGTTGGAATATTATTTCACTAACGGTTAGTAGCGCTTAGTTTATCAACGTTTTCACGAGAGTTATGTATGGATTAATGAGTATTTCGCGACCACTGGTACAGCATAATTCAGTAAACTGCATAACATGTCTTCAATATAATCAACTTTCCTGCAAAAACCGGTTTTATGTACAAAAAGCATAATCTGTAATGTGATGCCGATAATGCATCTCCAGAGCAATTTTTCTCCCCATAAATAATAATAGTTTTAACCATATACGGCTCATACATTATGATAGTACCTACTCGACGTGGTGTTGACTCACTTGTCTAGCTGCTAGTTGGTTGTATTTCTCGACATGGAGTTGTTTTGATATCTGTTTTCATTTTCATTTCTCTTCAGTCGAGGCAAGACTACTCTCCAATGGACCAGTCGGTTGGATTCCCCTTTTTTGTAAACCCGATCGCGCAAGAAATAGTTATGCCTGGCGAGATCGCAAAGACGTTGATTATCTTCTCGCAGCCACCGTCAGTCAAAGCAGTCACCCATGCAGCCTTTTTTACTACCGAGAGAATTAAATTGACTATTTGAACATGTCCAAATGATTACCATTTAGAGCTGCTGCTCGAAAGTGTTTATGTTTCTTTGAGGACAAATCCTCAATCCCGCGATCAACGTGAGATGCGTTTATGAATTATTCAGCAAATTCGGAGGCTTTCAGTACTTTCTCAAAAGATGTAAACATTTGATAAAAAGCTCTGATCTCTGTTGACTTGAGTTCAATAGCGTAGATTAAATGTAATTTGGTTTCATAAGTTACATTTGGTACATTTATTTTTTAAATTTATTGCATGCAGGATGGTGAAAGCACGTCAAATTTCAAAACACAATGAAGCTAATTAGACTCAGATGTGACGGTCGGAGAATTTGCACTAATTCTAAATCATACATAATTAAACTGATTAATATGAATGCGTACAAGAAGTTGCGATGATTTCGAATCAGAAAAAAGTGTCATCTCGACATGCACTGTATGATGCCACATTAGTTAAAATATTATTTATTTATTAATATACTAACGGACTATTGTCCAATTACAAATAAACGTAACATAAAATGGGAAAGAAGAGCAACAGGGAAAGAACAACACATACACAATGTTCAAATGAAGCAATGACAAAAATATACATTAGAAACAACATTCAAGTCAAAGCCAAGGTCAATTCAAAGTTTTGTAGAGTCGTAAAGAATGACAAAAATCATTTAGACTGGTACAAAAAATTTCAAGACCATGGCTTGAGTTAACAGGTCTCGACATTCTGGACAGTGGATAGTGATACCCATAATATTAGTAGAGTGATGATTGAGGAACAGCAATTTATTGTTTCTGAGTCTACGGTAAGGAATGTTGAACTGGATGAGTTGCAACAAAGAAGGTGAGTCAATAATACAATTACTAATTTTGAAAATGCAAATTAAATCAATGTCTTTCCCACGCTTTTCTAATGAATATGTGATGATACAGTAATTAGACAGCATCCATAGCCAAATGGTATAAGCATTTCACAATGCGTCGGGAAGTAGTGGGTTCTATCATTGCCCAGTACAAACAAATAAATATAATTTTTAAATATATATTTTTTTAAAATTATATTTAATTAACAATTTAATAACATTTACATTGTACTAACAGAATCCTTACAATTCCTATGCACAATAATATTTTCAAGTTTTACGCTCCGTTTGGTGATTAAATCAACTCAAGGGCGCTATACCATTGTTACTGTATGTTGTAGCTAGTAAAAAAGATTTTTTAATTGACTTTGAAATTCTTTTAAAGCCAGTCTATGACCTCAGACTAAATGACAGGTCACTCCAAAGAATGTTGGCGTGTAGATCTGTGTTAAAAGGACACTGTACTTTAGAAATAAATCGGTGTGTTAATTTAAATAGAACAAATTCATTGAAGTCAAAGTGTTGGAAAACATAAGACTTAAGAATAATAAATTAATCTAAAAAAAAACATCGTGACGTCATCCACGGAGTCGATGTGCTTTTCGGCCGGCTGTTCAGCGCCAACTGAATCGTAAACAACGTAACTAGAAAGGTGGGACGAAAAAAATAATGCTTGTGACACGAAGGATAGATAGGTTCTTGTTTGCTGTAGCAGGCTTAGAAGGGTGTTCTGCCCGAGGTGTAAATTTTAATTAATTCTGATGAACATATTATTTTACTTTAGGAATCTAAGTAAGAAGTAGTTTATTGATACATCCCATAAAAAAATAATCTTACCTATGATTTTATTGCTGAAAAACAGAAAAATAAGAATGTGAATGCTAAGGGTCAATTTTTATTTATCTAAAATATGGAGTTAGATCAGCAACGTCATCGACTATCGGAAGGTTGATAAAACACACACGAATCCAAATACTAAGTTTGAAGATCGCGCTTTCGAAATTTCGCGGCCGAAGGCTTGGAATAAATTCCCTTCGGAACTAATAAATATAATAAATACATCGAGCCCAATAGAATTTCAGTCCAAACTGAAAACATACCTTTTCAGACTCTCATATCCTTAAATTCATTAAAAAAATCTCAACATAATCTGTTTCTCGACGAATCACCTTTAGATATACAAATTTCAACCAAATGCTGTACTGCACCATAAATTCAAAAAGACCATTTTTAAATTTGCTCTCATGCCCAAAAAATAAACAAAACGAAAAACAAAAAAAAACAATAATAATTAAAAATAATCTCAACTTTAATTTAAAGTTAATAAAGTGATTATGTCTATCTGAAGTGACCTGCCAGGTAAGTATGTAGCTCTATATTTTCTCTGTTACTTAATTTAAATAAATATTAATATAAACTAGGAATCAATATTAACTAAAAATTAAGATTTTAACAGCGCCCTTAAGGTGATTTTTCACAAAAATGGCCCTATATACAAGTTACCCAAATATTATTATGAACCCACTTACATCCCGAGTGGGTCCTCTGAAAACATTCGATATTACTGTTACAGATTCATCGTAAATCTCTGGTGAGCATCCCGTTTTTGTAGTGTTACAATAATACTGGCCTACTTTATATAACGCCATTTTTGTGAAATATCACTTCTAGTTATGTCCTGTCGATACAAACACCTTTTTGGTTACTAAAATACGAATCGGTTTTATTTTTTGCTTTTAAAAAATTGGAAAAAAAAACTTAAGCGGCATTGGAACCTGATAGCTGTACCTGCCACAATTTCTACCCTTGTACGTAATCGAGGCGAAATTAAAGCCTCTTTCCAAATGACCAAACGAACGAAGGCGCCGGACTTTCTCATCTCGAGCCGCGAGATTAATGGCTTGAGTTTACTTTACCTTTGGCAGATTAACTTTTTGCCGTGAGAAAGTGTCGCTTATCGCTTATCATAATGTTATGGCTTCTCTTTTCCCTCGGTCAGAGGCAGTTTATATCTGTTTAATGTTGATGGCCGATCGTCGAGAACGTGACGAGTTGTGAATGCCAATCGGGCGACCTTCTTTGGTGAAAGAAACCATCTGGATCTAGATCAACCCGAATAAGCGATCTCATTGTGCTTTCTTTTCGTAATAATAAATATATTTTTATCATATTTATTACCTGCTTTTGTAGTTAATAAAATATTTTTTAATATATCTTACGTGATTGCCTACATTGGCTTCGAGTCACAAAAATAGTTCAGTCAAAAGCATAACTTGTGGTGTATTTATCTATGAGGTATAAGCTCAGAGCAAGAATATATATGGAGAGAGAGCAAAACATTTTTACCCAACCTATACAAATTTACGATAAATCACTTTCTCCGGGTTTTTACGTCATAAACCGTGAGAGAGAAAGGGATAAGACAAGTTCTCACACAATAATATAGCACCGTTTTTAGGTATGTACGCATGTTCTCCGTCTCCCGCGTCTCCGGCGACTCCGCCTACTACGTTTTGTTATTTATTTATTTATTTATATACGCCCTCATGGGCTTTTACATAACATAAGATATAAAATAACATGACAGAACTCAACGGTTTTGTAGGTTATATCCTACTTTTTTATAACAATACTGTGAAAAAGTGGTGATACAAATAAACACTACATTATGTCGACATGTGGTATGAATGGTTTTATAAAAACCCTAGCCCTAGCCCTAGCCACAGCCCAGTCAGGACAAAATCATCAAAACGGACTACATTAGCGCTCCCTCCTAGTATATTATTGCTCTGAGGGTATAAGACACTGATCGGCCTGGCCTTATCATACCTTAAAGAAAAAATGGAACGCAGACAACTCTGTCTTAGCATACATTTCTTGATTATATCCTATCAGCTCGGCGTAGTGTAATATGAGCTGTTAAAACCGACTGAAACAATCACAGGTGATCGTTATCGAACGCAATTAATGTGTTTGAGCCGAGCATTGAAATACAAACGGCCACAATACAACGAGAGACGCGATAAAGTGAGTTTTCAGCGCGACAATGCTCGACCCCGTGTTGCGAAAGTGGTCAAGACATACTTGGAAACGTTGAAATGTGAAGTCCTACTGCACCCGCGGCATTCTCCAGACGTTGTTCTCTTGGACTATCATTTGTTTCGGTCAATAGAATCAGCTGGCTGACCAGCTTTTCCAGTCTTGTGAAGAAGTAAAGACCGATTCGTAGATCTCTTCAAAAGATGCCCAGTTTTTTGAACGCGGGATTCGTACCCTCCCCTAAAGATGGGAGAAAGTAGTGACCAGCGACGGACAATACTTTGAATCATAAATTTTGAAATAAACGGCGGAAGTGAGGTTGTACACCTAATATATATTCCTCATATGCAAACATCGTCGCAATAAAAATTTTGTGTTATTATTGACATGACCTGAACTTAATCGTGCCATGTCTTTCTGAGACGTCACCGAATTCTTTTTTTTTCTACTCATTTGTAAGTTATATATTATTGTGACACTTATTTCTTCTATATTTTCAAACCTATGAGAGCTCATTTTCCAAAACTGGTTTATTGGGTTTACATCGCCCATGCATTATTTTCGGATATTCCCATTCGTAACACGATCGTAGACGGTTTTACCACACATTCGCCTTTGAGATCTCATTTCAGTCTACAAATTCGTAATTACTCTGACAGTTCCATGACTCACTGCCTCAAAATTGGTTGTCTTCGCATTCTTTCACAACTATTTTATTAATATTCTGTTCACCGTAAAAACGTTACAAGAAAATTTTCAATTTTGTTCTGAAAAACGTAAAATTGAGTTCAAGGCTTCGTTTGAGGAATGATGATGGACGTTTTTCAGATTTCCATACATTTATTAAAGTTTTTTTTTCTTACATTTTTTTGTACATTACCTACATCACTAGGTTATTGGAACTTGTTCTGAGGTAGGTGACAGTGAGTGCATATAAATTTAGGTCACGTAAAAGCCAAACATGTACGGATTTAAGGTTTTTTTAAAGTTCTAATGATAGATGAAAATATAGATGAATAAAGCAATTTTTTTAAATCAAAAACAATAAAAGTAAAAACAATAATAGTAAATGATAGAATTTTAACAAAAAAATAATACAAATATACTGCTTAAATATACATAAAATGTATACAATGTGATGGTGATAAATTTAGCCAAGTAGAATAATATAAAATATGTTGATTACATAATGCTAGATGATACAACAGACGTTGACCGTAAAACTCTCTTGATACATAATTTTTCCAAATAAGATACATTGACAGCAGGTAAAGTTGCAAGGCACTAAATCCTACAATTAATGACAGCGGATACGGTACAAATATACGTAAATTTTACCTCGTAACAATCCTACAATTATTGATAGTGAATACATTACCTTAAAAATTGCTAATATTAAAGTAGTATATAATAATAGTGGAGTTACAAGGATTATTATAGTATTATGTTGCAACATTTATATAGTATCGTTTTATTATGTAAAATAAAAGATATTTATATCGAAGAACAAACAACAAACAGATTTTGTTAGCAAGAAAAGTCTAATAAACCACATGTTACACAATGACGTTACATAAATATAGTCACGTTGCAGCGCTCTCAAAGTGGCAAGCAATAATCACGCTAGTTGGTGTGATCGGTGTTTAAGCCGATTTAGTACTAAACGGTCACGCGTCGCTTGAGGTCGTTTCAAGCAAGTATGGAACGCGGTCCGAACTTCGGATCTGTTTCGTTCATACACATAATAATAATAATAATATTTGGACGATTTGTATAGCGCCGTTTTTGTGAAAAACCTCCTCAAGGGCGCTGTACAGATCTTACTTTCTATCATTACATATTAATTCCTAGTTTAGATAAGAAAATATACAGGAACATACTTACCTGGCAGGTCCCATCAGATAGACACAATTTTTTTAAATTAAAATTATGATTATTATTTTAATTGTTAATTAATTAATTTATTTTTAGTTTATTTATTTATTTTTTTTTTTTTTTTTATTTTTTTATTTTTTTTTTTTAAGTGATTTGTGAAATATATCCTACTTATTTGGCGAAAATAACAAGACTAGAACACGTCAGGCAGCTGCAAAGCGCCACTTGACATTTCTAACAGGTTATATGCGCAGGCAAAAAGAAAGAACTTGATGATTGTATTGCAAAAGTCGCCTGCCGGTTACCGGGCCGGCGGTCGAAGGGACAAAACATGTGGCAAATGGTCACCATGTGACGACCATTCTCGGGCGTGGCACTGCATTTAAAAAAACTGATATTTGAAGATTCAAATATTTTCTTAAAAATCGAAATTACGTCGAAACTAGTCACTTTAAAATTATTTAGAGTTTATTCACTTAACCTATACACATGTTGGTAATTTTAGTGTAATTTTAAAGAAATAATTTGTAAAATATCCTACTTATTTGGCGAAAAATAACGAGAAAGACTAAAAACACGCCAGGCTGCTCCGAGAGCGCCACACATATATTCTATGAATGTCTATCTTTGTCATACATGACCGATATTTGAATGATGAATTTACTGGTAACGTGTGTGTTTTGCTTGCCGCATTTTGTGTCAATATTCTAAGGCTATAACGTGTCTATATATGTAACGTCATTGATATTACATTAATTTATTATATTAATTTCTATACGAACCAATGAATCAGTCAGTCAGTTTCATAACCAATTCATAATGATGGATAAACATTCTCACCTTCAAGTGGCCCTAATAAAAAAGTAGAGTGCCAATCACTGTCAACGGTCTTACTTCCCCAAAAGTTTTCTGTGAGGTCCTCCTTTAGCGAACTGATTGCACTTGACCTGTCACGGGTACAGGTCAGCTTTGACCTTTCCGTCACTGGGTAAATGTTCCAGGTTCGAGGTCATTCTGTTAGATTTTATTACTTCCAAATAAATCTCTCAGCCTTACTGTGACAGGTGAAGTTATCGTAAATATTTTTGATTTCGAATTTAATGGGTAAATTTACGGCATGTTGAAATTTGATGAACTTATGTTTCATTGCTTTAAGACTTTAAGGAAATGCCGTGTTTATTAATAAAGTATGGCCTTCAAGTACCTTATGTGATTTATTTCGATACAACTGTATGTTCCAATATAGTTTTTCATTTTAATCAGAGCCGAGAGATCAATGGCTCTGGGCAGTAAACCTCGGTTACGGACATATAAAAAAAACTAATTTAAATATTTGCAAGGTTTTAATTTTATTTAAATCGAAAGCAGAAAATGCTCAACCTTGCTCAAAAATGCTTAAGCTTTCTTTTGTCACTACAAATATCTGAATAGCTAGGTACCTACTTCAAAAACTTCCACAGTCGTCTCTAAATAAGATTGAGATTTTATTCTGATTATTATGTGAGTAACGCTCTTTTCTTGATTTTATGGATTCTTTCGTAATCCTCTAACTAGCTAGGGCTTATACAAATACCCTTAATCTAACTAACTAGTACTGCGGCTCATTAGGCCTTATTACTATCACCATCTGATGGTTGTATTTAATTGACTGAATTTAAGTTTACATTAGTGAGTTCTTAGGGAAAAGGTCTTAACTGGATAAAAAACCCTAAGATGTGAATACCGCACAAGATCCCAACTGCTTCCTACTGCCCGGAGGGAGTGGGACTATGGCATTTTCAATTGGGGTATGCCGTGAGGCTGAAGGTAGGGGGGGCGGGAAAGGAAATAGGGAAGAGGAAGGCTATTCAAATCTAGTCACCAAACATGGTCAGGTATACTAAGAGTATCTACCACTTTTAAAAGTGCCCCAAATGTAATATAATCTGTCATTTCGTATTAGTAAAAACATAAAAATAAAAATAGTACGCTTCGATGGTTTGGGCATGTAGAGCACATGAACAAAGAAAGGAGTGTGAAAATAATATATGATGTGAAAGTGAATGGAAGAAGTAGTCGGGGACGCCCGAGGAAGACATGGCACGATCAAGTGAATCAAATACTTGAATCGGGCGATGGAACAGTCAGAATAACATAAGAATATGTATGAGACGATGTATGAATGTGAATGAAGCAAGGACTTTGTGCCAAGACAGAGTTGGATGGCGGTCCGTCCTCTCTGCCTACCCCTGCGGAGAAACGATGTGATGGTTAGCTAGTTAAAATAGTACCACTACACAGAAGCCTAAGTAGAATTTACAAAAAAAAATATTTTGGAAAATATGCGTTAAATAAGCTTTGAAAGTAAAAATAAATCACACTCAAATCAATTTATTAATTAACGATAACTTTCTTTGTGGGAACGTACGTCCGTACTAATGTGAACTTTTCAAATTTGAAGCTGATGTTTATGAAAATGCTCAAATTTCAAAAAATAATTTTAGTAGCTGATATTATTCTATATTTGAAATATTTTTTCTCGGAAAGTCAAGTTACATCCCGCGAATTTTTACGGGTAACAACACTAATAACTAGTTTATAATAATAATGCAACATTAAACGCTTCGAGTTTCACCATGACTTGTTACTCCATTGACACCACCACAAATCTCATTAAAATGCCAACACTTTGCTCAAACGCCGAGTTCTGTTGAATTCTATTTTCCATAGAATAATGATTATTCTGAATACTTTTCCAGCATTAACGAATTCCATACTCGTCTTGTGAAACCTGGGCGCACACATCGCTCAATGTGCTCTGAATGGCTGCCAACGTGACTGGGTAAAGAAGCAGATTATAATATAGTAATAATATCATCATTTGTTTGATGCAGAATGCAGTTCGCATCTTTCACCTCATGATGGTATCCTGTATATATAATTTATGCGTTCTGTTCAGGGCTGGACATACCATTTTTAGCGCCAGCACTCATGTTTTCATGAGCAACATTTTTTTACTATTCTTCTGATATAATCTGAAGCGTTGTATTCAAACCACAAGTTTACTTGCATAAGAGTATACAGTCAAAAAGCGAAAATGATTAAGTTTCTACGATTAAAAACTATCATTTTACATTACTGGTCGTTGTTTGTTACCTTGTGAAAAATCACCGATGTAACTTGACTTGTCAAGAAAAAATATTAAATAAAAATGAAATAATAACTTTGTACAGACTACAAATTTTATTTTGATTTTTATAAAAGACCGGTTTGGCTTGATGATTCAGTTTAATTTTGTAGCCTGTTGAGGCTTAGGCTAAGCGAAACCGGTCGGTCATAAAAAATAAAATATAATCTGTGGTCTGCTACAAAGTTATTATTTCATTTTCATTAAATATGTCAAACCACAAAATGATTTCTTTCTACAAAAATATAAAAATATATAAGTTCCTTTAATCCATCCATTTCAAATATAGAATAATGTCTGCTATAATACAATGTAGGTAGGTACTTTATCGCTCGTCTGAATTTGAAAAGATTATTATATTATTTTTTAGAGTTCCAGATGCGTTCGTTTATTATATGGTTTATTAGATAGCATTGAATGTGAGGATCGGTTGGATGGTCGGGCGGTCTAAGGCTTCGGGTTCCCACCCAAGCGTCACGGGTTCGATCCTCTGTCTAGATAAGTCCTCTATCATTGCTCAAGCAAAATTTTCCGCTTATAATTATGGTAGTAGGAGAATTAAAAATAAAAAAGTTTATTCGTGGCCCGGAAATGTTTGTCTTACTTTAAAAAACATTTGAAGATTATGAAAAACTTACATTTTCCGGCTACAACAAAATAATAATATTTAAAAATATTACGTAGCCCTTTACCAGCCCTGCACGATGAAAGTGACTAACTACTACTGTCAGAGATAATCACGTAGTTAGAAGTGTCTTTGAAGAAAAAAATATCCTTCTCATATAACGTACTGTATCAAGTTTTTTATACAAAACATTTCTTACCCCTAGTTAACTCGGAAGGATGTTTTCCGACTACACGCCAGTCGTTGAGAGATTCTTTGTTTTCCGAAGACAAGTAAATGATTTTTAAATTATGCATTGCAAAATCCTTCACACTACAAATCCTTTACAAATAGGTCCTATTCTACAAAAAGCCGGAGGTGTGACTCGGGAGATAATGAATACCTACGCTTTGCCATTAGCTGCCATCATGAATATGGGCATTATGGAGTCACTTCGCATTTTATACAAAGGCGATTTGACACACCACGCGTGCGTGTTAATTATCTCGATGTACAAATAAGTCGATGATCTATAATAACGCACTAGGCAAGGGAAATCAAGGTTTTTATGGTCAAGTGTAACATACGCAAATGCATTTGTGTGCCATTCTTGGAGTCATGGAAAAACAGGTTAAGTTTTTACCCAAGTGCTATTTTCCTAATCTATGTAAGGTATTTTGGTAAAAGAACAGGTGTTATTCGACCTCTATTCTGACACTTTGCGAGTGAGCTCCGATCTCAGATCATAGAAACTAAATATTA
The DNA here is from genome assembly GCA_022651775.1 of Drusus annulatus. Classification (NCBI taxonomy): domain Eukaryota; kingdom Metazoa; phylum Arthropoda; class Insecta; order Trichoptera; family Limnephilidae; genus Drusus; species Drusus annulatus. The sequence goes on from JAGWCC010000227.1 coordinate 630,473, forward strand.
TTTATAGTTTTGATAGAGATAGTCTTTGTAATAGTAAACCTTTGCGATGTTCCTTGATAGAGCAGCTAGTTCGCTTCATTAGGGTTGCTATTATTGACATAAGTTCCCATTTATCTAAATTTGTCACTGTTTTTAAGACAGAATTTGGGCCCGGGATTATTGAAAAAAATAATCATGAATACATGCAATTTCCTAAATTTCGACATTTGGCAGTGACCACCTACTTTATTTCAGCAAAACAAAAATAAACTTTACGTGTTAACGGAAAAACCACAAGACATTGCGAGAGGTAAGTGTTCAAATCGCTTGAACTTAATCAATGACCAGAATTAAAGAGGAATATTGAGGTTTCTTCCCCCCCTTTGATTGTTTCACCATTCAAAACAAGGCTTCATATTGCAATTGGCTAAGACCTACTAGCTTTCGCAGTTGTGATTCTGGAGAAAAAAGGTTATATGAACCGTATGGAGACGTTTATTACTTATTAGGTGTGTAAGAGTTAACAAAACCAACTTTCAAATAAAAAAAACATTGCTTGAAATGACTTCTCTTTTTCCTTTGCCATTCCTTTCGCTCTCCGAAAAGCAGTATTGCCATAGTATAGCTGACTCCGGGCGATTGGTACTCGTACATTAGGAAAGCGCGAAGAGACATCGTGACTAAAAAATGATGATTGATACACTGAGTTCTGGTTACCGTATTAGCGATGAGGAGGAAATCGCCACCATATTTATGAATGACTGGCCCCTGCTCCATAAAACTTGTGCATTCTTCTTATTGTCTCGATAAAAGGAGACTTCCGGTATAACCAAAATAATAAAAATCATAATGTGCTTTGTTCTCAAAAGCAACGTTGGCTTTCTCGCACTGAATGGACTGTTCTTGTGCGTAGGTTGATGATAGAAGATGGCATCTGATTCGGAGATATGATTGTGCACACATCAAACACGCACACTTCGTAGTACCGTGACAAGCACACAATTACACAATATAAGTAATTTATTTATTAACTAATGGACTATTGTTCAATTACAAAAAAAAAATGCATTACATGAAATGGGAAAAAAAGAGCAACAGAGAAAGAACAGCACTTACATTATATTATAATGAAGCAATAACCAAAAAAAGGACAACATATAAATTATAAAGAACATTCAAGTCAAAGCCAAGATCAAGTCAAAGTTTCGGTAGAGTCGTAAAGAATGACAAAAATCATTTAGACTGGTACCAACAATTTCAAGACCATGGCTTGAGTTAACAAGTCTCGACATTCTGGACAGTCGATAATGATACCCGTAATATTAGTAGAGCGATGAGTGAAACATGCTTACACATAGTGGTGCAATATTATGTGACAACTTGTCTTATCTCTTTCTCTCTCACGGTTCACGACGTAAAAACCCAGAGAAACTGAATTATCATAAATTTATAAAGGTTCGGTAAACATATTTAGCTCTCTCTCCATACCAAATATATTCTTGCTCTGAGACTTTACCGGAGGAGGGAGGTGCTACTCTCTTCACTCTCGTATCGGGCAGATGTGGCATGGATTATTGTTGGTTATGTAGAGGCTACGCCCTCTGACCTTGGTCCTTTGACTTCCGCACATAAAACCGACATGGTGCCTAGCGCAGACGAGACAACGCGTAAAATGATTTAGGAGACAAGCGCTTCTTTTACATTCTTATGCAATTTTGCCGAGAGATTATAGACTGGCGGATTAAAAAACGTATTTTATTCATTCTTTTTTAATTTTAAATTTTATCAAAGCAGCCACACATCCAAATACCTTCTTCTACAAATATCGTTTGTCCTTAGTGATATCTTGGCAAGCGTTTATGTTCATGAACGCCTTGAATGGTAAGGTTGAGGCCAAATAATATGAAATAATCACCAATATCAATTATCCGTATAACAGAAGTTATACATACACCAGTATCTACCTATGTAAGTCAGTTTACCTTCTTCACAGGTCTGAAGGTCACCAGATGGAGCCAGCTTCGGAAGTGTTTGCGCTAAATGGTGTCCTTATTGGGAGAGTTGTCGGTAGACCTACGGCTATAATAATTGACTTTTGTGCCGGCAAGGTTAACTGAATTAATTTTACAAACTTGCGATGTTCTGAAAAACACATTCTCTCTCTCTCTCTCATTTTTATTGGATAAGTATGTGATAATATTGTTGAAAATAACATATTATATGAATACCGAAGAGGAATAGGAGATGAGGAAGAGGAAGGTTGGGAAGTATCTGGATATTCAGATCTAGTCATCAAACACGGCTGAACCCATTTCAAACAACCTTTTGATTCGGAATTGTGATATTTCACCTGGGCGATATTCAGAGGATCTACCACTCTGAAACGTGCCGCAAATATATATTGTCGCTGGAAAGGCAAAAGGGCTGAAGCGCCATTTTGAGAGGTTTACAGTAGAGAACTTAATTTTTTTTTTTACATTAAAATTCATTTAATAATTTAAAGGGACGCTTAGATGGTTTAAGCATGTAGAGCGAATGAACGAAGAAAGGAGTGTAAAAATAATATATGATGCGAAAGTGAATGGAAGAAGAAGTCGAGGACGTCCGAGAAAGACATGGCGCGATCAAGTAAATCAAATACTTGAATCGGGTCATGTGAAGAGTCAGAATAACAGAAGAGTATGTATGAGACGATGTATGAATGTAAATTAAGCAAGGAGTGTGTGCCAAGACAGAGTTATATGGCGGTCCGCCCTCTCTGCCTACCCCTGCGGGGAAACGGGGTGATGGTTAGTTAGTTAATAAAATTCATAACTCTTCAGTACTTGGTTGAATTTTGAAAAAAAAGTTAACTTAGGTAAATCAATGTTCTCACTGAGTTACCTGAATCGACAAAAAGCTTAAATCGTCCAGAACTTGTGTCATTTGAGTCAAGCCTTCTCCCAAATGGTAAATATATTTTAGATGGCTGAAGGGCCACAAAAGTCTTCAGAATCAAACAAGAGTCAAGGCATTCGACGCAGAAAATAAAACTGATCAAAACTGCATATTTACCTCATTTTTGACCAAAGTGTCGCTTAAGCTCTTTTCCTTTCCAACGACGATGTAATACTCATGATGTCGTTTAAATAAGGAAATAACCTGAACGTTATTTTTTTATTTGTATTCTTTATATCTAGTAGATAGATGTGTAGGTATGCACGCTGTTTTATTTTAATGTTAATAGCATGTTTTTTAATAACACCACACCGCCCATATCGCCGGGATGTTTTTCTTCATATTTACGTGCCTGGTCATAATATCGAGTGCTCTCACGTTATATGCACGGTAAATCTAAATGTTTAACTATGAAAGTATAATGTTCACACTCGTCACCGCCTGCGCCTGCCCGTTGGTCCGCATTGCCAGGCATCGGACACCGGGCACCGGTCACCGGGCACCGGCACTAGATAAAATATTATTAGATGTATAGCCAGGTAACGTCCAGCTAATGTAAATAATCCGTGAACACGGAGGAAACACAAATAGAGGATTAATTAACTTGTGTAAACTCACGTTCTTACTAACCTCTATAGCAGTGATTCTCAAAGTGGGCCATTTTGACCTCTCTAGCGCCCCCACGGAAAATAGGGGGCATTGGGGGCATAGAATTTCTGTTCAAACCAAGAAAACTTTTCAGACTCTCATTCCTTAAATTCATTAGAAGATTTTCACCATTATCTGTTGCTTACTCATCGGCTACTTACGTCATCGGCTATTGGAAGGCTTATAGAACCCAAACGCAATCCAAATACAAAGTTTGGAGATCGCGCTTTCGGAGTTTCGGGGCCGAAGGCTTGGAATAAACTTCCTCCGGAACCAAGATGTATAACGAGCCCAACAGAATTTCGGTCTAAACTGAAAACTTACCTTTTCAGACTCTCATATCCTTAAATTCATTAAAAGAATCTCAACATAATCTGTCTCTCGACGAATCACATTTAGATATGCAAATTTTAAAGAAATCCAGTACTGTATGACAAATTCAGAAAGTCCATTCTTTTAATTTCGCTCTCATGCCCTTAATCGTAAAAAAAATAAAAAATCATAGTCATAATTTTAAGTAAATAATTGTGTCTATCTGATGGGACCTGCCAGGTAAGTATGTTCCTGTATTTTTTTCTTATTTAAACTAGGAATTAAAATGTAATGATTGAGGTGATTTTTCACAAAAACGGCGCTATACAAATCGTCCAAATATTATTATTATTACTACGAAAAATTAAAAAAAACCATATATATGCAAGAATCAGCTAAATTTTAAGTTATTATGAAATGGCGATTGTGTCCTGCCAGAAGTGACCTGCCAGGTAAGTATGTTGATGTATATTTATATAAACTAGGAATTAATATCAACTAGAAATTAAGATTTGTACAGCGCCCTTGAGGTGATTTTTCACAAAAACGGCGCTTTGCAAATTATCCAAATATTATTATTGAAGGGCGGCAACAATAAAGCGTTGGAAAAAAATTATTCCGAAAATATTTTTTTCATTTTACTATACACACGTTCAGTCACAAAAATTATACGTATTGAAACACTACTAAAAACTTATCTGTTCCCTCTCCCTATTTCTTATAAACGTCATATTGAACAGAATGTGAGGTTACCATTTAGAACCGTACTATGAACCATTTGTGTACGACACGCTTTATTTTCCATGGAAATGTACAAAATGTACTTTAACAATCGATCGATTTTCAAAATGGCGTATTTTAACAATTGCACTACCGTAAATTTACATTCTAAGGGGTTATTAACCATTTTCAATGATTCACCGGTCGGTAGCTGAGTGGACAAACGCGTCGGATTCCCACCCGGGCTTCGTGGGTTCAATTCCTCTGCTGGCCAAGTCCTTCATCATTGTACAAGCAAAATTTTCCGCTTATTTTGATGGTAGTAGGAGTTTTTCAAATATTGTCAGGTTATTCGTAACCCGGGAATGTTTGTCTGTCTTTTGTAAAAGGAAGAAAAATAAAGCGATTAAGTTTTGCCGTAGGGTGGGGGCGCTGAAAAAAAACCACCCCCTTTTCCTGATAAAGGAGAATAATATAGCTCATATAACCCTGTCTTGGCGCACACTCTTGGCTTCAGTCATTTCTATACATCGTCTCACACAGGTTGTAATTGATTTGATTCTCCGATCGTGCCACATATTCCTGAGGGTAGCCATATGGTGGCAGTAGTCCAAATAAGTTTGGAAAACCCTGATCTATCAGTTTTCGAGACTCTTCTCACGGCCATTGCGTTTTAAGAGTCCATTATTATTTGTTTGAGTCATGAAGCCGTAGACGTTGTAGTTTGAGTTGATTTTTAATGTCTGTTCTGAGTCAAATAAACCGCCGCTTGAGTGGTTTATCTAATATCTAAAGTGATCATTTGACCAACAGCGTACAACACACAGCCTCGGAGGATATATCATTATTAAGTGACTAGCAAATCACAACTTAATTACCAACGGCCGACTTCTTCTGCATTAAACAAGTAAAAATTGACATCTTAATCATGGAAACTTTTGACATTTTATATTTTAATATAATATATGTAATGACAACACGCGAGATAATAGATAGGAACTGGTAAACCTCGATTATCGCCAACCAAATGGGTGTTCAAATTTATTTATTTGTTCATTGTATGTACTGATTTTTTACAGATAAGAAGAATCCAATTAAAAAAACTCTGTTAAAAGATACATTATACGAAGGAGATATATTTAATAAATATCTGGTTTCAAACCTATGTATTCGTTGTTATGTTAATTAGGTTATTATTTTATCTCTAACTTAAGACATTTGATATACTATATTTTAAATTTGCTCGCATGCCCTAAATATAAATATATATATTTATATTTAGATATATAAAATTTAAGTTATTATGATACAGTGAGCAGTGTGTGTCCTGCCAGAAGTGACCTGCCAGGTAAGTACTCGTATGTAGCTGTATATTTATATAAACTAGGAATTAATATTAATTAGAAATTAAGATTTGTACAGCGCCCTTGAGGTGATTTTTCACAAACACGGCGCTATATAAATTATCCAAATATTATTATTATTAACTTACTGCGTACGAAAGTTTATAAATAGACATGATTTTTTCTTATTTTTTTGTAAATTTATTAGTCGTTCCAAAATTTATTTAAAATATTATATTAATTCTTATTCAATTAATTGAACTTTCTCATACTTCTTCTTTGCCACTAATTATTTTTGACTGTTTTTCGATACTACTGTTTATTCATTTTTTTAAAATAATTTTCTGTTTATTTTCTGTTTTACGCTTTGTATTTTGGTTTTATATTACTGCATTGCTGTATTATGTAAACTGTACTGATCTCGTACTGATGTATATCGTCGCCAGAAAGTCAAAAGGGCTTAAACGACACTTAAGTCAAAAATTATTTAAAAATTAAATTTTGATCAGTCTGTATCGAATGCTCTAAGTCTCCTTTGATTCTGAAAACTTTTGTGGCCCTCCAGCCATCTTAAATATATTTACCATTTTGGAGAAGGCTTGACTCAAGCGACACAAGTTTGGGACTATTTTAGCTTTTTGTCGCTGCAGATAACTCAGTGAGAGCATTGAGTTAAAAAATGACATTGAGTTAATTTTTTTCGACGATAAGACAAATATTCCCGGGTTCAGAGCAATAATTATAAATATTCTTGCTCTAAGGGTAACTGTATTACAAAAGTATCTGAAGAAATGTTTAATAAAAAAATTACATAGATGATAAATCCTTGTAGGTTAAGTGGACTGTCTACTCTTGAATTCAAATTGGCAGTTAGGCTAGTGTGCAGTTAGAAATGTCACTAAGTACAAAGCACCGAGTTTATTACATGTCGTGGGAGGTTTAGGGGAAACCGTCAGCGATGTTTGCCGGTAATTACAGGGTACTTACTGCCATGGCAGTTAACTCAATTCAGCGTAATCACCAGCACCCGCTCCTTTGTGGGCAAGCACTGTCTGGACAGTAATCAAGGAGTCGTCTTGTCGATTTACTGGGAATGGTGAATCATCAACGTGTAGAAAAGTTACAATTTTTCGTCTCGTGGTGCAATCCTATCTCCAGGGATGGACTAGCCTTTTGTATGGCTTGGATACCACAAGATCAGCATCCCATAGGTCTATTGATCTATGTGTTTGAAGCTTAGAGTTGGTAGAGTAGTATCTATCCAAGACAGTGAAGTCAGTTTTGGACTTGTTTTTGATGATTTTAACATGACTCGGCGCACCTGGGCGTGGCTAAGACCAAGGTATTTATACATCCATTCATATCACATATCGACATAATGTTTGTGTTTATTCGTATAGCGTGGTATATAGAGTGGTAGATACTCTAAGTATCGCCCTGGTGAAAGACCACCATTCAGAATCGAAACGTTGCTTGAAATGGCTTCAGCCGTGTTTGGTGACCAGATCTGAATAGCCAGGTACTTCCCAACCTTCCTCTTCCCAATCTCCTTCCCCCCCCCACTACCTTCAGCCTCACAACATACCCCATTTGGAGATGCCATAGTCTCACTGGCTCCAGGCGGTTGGGAGCAGTTGAGACTCTTGTGCGGTATTCATATAAAAAAAATAGCTACTTTTTCACAGTATTTTTACCAACAAAAATATAGCATATAACCTAAAAAACCGTTTAGTTGTGTCAAGTTTAGTGGCATAATAAAAAAATGTGGGCGGAGTCTCGCCGTGAACCGGGACCTTAAGATCATCCTTACAGTATATAGAGCGGTCTATGAAATTTGTTGTCTCTTTCTCTCTCATGGTGTACGACGTAAAAGCCCGGAGAAAGTGATTTATCGCAAGTTTGTGTAGGTTGGGTAAAAACATTTGGCTTTCCCTCCATGTATTGTCACTTCAAGGTTTGAAGCTTGCTTCATTATTATAGGTCTACAAGACGAATGAAAAGTTGTATCACAAACACACAGCACAAAGAATTGGGAAGAAACAGCGAGAGATCGGCAGGACTGACGGAGTTTCCTAGAAGGGAGCAGGACTCTTCAATGTTGACTTTTAAATGGAAAGAAACTGATTTATGACCCATAGCACGAAAAATCGATAAAGATTTTATCGTCAATGTCGGTAAATTGGTATCGTTCCCGAGCCCGGCTGTAAATTGCCAGCGAATAAACGACAACTCACATTGACTAATTGACTTTTTTTTATAAAAGAAAGACAAACATTCCCGTGTTACAAATAACCTGACAATGTTTGATAAACTCCTACTGCCATCATAATAAGCGGAAGATGACACTTGTGCAATGATGGAAGACTGAGCTAGCGGAGAAATTGAACCCACGACGCCCGAATGGGAATCCGACCCGTTTTTTTTCACTCAGATACTAACCGGTATAAATGTATTCTATGTCTCATGAAATTAAAAAAAAAAACTACCAATATGTTTTCAAAATAATACTAAAATTAAGTTCCAATAGAGTTTAAGGAAAGAATTCGTATTATGTTGGAACTAATATCCCCACATATTATATTATAAAGCTGGGCCCGAGTGCAATCTTGGCCAACGATGGTTCACGTGTGAAGTCTTTAACATTTCACAACAAGAAGACTAGCTGAACCTATACTTTTCCCAGACAAATAGACGCAAACATCACCGTGGTGTAAATGCATTTTTGCTGGAATCGAAAGCGCCACTCTCAGAGCAATAATATACAAGAGAGAGCACCGGACTTGGTTAGAACTGGGCGTGGCTCGGACTAGGGCTAGAGTATTTATACATCCATTCATAGCACATATCGACATGATGTTTTTGTTTATTCTTATCACCACTTTTTCACAGTCAAACATATAGCATATAACCTGAAAAACGGTTGAGTTATGTCAACTTATGTCGAATATCAAAACGTGTGGGCGGAGTCAACGGAGACGCGGGACACGAAGAACACTCTTACAATACTTTAAAGCGGTGTGATAATTTGGGAAATTTTGTTGTCTCTTTCTTTCTCATGGTGTGCGACGTAAAAACCCCGAGAAATTGATTTACCCCAAGTTTGTATAGGTTGGGTAAAAATAATTAGTTCTCTCTCCATATATTGTTACTCTAAGGCGCCACTCCAGACTTATTAAACTCAGCCACAGGCGTAGAGCGAATACAATTAAGGACTCGAAAGAGAAAAATGCTATAATTGTTGTCTATGCCAATTAGAAAATAGATGTCGCTAATTTGCATAAGACCTTTCGGTTTAAGGGGCCCAGGCAGGCCAATGTAATTAATTATCTGATCAAAAGAAAATTGAGATTTTCTTCTGCCTGTTTTGATAGCCAGTCCACTCCTGCCTGCTTCGCCTTTTAATTTCTCCATTGTGTTTAGTAAAATTAATGACCATTTATGAGCTGGTACGCACCGAGACACCGCACAAACGCTGTCTCGGTTGTCATTTAATATTAAATTTGTTTTGACTCAAAAATTACACAAGCGTATGAACAATGGAATAACTTTTTTATACTGAATACCGCACTAGAGTCCCAACTGCTCCTAACCGTCTAGAGCCAGTGAGACTATGGCATCCCCAATTGGGGTATGTTGTGAGGCAGAAGGTAATGGGGAGAGGTAGAAGATGGTGAAGAGAAAGGTTGGGAAGTACCTGGCTATTCACGGCTAAAGCCATTTTGAGCAACGTTTCGATTCTGAATGGTGGTCTTTTACTAGGGCGATACGAGTATCTACCACTCTGGAACGTGCCGCAAATAAACTTTACATCATTTAATATGAATTACACGTATTTTAACTAAATACAAGTTATTGGCGCACGCCGGGTTTGAACCCGCGACCTTTGGATTCGTAGTCCAGCGTCTTACCACTCGACCATAGAGGCCGTCAGAATATAACAAAGTAACTTGAAAATAACAAAGAAAATGACTATAAATTCGACAGGGGTTTTGAGAAAAAGTTCAGTTAGTTTTTTAGTTAATGGATACAAAAATCTAACGCATGAACAAATAAATCAAAATACTCCGTTCTATTGAAAGTCCGACGTCTAGCAGCTGTGCACAAAACAAAGAATCTAATCATAGTTACCCGAACGCCTGAATCACCACTTTACCTGGTTTTTTATAATATACCGAAAAATAATAAAAACATATATTTATTTACTAAAAGCATATAAATGTAGAAACTTCAATTCGGGCGCCAGCTGACTGAAATTTTAATTTCGCAGAATTTTGTTTATTTCCAGCAGAAAAATTTCCCAATGGCGGTGAACTCTATCATCATAAAACTTGGTTAATATTTTCTTTCAGGGATGTATAGATAAATTCGTCTATTTTAAACGCGCAGTGTCATTTCCATCATGAGCTATGTCGCTTTGAAGCAGAGTTGAACTGTTAGGAAATAAGAAAATACTATTTAAATTCGTTGTTCCATACTTTTTAAAAGGTTTATGAAAATAAAAAATCGTTACAATGACAATACTGGCATTGTTTGATTTATCAAATTTCAAGTAAATACTCGTAGTAAGTTAATTTATTATAATATTTTAAAATGTGTACAAGTGCTACTATGTTTTGTTCTGTTGATATTAGTTCTAAGCTTTAGCTAGGCAGATTGCCTGTTCTAAGGAACCAAATACACTAGTTACGCGATATTTCTTGTGTGTTTACATAGTATCTATAAGGTTATAAAAATATTAATCTGTGGTAGTGAAGATTAACGATAGTCGATAGATATTGCATACAGTAAGAGGGCAGATAAAGAAAATTAAAATACAAAAAACAGTTTTGAAGTTTCACTGCAGCTAATATTTTTGTAGGTGCTTTACAGCCTGATTGTAAAAGTATCCGAAGCTTAGAGTATACAAGAGGTAGCCCAAGCCAAAGCCATTGAAGTCAGTTTTTGACTTGTTTTTGATGATTTTAACATGACTCGGCGCAAATGGGCGTGGCTTAAGACTAAGGCTACGGTATTTATACATCCATTCATATCACATATCGACATAATGTTTTTGTGTATTCGTATAGCCACTTTTTCACAGTATTTTTATTAACAAAAATATAGCATCTAACCTAAAAAACCGTTTAGTTGTGTCAAGTTTAGTGGCAAAATAAAAAATGTGGGCGGAGTCCCGCCGTTAACCAGCGAAAATAACCAGCTTAAGATCATTACGACAGTATATAGAAGCCGTCCAAGAAATTTGTTGTCTCTTTCTCTCTCATGGTGTACGATGTAAAAACTCGGAAAAAGTGATTTATTACAATTTCGGATGGGTTGGGTGAAAAACAAATTAGCTATCCCTCCATATATTGTTACTTCAAGATCCGAAGCTACAGTAAATGAAAATAATTAGAGAATTTTAATTTTATTAATATTAATTATTTGATCTTATTCAAATCCCACGTGAAGACGGGCAGTAAAAATCGTAAAACATGTAAAAACGCATTAAAACAGAACAAAAAAAAAAAAGATATTCATAATACCCACAGTGAATACGTTATAACGAAAATAATAAGTTATAGTCAACAATAACAATAATAATATCTTTGAGTAGGCAGTTAGGGCATTCAATAGAAACTGGAAGGTCCCTCTCTAACGTCTAAAATAATCTCATTTCAATTCGTTTGATCTTATCTTCATTTCCAAGAGGCCGCCTCATAACACTGACGTAAAGGGATAATACACTAAATAATAAAAAAAAAACGTTGGATACCTTTAAAAAACAACATGGCCCTAGAAGGACGGAAGAGGTGCTTGCTCTTGGATTCATTCGTTTTTTTCTTTTGATTGTTATTTATTCATGTTTTTTTATGCTCTGTTCGGGGGCTCTTAGTTTGCCGGCTTCATCATTCATAATATCCTCAATACCACCTCCCTGATCTTCCTTTTGTGATAAACAACTAAACAGGTACTGATCCTTTATTCATGGCTACTCTATGTATATTGACTACTCTGCCATGGTCAAATGTTTTATTGTTAGCGAGGGGGCATCCTGCTTCAGGGGCAAACAATTATTTATTTTACCTAGGATATTGAAATAAGGGTGAATGCAGAACTCCATTAGTGTAGGACTGAACGGTGTTGGCGCAAATAAGAAATTGTCCAAAGAAGCGAAGCTAGCAGTCCACAACGGAGTGATTGTACCAACCCTGATGTATGGCAGTGAGACATGGAACTGGCAGAGGAGGGATGAAAGTAGACTGAATGCTGTGGAAATGAGATCCCTGAGACGTATGTGCGGTAGAACCATGTATGACCGTGTTAAAAATGTGGTTATTCGGAAAGAATGCAAGGCTGGTAAGCGAAATGAATAGGGTCAAGAAAGGGACGCTTAGATGGTTTGGGCACGTAGAGCGAATGCACGACGAAAGGAGTGTGAAAATAATATATGATGCGAAAGTGAATGGAAAAAGAAGTCAGGGACGCCCGAAAAGACATGGCACGATCAACTGAATCAAATGCTTGAGTCGGGTCATGTCACGAGTCATAATAACAGAAGAGTATGTGTGATTGTGAATGAAGCAAGGAGTGTCTGCCAAGACAGAGGTGTATGGCGGTTTGTCCTCTCTGCCTGCGGGGAAACGGCGTGATGGTTAGTTAGTTCGTTAGTTGCCTATTACATCTCTTCTGGACTTGAATCTTAAATATTAATATAATAATATCAACAATGGAACTCAATAGAATATAATTAATTTCCTTTGAAATCAATGACGTAAGACGCTCGACTACGAATCTAGAGGTGGAGGGGTTTCAGCACATTCTATTCATATAAGATAGGTCATAGAAAGGTTGGGAAGTACCTGGCTATTCAGATCTGATCACTGAACATGGATAATGCCAATAATTTCAAGCAACTACTGCAATCGAAGCAAGAGCTGTTATATCATTCACATTTTATAAAAACATGGTGAAAACTAAATTGTTCAGACTGAATTTTTATGTGTATAAGTTTTAATTAAACAAAAATTAACTTATTAAAGCTTTATGCTACATTTTAATATAAATTCGGTTTCGGTTTTTAGAAAGGTTTCGGTAGCTCAATTGGCAGAGACGTTACTCCCGGATGTAGTAGAGGTTCTGATTTCAAGTCTCGGTCGCGACCTTATCTTTTTTTTGTCTTCTTCCATTTCATATTTTGTTGAAAATGTTTCATATTGTTTCAATAGTTAGTATATTTTTTTAGAGGTGCAGTTTTTTATATAGATATATTTGCTTTATTTGTATAAACATAATTAATTATGGCTACTTTTACACTTGATATGACTTTTACAAGCAAATAAATAAATCACTACAACAATTGGACGTAGTTATGCAAAAAAGAGTCCAACCCCAAAAAGATGAAACTGAGAAAAAGGCGTTTGAAAATATGACGATAAAAAAGCATTGATATGCGTAATCGGCATTTGTAAAGTGAATACCAGTGTTTTTTTCTTTATGAGCATTATTATAAATAGGTAATTTATAATCTATCAATGTGTTTGTTCAAAATTCGCCTTTTCTTTTGAACAGGCCTCGTATATAATAATATTCTATAATCTATAATATATCCTACTGCACAGTGGATGGAGTAAAAAAAACCTAAATAGGTATGTTCTACGGGAAAGGGGAATAATATGAAAATCTATTGGCTTGCTTCACTTTTCAGCGTCCAACCCACAATTTGCCAAAATCGAGATTTACATATTTTCCTATAGATAAATATAAGATTTATATCTACTGAAAACATCCAAACTTCAAAAAAATATTAAAAAATATACTAACGCACATTGCAGATATTTTAGCTAAAATTGAAGTTTAAAAACATTATAAAATGTAGGATAACATAAGAATTGCATTTTTTAATAAACATTTTAAGTGCGTTGGAGCACTTTATTCTATTTTTAACGCAAAATTTAATACATATTCTTTGATCCATTTTTTCAAAAGTGAAAAAATCGAAGAACACACAAAAACGTGACTAACCTTTCCAGTTGTCAAAAACAAACCACTTATCCAAAATGACTGATAATGCTAACATATGATAAACATATGTGTTCCAACATAACAAAAAAAAAACGATAATCGAATGTACACAGCCCGCGAAAATTCAAAATTCACCTTTTCTTTTTGAACAGGTCATGTTTATACATACTTTTGTGTAGTACCTTAGCGTGGGAATCATTGGAAAAGATCGTTAAGTTTGCATTCGAGGGGGGTGCTCACGTTTAGTTCCCATAAGGTCGCAGTGACACACATCTCACGTGTCCAGTGTTCACTTCCCGAGAAAACTGATTGCAATCATCAACAAGAAATTGAATTAATCAAATGATGGCGACTTGAATCTTGCGCATAAAAGTCAGGCGCGTGGAAAGCGGAAATTTATCTAATCAATTTGGCAAATGACACATCCTGTCTCAGGCTTTGCAATGTACTCTAAATTCTAAAGGAAGATCAATGAATAGTACTTATTTTTCTTCGTTTGGTGGGGGAGAGTTTGCGGAGGTCATAGCGGGATGCTGGGGTTGTTGACCAGTGAACGGCATCAAGAGTCACTTTGTGCAGCACAGATGTGCCTCCGGAAAACTGGTGAAGGGGAAATTCTTCTATAATGTGTTCTGTTGCTTTTGTATGTTCACGTTCACACGATTCAGTCATGTGGGCCCTTATTTATTTATTTATAAACTAACGGACTGTTGTTCAGTTACAAAAAAAAAACACATAACACCAAATGGGAAAAAAGAGCAACAGAGAAAGAACAGCACATACATAATATTATAATGAAGCAATGACAAAATATACATAAGAAAGAACATTCAAATCAAAGCCAAGGTCAAGTCAAAGTTTTGGTAGAGTCGTAAAGAATGATAAAAATCATTTAGACTGGTACCAAAAGTTTTAAGACCATGACTTGAGTTAACAAGTCTCGACATTCTGGACAGTGGTGAATGATATCCATAATTAGTATAGTGATGATTGAGGAACAGCAATTCATTGTTTTTGAGTCTACGGCAAGAAATATTGAACTGGATGGGTTGCAACAAAGAAGGTGAGTCAATAATGCAATTACTAATTTTGAAAATGCAAATTAAATAAATGTCTTTTCCTACGCTGTTCTAATCTTAGATAAATTAAATAATGATATCTATGGTTCTAATGAAGACATTTTCAATGATTGTTCGATTTCATCATATGAATAATCGCCTCTTTCTCACCCTAATCTCAATTCTGCGTAAGAAGCGATGTTGTACGGATTCAATTTGATGAATATGATCTGTACAACATAATATACACACAGCTACTGAGACTGCGCTGGATGCGGTGAGTGAGGCCTACGTCGTCAGAAGGAGAGAGATTCCTGGCTGTTTAATAGTTGGGTTCACTTTTCACATCGTGGCTCTTGTTTTTCACGTCTGAGGTCTGCCACTGAGTTCGCCACGACTCTTCTGGTCAGTGTCGTCACTGAAACCAACAGTACATATAACTAATTAACTATCAATCAACTATCTACAGGGGTAGACAGAAGGGATGGAAAGCCACACATCTCTGTCTTGACACACAATCCTCGTTTCATACATACTTTTCAGTTATGTAGGCACTTAGCATGATCAGACTCAAGATGTGATTGATTTAATAGCGCCATGTCTTCCTGGAGTGTTCTCGAATTATTTCATCACTAGTTTCGCGTTATTCTTTCTCTCTTCGTCCATTCACTCTACAATTCAAAACCAAGCGCTCTTTCTTCATCTCTTTCTCTACAATTTAGTAATAGCCATTTAAGCAACCTTTTGATTCTGAACGGTGGTCTCTCACCAGGGGACTACTGAGAGAATCTTCCACTGCGAAAAAGGGTGGAAATATATATAATTCTTTCATTTACGAGTATATTCCATCTGGTGTTATGAAAGTTACCTCTGTATTTGTCCTCGTCGTGTTTTAAAGCAGTGACCTCTGGATCCAGACCCAAGAATCTCAATACTCTGCCACTGAAGCTATCTAAATTGAGTCAATTGACGAGATAAATTAAAATTTCGGAATAACCAGGACTTAAAATACTTATGTAGTTGTTCACTACAGTTCATCATAGACCACCAACCATCTCTAATGAACATCTCGCTTCGCAAACTTGGCTCGATTACGTGTTTAGCTCATTTTTTAAGAGCTTTACTACGTTAGCAAAGCGCAAGACCTCGGAAAAAATATCGTCGCTGGAAAGGCAAAGGGCTTAAGCGAGACTCTGGCCAAACATGAGTTAAATATGCAGTTTTATAAAAAATATAAAATCAGTTTTTTTTCTGCAACCAATGATTTGACTCTCGTTTGATTCTGAAGACTTTTGGAGCCCTTCGGCCTTCTAAAATATATTTACCATTTGGGAGAAGGCTTGACTCAAGCGACACAAGTTTGGGACTTAATAACATATTTTTGTCGCTTCAGGTAACTCAGTCAGATACCATAAGTTAACTTTTTTCAAATTCCAACCAGGTACTGAAGAATTATGAATTTTATTGTAAAATAAAAATAAAACTTCAAAACGCTCTGGGGTAAACTTCCCAAAATACTTCATTTCCCGCTTCAACCCTTTTGCCTTTCCGTTTATTTGTTTACATGAATAAAATGGCCGAAATATGCATTAATAACCAAAATGGCTGAAACATGCATCATGCATACCTATGAAAATATGCCAATGTTAAAATCCGATGTCTATTTCTTAATGTACTACCCATCTACAGGACTAGAAGACGTTTTCATCTATATCAACTTACGGCGGCTAGGCGTGAACACTTTTTATTGATGTAGGTGAGCAGTGGGCAAGTCTTCCCCGTGGATAGATTCGTTGTAACATCTCTGTCTTCCTCATAAACGACGCATGTAACAAAATATAGGTAACAGCGGAGCTGTCAGCGGTACGACTATGCAACGAGCATCTTGGGAATGTGGATCCGGCCTTGCGCCCAAATAGGCAACTAATCTTACTCCTTATACGAAAAGTCTAGCACAAGAAGTTATTGATTTCTTTTTTTTCAAAATGACTTCCTTTAATGTGTTTAAAACGACCGTCAAACTAATGACCTCCAAGTCAAACCGATAATTAGGAAAAATGTTAATTAATCACGTCATAAACCGTTTAGCCAAAACACCGTAATAATTTATCGTCTCCCATTTTTTCTTAAATATAGGTACCTAGTACCTACCGGTGGCGTGCTGACTTGTAAAACTTTTCTCTCGAATTTCAGGAAAAAAGTTTTTCTTGGTATCTTTACTATCGAAAGTTTTTGTAAGGAAAAAGTGGTGCAGAGATTATTCTTTCAGGAAGGAGATGACTATTTAGTTTTTCCACCGAAAATAGAAATGAAAAAAAAAATTCTAATAGTCTTTGACATAGACAATTAAAAAAAAAACGAAAATATATCACTGCACCCTTGGCAGGTCACTATGTGTACCTGTGGGTAAACGTCAGACCTGGAAATATAACTCTGTATCCTCTTTGCCTCAATCAATGAAATTATGAGTTAAGTTTTGTTATAAGGAAGTAATGTTCTGTAATATCGTGTAAAAAATGTATATGTCGAAATATACATTAAAAGCTACTGCCAAAACGAAAAAAAACATTTGGAAGGAGGCATTTCGATTAAGGAACAAGTGACTACCATATGGGGTAAGACAGATACACATGAGCCGGTAATTAAACCGATTTTTATTTTTATTTCGAGAGAATTGATGGAATGTAAAAAAATAGCAAATAGAGAACACAACTACGTAAATGCCAAAATGCAAACCACTACTTAAGAGTCTTCTTTCATCAGCTTTAATGCTTCTGTGGCGTATTTAGAAATATTAGATTCTTTAGAAGCAGCTATCGTCCTCAATTGTTCAATTGCTTTAATTCCCTTCAGTACCTCGGTGGAATCGTCCCGTGTCTTGAACTCAGCCTCCATACAGAAGTGGAAAGCAGCTAATGTTCTAACCTCTTCCCGACTAGAACTCAAAAATGGGACCAGTTTTTCCAACCAATCCTTCCCCTTTTCATGAGAATATGATACATCGGCCCCAGCAAATTCAGACGGACTGCGCAATGACACGAAGGTTTCCACAAAATCTAATGCACCAGATTTTAAAATAAGAGGTCGAGTCATCCAGTCAGTATTGAAAAACATAACACACAGAGCCAAGCAAGCGTAGTATTTTATAATATCGTCGGAGTGGAATACTAATGGGATTATCCATAAGCCAAGTATTCTATCAACTATAATTTCTTCGTAACAGTCCGATCCGCAAAACAAGCTTACGTTCAGAAGGGCTGCAACGCAGTGCCTCAATGTTTGAACGTCAATAAATCTGCTTCCAAAAAGAATCACATCTAAACCTCCGAGATTCGCAACAACGTTACAAGTAGCTTCATCGTGATTGAACAAGTTTTCCAGAATCGCCACTTTGACTCTATAATTCTCTTCTTTTACCTGAATACAAACAATTTCCACGACCTTTTCTAGCCAATTATCAATGACATAAGTCTTGGTGTCAGTTTTAAGGGATTTTTCAAGCAGCTGGGCAAATGGTAATACAAGTTTTTCCGATACATTCAGAGAGTTTGACATTATCTGGTCCATACCTTTGTTTTCTTCCAAAGATTTGAAAAGAGAATTAGTGATAAAATGACCATGTTTGGGCACTTTCCAGGCCCGGCTTACAATTTCAGAAACCTTCGCGACATCGTTGGAGCCTTTGACGATTTCGTTAAGCAGCGAAGAGTACTTTGCTATAACCGCGTCAACTTCCTCTGGAGTTGATCGATCGCTCAGGCTGCCGAAAACTTTGTAAGTCGTAGCTGCATCACCTTCATTGGTTTTGTTTTTGTTATTATGCGTGTCCATCTGAAAATTACCAAAAACACAAATTAGTTGTATTTTTATTAAATAACGAAGGAAATAAGATTTAAAACGTATTTGACACGTGGTTAGGTGTTGTGACATGATTGTAAAAAAAAATGACTACGCTGCATAGAGGTACATAATATAGAATTTTTAACTAGGTGGGCCAGTGGGTACGTCTGCCCGTGGATAGATTCGTATTAATATCTCTCTCTGTCTCTCATAAACGACGCAAATAACAGAAAAATACGTAACAGCGGAGCTCTCAGCGGCACGACTACCTGCATCTTGGGATTTTGGATCGGGCCTTGTGCCCAAAAAGGCAACTGGTCTGACTCCTTACATGAATAGTCTAGCACAAGAAGTTATCGATAGTGTTTTTTTTAAATTAAAATTACTTATTTTTATGTTTGTAAAACGACCGTCAAATTAATTATCTCCAATTTACACCGATGATTAACAAAATGATTATTAACAACGTCATAAACCGTATAGTCCAAATACCTCCCTTTAGGATAGGTAAGACACAGACAATAGCGTGCTGACCTGTGAAATTTTCTCTTGATTTTCTTGTGTTTTTTTTCAAGAACAACTTTTTTCTTGGTATTTTTATTATCGAAAGTGTTTGTATGGAAAAAGTTGTCCAGAGATGACTTTTTCGGGAAGGAGATGACTTTTGAGTTTTTTCATACTAATAGTTTTGTTACAGAAAATTTAAAAAAACTATCACTGCACCCTTATGGCAGGTCACTATACATACCAATAAGTATACGTGTAGACCAGATAATATAACTTCTAATTTTGAAACTGTTAATTCGTGGTGCAACTCCATTTTAATGATTTTAATAATACTAAATTTTTAACTTTATTCCAATATGTTTTAATAAAAAAAGTGGAATAAAGTAAAAAAAATTGGCATTATCAAAATCATCAGATAATATAACATTGTATCCTGTTTAATTCACTCAACGAAAGGGTGAGTTAAGTCATGTTGAATAAAAGTAAAGTTCTGTAAAAAAAGGCATCTTTATTTTATTTTTTATTTATTTAAGACAAAAGCGGTTGAAAAGAAAAAGGTAGTAATGAAAAACTGACACATGGCGGCTTGTTCTGCAGGTTCTAACAAATTATTTTATATTTTGTCTTTATTTCCAACCAATTAACAATGATTTTTACTTCAGATTAGTAACGTATTCAAGTGAACAATTGAACATGTTTTTTATATCATAAATACAAATTTGATCCATTCCTGGTGTCTTAGATTTTTTCATACCTCCGATAATAAATTCGATTTGCTTGGTAAAGTACTTTGAATGTGATAAGTATTCTTGCAAGTATGGATACGCTTGATATCACTTTCGTGCAATAACTCATTAACTCCCCCATCAAAGAAGTTGGCATGGTTTTTTTCCACTACACCCGGTTCTTTAAAAAAAAAAACATATCTTAAATATCAAAAACTGGTGTCATAAGATCAAATTATTGGAAGTAGCATTCGGGTTCAGGAATAAGTGACTGTAACATATGGGGTAAGAAAAGTAAATGTGGGCCAGAATAACATTTTGTTTGTTAATTCGAGGAAATTGGTGAAATGTAAACAATTAGCCAATATAGGACACAACTACGTAAATACCTGTCAAAATGCAAACCACTTCTTAAGAGTCTTCTTTCATCAGCTTCAATGCTTCTGTGGAGTATTTAGAAATATTAGATTCTTCAGAAGCAGCTATCGTTCTCAACTGGACAATTGCTCCAATTCCCTTCAGTACCTCGGTGGAATCGTCCCGCGTCTTGAACTGAGCCTCCATACAGAAGTGGAAAGCAGCCAATGTTCTAACCTCTTCTCGACTAGAACTCAACAATGGGACCAGTTTTTCCAACCAATCCTTCCCCTTTTCATGAGAATAAGATCCATCGGCCCCAGCAACTTTAGACGGGGTTTGCGATGACACAAAGGGTTCTACCAAATCCAATACTGTAGATTTTAAAATTTGAGATTGAGTCTCAGAGTCGGCATTGAAATAAATAACAGCCACAGTTAAGCAAGCGTAATATTTTATAATATCGTCGGAGTGGAATGCAAATGGGAACATCCACATGACAACATTCCTTTCAATTATAATTTCTTCGTAACAGTCCGGTCCGCAAAACAAGCATACGTTCAGAAGGGCTGCAACGCAGTGCCTCAATGTTTGAACGTCATTAGATCTGCATCCAAAAAGAACCACATCTAAACCCCCGAGATTCGCAACAACGCTACATGTAGCTTCATCGTAATTGAACAAGTTTTCAAGAATTGCTACTTGGACTCTATAATTATCTTTTTTCATCTGAATACAAGCAATTTCAACAACTTTTTCTAACCAATTATCAATGACATAAGTCTTGGTGTCGGTTTTAAGGCATTTCTCAAGCAGCTGGGCAAATGGTAATTGAAGTTCTTCAGTTAAATTCAGGGTATTTGACATTATCTGGTCCATACCTTTGTTTTCTTCCAAAGATTTGAAAAGCGAATTAGTGATAAAATGACCATGTTTGGGCACTGTCCAGGCCCGGTTTACAATTTCAGAAACCTTTGCGACATCGTTGGAGCCTTTGATGATTTCGTTAAGCAGTAAAGAGTACTTTGCTATAACCGCGTCAACTTCCTCTGGAGTTGATCGATCGCTCAGGCTGCCGAGGACTTCTAAAGTTGTAGCTGCCTCATCTTCATTGGTTTGATTTTCCATCTGAAAATTGCCAAAACACAGGTTTGCTGAATTCCTTTTTCAAAAGCAAAGGAAATAAGAACCAAAATGTTTTTTGTCACTGTGATTTACAACACGCAGTCAGGTTTTGTGACATAATTGCAAAAGAATGTCACTACGCTGCATAGAGGTATATAAAATATAATAGTCAATAAACACAGACGGAGACTTGAAACCATGTTCCATTTGGTTCGGTGGAGATACGTGGTTCATAAAGGGAACTCTCGCGTTCGACAGTCGAATGATGCTCAACGTCTAGTTGTGGTAACCTTAGAGTATACAAGAGGTAGCCCAAGCCAAGGCAGTGAAGTCAGTTTTGGACTTGTTTTTGATGATTTTAACATGACTCGGCACAAATGGGCGTGGCTAAGACTAAGGCTACGGTATTTATACATCCATTCATATCACATATCGACATAATGTTTTTGTGTATTCGTATAGCCACTTTTTAACAGTATTTTTATCAACAAAAATATAGCATCTAACCTAAAAAACCGTTTAGTTGTGTCAAGTTTAGTGGCAAAATAAAAAATGTGGGCGGAGTCCCGCCGTTAACCAGCGAAAATAACCAGCTTAAGATCATTACGACAGTATATAGAAGCGTTCCAAGAAATTTGTTGTCTCTTTCTCTCTCATGGTGTACGATGTAAAAACTCGGAAAAAGTGATTTATTACAATTTCGGATGGGTTGGGTAAAACAAATTAGCTATCCCTCCATATATTGTTACTTCAAGGTGGTAACGCAATGTGACAGTTTTGTTAATTTAAAGTTTTAGGTAAAAAAAATATTCTTGCTATTTATGTAGTAGTTATTTTGAATGAAATAAAAAACACACTTGCTAGCAAATACGTCTTGCGTTGACAGCCGCTTCTAAGCGACTGTTTGGCCTGGCCGAGCTGTGGCTACAGCCAGCTCCAGTTGAGCGTCGTCACTTCTTGCGTCTTGTATCGTATCTAGTTATAAACATCTATGTTAGGCTGCAATTATTTATTACATCCTTCTTTCTAGACGATACATGTCTAATAAATATGTACTAAAACGTAACTTTTTAAACCACACTAGTCAAAGATTTCCACATTTTATATTCTCATAAAATACCTCTCACAGACGTAAGGATTTAATTAGAGTAACGGTGGCGGCCGCTGGCTTGTTTGATATGAGTTCTTGTGACGATTTTTTGTTGTTGTTTTTTGTTAATTGTTGTGGTTTTAGCTCTGCACCAGATTCCTCAAATTCTTCGAATAACACAAATTTGACTAAACATGTTTATGCTGCTGACTTTTGTTTTTTTTTCGAGCAATGACTTCACCGCATAGAGTGGTTGTCGGTCACCGCTATAATAATTTTCAAATAGAGTCACCTTCACCTGAATAGTTAGAATAATCCTCTAATCATTAATTTAGCGATGATGCGATATGTTGACTACGTCGACTATTTAAATATACTAGTTTAATCATAATGTAAACAGTGATAACACTGGCCAACACACATTTTGGGTTGAAAATGGTATCAAATTAAATTATTATCAGATGTAGTCAAAATCTGGTACCATTTTGGAATCAGGGTTCCAAAATGTATAGAAAATTAAGTCTCATTTTTAAAGAAACAACAAAAAACTATTTTTGTTGTCAAGTGTAAGTATTATCAAGATCAAAAGCTAACAATAAAACAAAAACATTGTATTTCCATAGCGTAGTTTTGTGACATTTACCTCAAGTGCTACAAACTCTGGATATTAAAGGGATCGTAAAAGCCGAGCATTTCCTAGAAAATTCGATTAACGATTAGCAGCCTATAGACCAGCTGATCTCAAAGCTGTCTCTCGCCTAAGTCTCATCGAACACATATCGTCGCCGGAAAAGCAAAAGGGTTGAAGCGCCATTTTGGGAAGTTTACACCCGAGCACTTTTTTTTACAATAAAATTCAAAAGTCTTCAGTACCTGGTTGGATTTTGAAAAATAGGTAACTCAATGCTCCCTCTGAGTTACCCGAAGCGATGGCTGAAGGGCCACAAAAGTCTATTTAAATAATTTTAGATAGCTGAGAGGTCACAAAAGTCTTCAGAATCACACGAGAGTTAGAGCTTTCGATGTAAAATACAAAACTGATCCAAACTGCATATTCAACTATTTTTGACCAAACTGTCACTTAAGCCTCTTTGCCTTTCCAGCGATGATATAGGCTGGTGCCATTCTTTTTCGCTTCTTTTTTAATATGAACACCGCACAAGAGTCTCAACTGCTCCCAACCGTTAAGAGCCAGTAAGACTATGGCATCCTCAAATAGGGTATGTTGTGAGGCTGAAGGTAGTGGGGAGGGGACGGAGACTGGGAAGAGGAAGGTTGGGAAATACCTGGCTATTCAGATCTGGTTACCAAACACGGCTAAAGCCATTTCAGGCAACGTTTCGATTCTGAATGGTGGTCTTTCACCAGGGCGATACTTAGAGTATCTACCACTCTGAAATTCACTACAATGCTTGAAAGATAATTCATTATCACCAGATAGCAAAAATTCGACGGGCTGCATGGTCGAGTGGTAAGACGCTCGACTACGAATCCAGAGGTCGCGGGTTCAAACCCGGCGTGCGCAAATAAATTTTATTTAATCAATATGTGTCATAACACATTTGATTCATTTAAAATAAAATATAATAAATTTGCGGCACGTTCCAGAGTGGTAGATACTCCAAGTATCGCCCTGGTGAAAGACCACCATTCGGAATTGAAACGTTGCTTGAAATGGCTTTAGCCGTGTTTGGTGACCAAATCTGAATAGCCAGGTACTTCCCAACCTTCCTCTTCCTCATCTCCTTCCCCTCTCCACTACCTCCAGCCTCACAACATCCCCCTATGGGGGATGCCATAGTCTCACTGGCTCCAGACGGTTGGGAGCAGTTGAGACTCTTGTGCGGTATTCACCTAAAAAAATAAATAAAAAACAACTACAACATTGATAAGCTTATAACATCATAGAGCAATCTTTACTTATCACATCTATTGATTTAAGGCATAAGATGGAATTGACTCACCGCAATGATGTCACTCTGCAGATAGTATGATCTATTAGTCCAGTGTCTGGTTGTGGTTGTATGCTGCAGGACGCTGGACACAGTAATGACCCGCGCAAAGCAAATCCACAACTCGACTGAACAGTGAACACTAGTGTTGTGACCGCTTTGAAAGAAGTACTTCAAAGAACTACTTCTTTTGGCAACAGTTCCTACTTCATTCATTGTTCTTTGAACAAATACTTCAATTGAAGTCGGTAGTTCATTTTAGCGTTCATTCATTTCAATAACTTCATTTCATTGAACAAATACTTCAGTTGAAGTTGGTAGTTCCTTTTAGCGTTCATTCATTTCATTGAACAAATACTTCAATTGAAGGTGGTAGTTCATTTTAGCATTCATTCATAACTTCATTTTATTGAACAAATACTTCTATTGAAGTTGATAGATCATTTTAGTCTTCATTCATATTCATTCGAGGAACCGGTTCCAGTTCTTTTCGTTTTCGAATCTCTACCGACTTGTACGTGGTTTTCCAAAAAGAACTGAACAAATAACTGGATAAATTCCTTTATAAAGTTGTCTTCTAATAAAGATCTCCTTTTTTGCGAGTTCAACTTTAATTGTTTAAAGTGTTCACTTCGAAGGGTTCATTTTAAAGAACTGACAATTCGTGAAGCTTTCACAAAACATTGAAGTTTTTCCAAACGCTAGTGAACACAACAAGCAACAACGCAACCACGAGTTGTTTTGCCGGTTAGAGTTAGCCCACGAAAGTGCTACAGACACGGGTGACTCATATCTACTCAGAATAGAATCATTCGATAGCTTCCATTTTGATTCTTTGCGGTTTGAAAACGTTCATCGCGCACACTGAATAGGTAATCCCTAGCGCGTGTTTGGTCACGTCCTAGTCTAATTACTATCGTTAGACTGTAATATACCTACATAGAGAGTTGTAGACATTCTCAGTATCACCTTGATGAAAGATCACCATTTAGAATCGAAACATTGCCTGAAATGACTTTAGCCGTGTTTGGTGACCAGATCTGAATAGCCAGGTACTTTCCGACCTTCATTTTTTCCCTTCTAATTCCCTTCCCCGCTCCCTTTCCCGCTCCCTTCCCCGCTCCCTTCCCCGCTCCCTTCCCCGCTCCCTTCCCCGCTCCCTTCCCCGCTCCCTTCCCCGAACCCTTCCCCGCTCCCTTCGGCCTCATAACATTCCCCAATTTAACGTAGTTATGCAGAAAGCGTCCAACCCA
Source organism: Drusus annulatus (assembly GCA_022651775.1). Classification (NCBI taxonomy): domain Eukaryota; kingdom Metazoa; phylum Arthropoda; class Insecta; order Trichoptera; family Limnephilidae; genus Drusus; species Drusus annulatus. Next base: position 656,320 of record JAGWCC010000227.1, read on the forward strand.
CAATTTGCCAAAATTTGCCAGAATTATTTTTTGATAAACACATTGATCTATTATAAATTACCTATTTATAATAATGCTCACAAAGAAAAAAACACTGGTATTCACTTTTCAAAATCCGATTACGCATGTTGATGCTTTTTTCATCGTTCTATTTTTAAACGCCCTTTCCTCAGTTTTTTCTTTGTGGGGTTGTATCTAACTGTTGCTCCCAACTACTTCAGTATATTTATAATTAACTAACTAAACTAACTAACCATCACGCCGTTTCCCCGCAGGGGTAGGCAGAGAGGACGGACCGACATATAACTCTGTCTTGGCACACACTCCTTGCATATATATATTATTATAAACCATTTGAAAACGGTTTTCAATAAAAGCTATACGATATTAAATTTATTTCTCACTAAAAATGATATTATTATTTACCTACCTAACAAGTTTTTACCCGTAAATAGTTCACGGGTGAAAATAAGTTCACACTTCTACATAGGTAGTACTCAGAGGATTTAGTTGGTGTGACTGTGCACAGATGACACTACCTTCGTTCGCAGTTTGCATGCGGATAATTCTCGCAGTTCTTTTTAAAGGCTAAGATTTCCCAACTATAGCATACTTACCTGGCGTAGGGGACACCGTGATCACTAAGGCGGTACCCCCAGGGCGAGGCTCTTCCATTGCACTTCGGTTGGGCTGACCCTTGCGATTATCCCTAATGCGGATAACTCGGGCGCGTAATTTTTGGTAGTCGGGACTGCGTACGCGCCGTCCCGTCCTTAAACACTAGCGATGGGAAAAGCTTCACAGATTTGTGAATGCTTCACGAATTGATGCTTCTTCAAAATGAACCCTTCACGATGAACCCTTCAATTGAAGTAACATATTAATCACAGCATTCCTCGTCGGGGGGGAGGGGGGGGGGTTAAATAATAATATTTTCGGGGCAGCTCTGAAGCTCTCCCAACCACATAAATTGATGTATGTATGTGCATTATTCTATGGCAAAAATTATAGCTTGTCTATTACTGGTTTCTCTTCTATGGTTTACGGGATGACAGCTGTCAAAATTGTTTGAATCTTAAGAGTTTTCAAGGTTTGAATTGACATTGTTTCATGACTTAAAAGGGATGATGTACAATGAGTATGCACAAGGAACTTGCAAAAAGCAAATGAAGTACTAGCAAAATTTCCAGTTTCTGTAAGAGCGATATAAACTTCTTTCAGGGCTTGAGATACGATTTGAATATTCTTACTGTACAGTACTCAGTTTGACAGTTTGGTTAGCAATAGGCTGAATATTGCGCAAATGACGATTCATATTAAAGGCATTTCCCCCCTTTATGGATATAACTTCAGAACAAAAGTTGCATTTGGCCTGGTAAACCTCATCTTCCTTAAAATAAACCCATATTTCACTTTGCTTTCTCGTTGAACGGCCAGTCATAATTTTAGGTAGAGATTGAAAGGTATGTTTGTAAGCTGAGATATTATAAAAGTTCAACAAAATAATTCGTTCACAATTCAAAATCACCAAAAACTAGTGTCGTATAGACAAAACAAGCAAAGAAATCATAAGCAAATGTCACGAGTACGTGCGAGGGAACGGATAACTAAAAAGATACTTCATTGCTTCATTCATTCTTCGAACTAAAATCGAAGGAAGAAGGGAATGAACAATTGAACTGTGGATGATGCAATATTTCAGTCTTTCGAACGAATGAAAAATTGAAGTTCGAAGTAGATGCCATAGATTGTTCAATCGGAAGTACCAACTTAACCAACTTCAATTGAAGTATTTGTTCAATGAAAAATGAATGAAGTCGGGACTGCTGTCAAAAGTACTTCTTTGAAACAGTTCTTTCAGGATGGGAAATATAAGCGATTAGAGATGGTCGATATCAGAATTGGGTGTACCAGGTACCTGCGGTTCCAGTTACCGGTGACCGATTCTTTTTGAAACCGGTTCTTGGAGGGGGGGTTTATCAACGATATTCGGGAAAATAAAAGAACTGCTACTGTGGAACCGGTTCCTCGTCAAAAGAATCTTTCTGCCAAAAACCATGGATTAAGATAACGATTTTTATTTGCTAAAAAATGGAACCGGTTCCTCGAAGAAATAATATGGACGGTTCCAGTGACTGGCTCGAAACCGGTTCCTTTTAACCGGGACAGGAATATCGACCATCTTTATAAGGGATGGTTATGATAACTGAAGTTAGGTATCACTGCCGTCCTAGCGAACGGAGACCGATGAAGTAACTGTTTATTAGAAATAGACGACATCTGTCCCGGTTAAAAGAAACAGGTTCCAAAGTTCCAAGTTACAAGCCGTTTACTGGCACCGTTGTTATTATTTCTCAGAGAAACCGGTTCCTATTTTCTGCAAATAAAAATGGCATATATCGAATTAGAACCGGTTCCAGTTTTTTTCTTTCTTAGAATATCGCTAGTAACCCCCCCACTTACCCCATTAAATAATAAATAAAAAAAAAAAACAGGAATCCTTTCTTTCTAATATCAGCGAGATTTCTTTATATAGTACTATCTTCGTGGAGCTTCAGGCCCTAGGATCCGGTTTCAAAAGTAACTGGATAAATAACGGGTTCTTCCCCAGTCACCGGTATTTGGAACTGCAGTGACACCCAATTTAGGAAGTCATGTTTAGTTCCTCGTTTTTAAAGAGCGCGGGTTATCTGGTTGAAACTTTTGAGATTTTAGCTGCTTAATTTCCCAAAAATAAGAACCGGTTCCGAAAATAATCGGTTCCTCGGAGAAATAATATCGACAGTTACAGTGACCGCTTTGGAACCGGTTCCTTGAAACCGGGACAAAAATATCGACCATCTCTAATGGGAAGTCTGGGATGTCTCTGAAATGTTACGGGTCCATATCCCTTCCAGTTACTTTAAAATAAAAATTAAATTTAAGTTTATGTAAAAAAAAATACCCTCGAACAGTAAAGTTTACAAAGTACCAGACTAGACAGGGTGTAACAAGAAACAAAGCAGGCCGGTGTTATCTCGGGAGATCGTGTTTGGGCGCGGCGCGGATGTTAGTTCACACGTGGTCGGAGGGCCAACTCCAGTGTTCAGCCTACTAGCCCATAGAGGGTCCGGTCACTCCAATCAGGCCGGTCCGCCGGTGGGGAGTTGGTTGGGAGGAGCACCTCGGGCGGTCAGCGGCCGGAGAGAGGAGGAACATTTAAAAAAGGAACAAAAATGTCTACTATAACGAGGCGCAAGCTGAAATTTAGATTTAATACTGTCTGAATAGGTACCAACCAAAAACCATTATTATTTAAGTTAAAAAAAAAAACAGCGCTTTTCGACGTCCGTGTCATTCGTTGAATTAAAATAAAATTAACATTAGGCTATGCATTACGAGATAAATTTAAAATGAATTGCATGAAATATTTTATACGTAGATTCTGATGGTACATGCATAATAGGTACAAGTATGCTACCTAAATCTAAAATTAAATAGAAATAAATGCCATTTACTTTTGAAAAATAATTTAAAATTATGTACTACAATTATTCTTTTAAACTAGATATAAACTGAAATCAATAATTTCAAACGTATATATATATATATATGTATTTGTTTCATGATGTTTATATTTTGATTGAATTACACCAATTTGGTATTAATTGTTATTTAAAAACGCGAAACTGGCGTTGCCCTTCGGTGAGGTTTTTTGACTACGTGAAACTGGCAACACCAACAGTACAATTTGAACATTGTTTAAAGTTCAAATACACATTAATTTCTTTTACTTAAATTAGCGGTTTAATTTCTGACAGATTTTAAAAAAAGAATGTACCAAAATAGTTGCGAATAATACTAATATGGTGAGATTGGCTGCGTTGAGTAAATATATAAATAAAAAAACTAAATAGAGTAAGACAAACGTGAATGTGTGTCAGTTTATATTAACTACATTACATTTAAAAGCTGTTATGAATAAATATTTTTAAAACATTACTTACCAGAAGTTCACAGTTTTTTTCTCACTTGGTTGTAATTATTTTGTTACCTTTGTAATCGTTTTTCTTTGGGAGGTTCAGTTGTCAGTATTTGTAAACTACACACCACTGCTGGAAACATTAATTTTATTTAAAATCTTCATGGAACTCACTTTTTGATATTTATCTCGTATGGCATAGCATTTCGATAGTTCCTTTCGAAACATATTTATTTGTTTCTAGATTTGTCCACCTCGGAGGGATTGCTACGGAAATCGTGAGCTGTATGTAAATAGAGCACAAATTATATTAATTGATATTAATAATAAAAGTATCACACCAGCAGTTTTTTAAAACCCAAAAATTAAATTATTAATAAAAATTCCAATCAGGCAAGAAATTTCAGACTGCACCTTCTTCCAATTCCTTTGGCGGGAATTTCTGGCGCCATGTCCATCAGGCGGCAAAAGCCCAATTCTAAAGGATACTCTTTTTCAAATCCCTTCAAAATACTACTCGCCACGTCAAAAAAGAACCAAAGCATTACACTGCCTTCAAAAATCGAACGCATCATGAAAATTAATACCTTTTGACACCTTCAGTTAAAATTACTCCCGTTACCTGTATTTTTAACACTACAAAGAAACGCCTCAAATGTGAACCCTTTGGAAAACCAAAAAAATACAGGTAAAATTAAACGAATGAGTAAGAAGGGTGTATGAATTTAATAGTTGCAAAGAGCAGTTTTGTTTTTGATTGATACTTTTTGATGGAAGTGACAAGGAGTCTTTTTAAATATTCGGGAGATTGGATAGATTTTGATTACACCCGGCGGCCGCTCCGGGCATTAAATTTTTCGGAACGATATTATGTATTTGAAAAGGAAAAAATCGAAGGAAATAACAGGACTGTGGTGATTATTCAACAAGACCCGAACTACAAATCGGTAATACCGAGAGACGTGAGAAGATACAAATGGACGAAACAAAGATCTCCCACGTTTGTTTCATAAATATAACAATATTATTTTTACATAGGTAAACTAAGTAAGTACCTATTTATGTATATTTCTTCGTACACCATCTAATAATGAATACCATAATATTCTCTGTTATAATTATACGTATTCTACTAAAAACTCGCAAACAACAAGACATCCTATTAGGTACATACCATTCTGATGCGAATTTCTACGGCAACGGACAACGTCAATTCTCAGCTTCTAATGATTTGTCCATCCCGAGCTATCATCCTTTGAAGTTTCCATTAAAAACAATAACTAGATTTGTCGTTCTTTCATAAAATAACATTGATTTCTATTGTAGAAATTGAAAAAATGGAAAACATTATGAAAATATTTATTTTAATCAGGTTCCAAAAAGAGTTGTCAAACAGTAATTTTTTTTTAATGTGCTTGGGTGTTTATCGGAGAATCACGGACTCATGACTTGAAACTATGGTATTTAATATTATTATTATTTATTATTTATTTTATTTTATGGATTCTTTCGTAATCCTCTGCTAACTAGCTGGGGCTTATACAAATACCCCTAATAATGTCTATGTAACTAGTACTGCGGCTCATTAGACCTTATTACTATCACCATCTGATGGTTGTATTTAATTGACTGAATTTAAGTTTACATTAGTGAGTTCTTAGGAAAAAGGTCTTTACTGGATAAAAAAACCCTAAGAATAATTCATGTTAACTATAACATGAAGAGATTTTTATAAATTAATTTAAACCTTTACTGCTTTTATGCTTTCGCCAACTCTCGCAATTTGTTAGATAACTCATCTATGTTATTCTACATGGAAACCGAATCAATTGGTAGGTATCTAGTACCAGCTACAAAGTACCGTAATTATCCAGAATACAGTTTAATTATTATTGTCTCAGGATACGTAACGATTAACGCAGGTCCCAATTTAAAAGGATAATTATTTTATAGTTAGAGATCTGATAACAATAACTAATATATGCATCTAACCACAAAGTAGAAGCCGGCAGCACTCAATTTAAAATGGAAATAGGTTAGGATTTTTAAATACATACTAAAGTTTATTTGAAAACTTCAATAGCATTTCTGTTGACCCTAGAACTCCTTAGGTAGCTTATAAAATATTAATATTGATCAACTTCATCACAAGAATACGTAGTTATTTGCAGTAACGGCTCGTGACTTTTTAGTGTGCTAGAGTGGTAATATTGAAAAAACGTCATAATTGATGTTGTTCTGGTCGAAAACATTTAAATTTTTTTCATAATTTCAATTTTTTGTATGAAGATTTTTCAGAAATCCGCGCAGTGCACCATCAAAACTGAAAAATCCGCCACGAGCCGCCACTGGTTCCAGGGGCCCTAGCACGAAACATCGATATAGATTTTATCGACAATGTCGGTAATTTGGAATATTTTCTGAGCCCGACTGCAGATCGTCAACGAACAAACGACAGCTTACTTCGACTTAACATGCTTAAAATTTAGTCGATGTGAACTGCCGTTTGTTCGTTGGCAATCTGCAGTCGGGCTCGGGAACTATTCCAAATTACCGACACTGTCGATAAAATCCATACCGATGTTTTGTGCTAGGGCCCCATGAAGTAAGTTCTATGGGGGTTCACTGTCATCTAGGACTTAAATAAGCGCCGGAGTTGGGTGATTCAGGGGCGGGCCCCTGAGTATAGCTAGATTCACACCAACGTCCGGATCCGCTCAGTGACGATATTGTTCCGCAAGAGAGCTTATTGATATGGTATGAATATCAATCAAGGAGTATGTGCCAAGACAAAGTTGTGTGGCAGTATATCCTTCTGCCCACCCTTGTGTTATTTAACTACATAAGGCTGATTCACACCAACGTCCGGTTCCGCTCAGTGCCTATATTGTTCCGCAAGAGAGCTTATTGATATGGTACGAATATCAATCAAGAGGTATGTGCCAAGACAAAGTTGTATGGCAGTATATCCTTCTGCCCACCCTTGTGATATTTAACTACTTAGTTAGATAAATAATTATTTTGAATTGTAAAAATACTAACATCGCAGATTTTTTTTTATCAAAAACCATTTTTTTATCACTAAACAATATTTTTAATAATTATTAAAAATATTATTTAGTGATAATAAAATGGTTATTAATAAAAAAAAAATCTGCTATGTAAGTATTTTTACACATCAAAATAATTATTTAACTAACTAAGTAGTTAAATATCACAAGGGTGGGCAGAAGGATATACTGCCACACAACTTTGTCTTGGCACATACTCCCTGATTGATATTCATACCATATCAATAAGCTCTCATGCGGAACAATATCGTCACTGAGCGGATCCGGACGTTGGTGTGAATCTAGCTTAATGCAACAAAAAGCTTGGATTCGAAAAGCCCGAGTGGCGCCTAACAGAGATAGCATCTTATATCAGTAGGTAGGGCGTAGTGCCCCCCGCTGCCCCACTGCCTCCCAACTCCCTCTTCCCGTGGCGGTCAGATTAAAATCACATTAATATACGAACCCTCGCTCATCGATATATTTGGTCGATGCCCTCGCTTCATTCAGTTTCTTAGGCGGGGACCAAATCGATAAAAAAAGTATTCGGTAGGTACTATCGACACGTTCTAAATACAACAACCTCTTTGTGGCAGAGCGGCCAAAGCGCTGGTTTCACACCCAGGCGTCGCGGGCGCAATCCTCCGCAAGCTACAATTATTGCCAACAGTTCAACATTGACAATCAAACCAACTGAAAATTTTCCAATCGAGAAAATTACGAAAATCGAAAGTCACCGCAGGACACCACAAAAAGTGAACCGCATTATATTTTAAAAACTAGTTTAGTCTTGATTCACGCGTCAAAAGGGACATAGTGGGTACATCGTTAAGTAGCGTCATCGGAATTAAATTTCAAAATTTTTAACGGATGAGCGAATATTACCAGTAATGTTTTTGCATACATTAGCGCCCCACACGGCGATCTAACGAATCATGTACAGAAGACGGCTTAGCGTATTAATACTATCAGATAATTTTATGACGGCCTCCGTAGTCGAGTGGTTAAGACGCACGATTGCGAATCGAGAGGTCGCGGGTTCAAATCCCGGCGTGCGCAAATAGATTATAAATTTAATCAATATATATGTGCTATTTCAGATTTAATTAATATATTATAAAATAATATAATTGCGGCGCGTTCCGGAGTGGTAGATTATCTCAGTATCGCCCTGGTGAAAAACCACCATCCAGAGTCGAAACGTTGCTTGAAATTGCTTTAGCCGTGTTTGGTGACCAAATCTGAATAGTCAGGTGCTTCCCAACCTCCCTCTTATCCATCTCCTTCCCATCCCGACTACCTTCAGCTTCACTACATACCCCAATTGGGGATGCCATAGTTCTACTGGCTCCAGACAGTTGGAACTCTTTTGCGGTATTCACTATAAAAAAACCATTTAAAAAAATTAGCAATTTTCAACACATTTTTTTAAACGATTTCTCTATTTTTTATGTATGATATGATACAACATTTTTCAAGTATTTCTGTGAGGGAGTTTCCATGCCATTATAAATGTGAATAAAAAAATGCGCACACAATACTGTAATTACTAATTATGTCTGCTTTGCGATATGTTAACACTACAAAAAATATTATACATTTTCAAAAAAATTTTCGATTGAAATATTTCTAAGACATTGCTGAAGCCTTGGTTGAACAGTTTTATTTAGAATTGTGTTTTTTTTTGCCCGGTGTCAGTTGAGGTATGTTGTGAGGCCGAAGGATAGGGGAAGGAGTTAGAAAAGAAGAATGTCGAGAAGTAGGTACCTGGATATTCAGATCTGGTCACGAAACACTGCTAATGCCATTTCAAGCAAAATTTTGATTCTGAAAGGTGGTCTTTCACCAGAGCGACATGAGAGTATATGTCACTCTTTGTAAGTAGGTACCTGCCTTCCTTTTGCATTTAGAAATTGCCAAGGAAATGCTCCAACATTAAAATTACAATTTGAAAGCATATTTTTTGTTCGCTTTTGACACGAGACAAATAAACCGTCGAAATTATAGTAATTAACCAACCTATCTACTACTACTACAGTTTCCAGTGTTTGTGTTAAACTTTATTTTGATAAAAATAATAATGTCAGGCTTATTTCAAAAATAATTTTAACCCCACTGTATAACTTCTTACTAATTTGCTTTGTTTCGGTTTTCTCCTTTCTTCTATCATTATAACTCAATGTCCTCACTATCTACTGAAAACCATATACTCATTGTCATGAAATATTCATTTTCTTTTTGTTACTTGCTATATTTACACTGTTTGCATTTTTATAATCGTTTACTTATAATACCTGAATATTAATGTTTTAAGTGCCAACATATTAACTGTCCTCAATCATATTTTCCTTTTCTTTGATTTGACAAATGTGTTTAAATGAATTCATATGTTTCATCTAAATTTTTATACCCTTAGCTCCTGGTAAATTGTTTTTTAATCTGTTGATGTACACATACACTGTTATACCCATATCTGAACCTTTTCTCTCGTGATTTATGATAACGATCATTATTTTAGATAGTTTTAATTTGTATACATATTATGTATTATTTTCTCCTTGTTAGTTAATCTTATTAGCATAGTTAATTTAGCATAAAAGCGCACTTGAGGTGAAATATCACAAAACTGCGCTATATAAGTTCACTGTTATTATTATTATTATTATAAACCCCCAAAAATTGTCAATACCAATTTCTTTATCTTTGTTTAAAGACATTCAAACATTAAGATAAAAATTAAGTATCTCCTCAACAAGTCCTCCATTGACATGCTCAGTGTAGCCGTAAGCAATCAACTTAGGCATGGCGGCTCCATCGAAGTCAAAGTTAAATTAGCCTCTCAGAAGCTGGGAGTCGAGTTTGAGAACCATCTTTAGTCTGGAAACCCAAAATACCAGAAAAAAAACTTGACTGCATAAACGGGCAGTCCGTTTGATAGATTCCCATATTTTAACAGATTACAATCTTTGAAGCATAAATATCAGGTGGGAATGCTGTACTTGTTCTACCGATATTTCAATGGAAGACGCTCGGAGGAACATACGCCATTGATCCCTTCGGTACTGGTGCACAGCCGGGAAACACGTCAAACACGCATCCAACATTGTTGAACAGGTTGCTACTACGCTAGTCCATGTATTCAACAGCTGGACTGTGAAATGATTTACCACTCTGTGTTTCCACCCTCCTACAATATGTGTCTTTTCAAGACTTAGGTTTAATACTTCCTTTCCTCAAAAAGAACCTCCACACAGCATCCTCAAAGATGACTAAATAAAATAAAAACCTACCCTGATTCCGTCACAATGTAATAACATTTTAGATAAGGCCACAAATAGATCAAATAAATGAAAACATAGCTGTACAAAATACATTTATTATAAAAGCATATAAAATGTTGAAGATTTACTCCATATAAAAATTTACAATACAAAATAGCCCAATTTAAAAAAATATTATTTTGTATTCAAATGGCTACGAAAAATATGCATATTTTAAACTAATACATCCACCTGAGAGTAAAATTATTAATAATAATATTTAATATTTGGATAATTTTTATAGTGCTGTTTTTGTGAAAAATCACCTCAAGGGCTATATAATATAAAATATGATGATGTTTTGTTCCCTTTTCAGTATAGAATGCTTCAGAATAGACGCACAATGCAGATGATTCAATTGGAGGCGATGTACAGATTTATAAACTTACCTGTTTAGGTGACCAAAATTGTGTTTTTTTTTTTCTAAACTAATAATAAATTATTGGTGTATTTTTATTATTATGGAGTGTTAGGTCTGTTCCACTAGGACTAGAACGTTTCCTGTGTCAAGAGAGGTAAAGTATTATCAATTTTTTCAACGTAAATATTCAAAATGCGAATATTTGAGGTCCAAAGTTAACATTGTTAGTTGATTTCAGGGTAAAAAAAATGCACAATGCCATCGATGGCATGTAAAATGTTAACAAACTCACAGATTTGTATATAAAAAAAAATTTATACAGATGTGAATTATTGTAGATACAATGTTCAAGTACCGACTAATGTCACTTACGTAATGGAATCATAGAATGTTACAATTTGATCTAATAATTCTACTAATCGAATTCAATTTGGACCCATAGAAAACAAAAAATAACTAACATTGATTCAAAATAATATCGCCGGCCGGAAAGCAAAAGGGCTGAAGCGCCATTTTGGGAAGTTTACACGAGAGCACTTAAGTTTTTTTTTACAATAAAATTCTTACAAGTCTTCAGTACCTGGTTGGATTTTGAAAAACAAAGATAACTCAGGTAACTCAATGCTCTCACTGAGTTACCTGAAGTGACAAAAAACTAAAATAGTCCCAAGCTTGTATCACTTGAGTCAAGCCTTCTCCTAAATGGTAAATATATTTTAGATGGGCCATAAAAGTCTTCAGAATCAAACGAGATTTCGAGTTTCCATTCGATGCAGAAAAAAACTGATCAAAACCGCATCTTAACAGAGTCTCGCTTAAGCCCTTTTGTCTTTCCAGTCTATTAGTTTATATACTGTTAGCAATAAATGAAACGCAGAATGTTTTATAATGAAACATATTAAGTCAGAACTAGATAAACGAATTTATTACAATCAGTAAGGTTATATTGTTTCAAGTTTAGATAAGTCCGTTGGAGTGCAGATCTCTCCGGCTGGTGAAGAGTAGTTCTCCTGTTGCCTGCCAGGGGGCAAGAGCAGTGCAGTTCACTGATACGTCTCTGGTGGCGTATCAGTGAACCAAAGATCTCTGGCACCAATATTCAAATATGGCGCTAACAATACGTTGATAAAAAACATTAATATCTTGTGACCTTATATTTTAAATCTTAAGTAAAATGTATTCCTTAGAACAGGAAAACCCTGTGACGGAGGACATTGCAACAAAAAATGTCTTATGTTTCAAGTATAATAAAAAAATAATATTACTTATTGTAAAAATGTTAATAACATTCAAAATTTACCCCTTAGATCGCTTTTCATATGCCAGCGTCACACTGGATTTTTATATTATTTTACTGAGTATCACATCCCAGCTTCTTATTGTATTAACGACACAGTCTTCATTCAACGAGGGTCCATATCTCAGCTTCATTGTGATATTGCTGAGGACACTGGAAGCGCTACTTAATGTCTATTTATAGTAAACATCCGAGCTTCAATAGATTGCGGCCAATAAAGGTGAACTGGTGTAGGAATTGCAATTTGTGTTGCATCCAATGAGTATGATTCTGAAATAAAAAAAGTATTAAATATTAAAGAAAAGATTTTTTGTTAGAAAAATGGAAAGAAAGGTGATATATTTAAAACAACGATAAAAATGCTCTGCAGATGGTTTGATTTTCACCATCCCCATTCAATCTAAATAGTATTTTTTTTGATTTGTTTATATTTAGTTATTTTCAGAGGGGAAACCTACTAGAAATGAGTGGTTAACAGGGATGAAATTTTGTATAAAAGTGTTGCTTTTTGTATATAATACTCATGGACGTTGAAAATAGCAAAGATACTTTGTGTACTCTGCGTCTGTCTCAACACTGGAATTTCCTTGTGAGACAGACATGGAGCAATCACTTATATTTTCTATTTACCAAGATAAATAATAAAAAAAACTTATTATTAAAATTACACAATAGGCGTTAGGATGTAAAGAAAGATTTTCGAAAATTTCGGTGTTTAAATTTAGGTTTTAATAAGGGGCGCCAAAATTTTTACCTGCGCCATGTGCCGTTGGGCTCAGGGCCGGGCCTGCAAGTAGCGCATGTGAAAGGTGAAAAATACCACATAATATTTATAGTGGGGGACAATTGGTAATCAAAATTGTAAAAATAGCCCCAAGTTTAGCAGATAACAAAGTGTGTACGCATAATATCAGTAATTAGGTACCTAATAAAGATAAAAACTCGGCCATCGTATTAACGTTCCTCACGGTGCATACGAAGATTATTTGGCACTTGGGATTGGTTCGGAGGAAGTACCGGAAGGCCTTGCAGAGGGGCTGGAACACCGAGGAGTCATAGACCACATCAGCAGCCACAATGATGTCGGGAATCACTATCCACTTCAGAAACTCTTCTCCCTCCAAGTCTTCCCAGGGTAAGTTGAGAATTCCTGGAAGAAAACAAAAATATAGAGTGTTAAATTGGTAATATGTATTAGAAAACTTTATAATAATTTTTGAAGAGAAGTGATTATTTTTATGTGCTTACTGCAATAAAACAAACACTTACTAAATGAATTTCTTTCACAGGCTAGTTGATGAATCACCAACTTTTTCAGTGCTTTTGTAACTACATAATATGTATTCTTATAAGTTGAAAATCTAAAATGTTTAGAAAGTGTGAAACAAAATGGATATGCAAAACTGTTTTCGAATCGCAAAAAGAAGGAAAATGAAAGGAGGTCCTAATGTAAGCCCGAATGAGCGTTTGGTGTGATATCTTAGATAAACATTACTGAAATATTATGAATATGCTTCTCACTAAGTATTATAAAAACAGATTACCGAAGATTATGTCATGAAAAAGCTTTAATAAGCAAGATCAAATGGGTAATTACGCCACCGCCCTTGGGATCGTACGCATTTGATTTCTACTTTCAGGCACGGAAAGGTTAAAACAACAGCTTGACTTTGACACTGTATAGTTGTCTAATATGTACACTTACCAATTTCTGTATTTGAATCAGTTGCTCCATGAAAATGCACTCGATCGGCATCTTTTATTTTTTTACACTGGGCATCACCAAAATTTATAATAACATTTTCCTTGAGTAACTGAAGTACACTGGGATGGCAGTCTGTGAGCCACATTTGCTTTGGCTGACAGCATCTGGCCACTATGAGGCCCGTCAGGCCGGCTCCCGAACCCAGTTCCAGAATATACTTGTCTTTAAACACTACCTTGTTCTGAAGACACCACTCTGAAAGGACAAACGATGCCTGGAATGAAGATTTGTAGGTTAGATTTATATTTTGATTATTTACATAATCGTTTTGTTGATGGCTATCTTCGTGGGGTCAACTTCAGATCTTAAGGTTAGAAAGCACATGCATGACAGGAGACTCACGGTAGTTGTTAGCAATCAAACTTAGAGACTGTTTAGCTATAATTTTGCCTACAGCATGTTCAAGCGCACAACTTCAGGTTCCAATGTGGCCTGGCGTAACTTTCGCCAATCGGCAACCGATGAAGTATGTAGTTTGACGAACTCTCAGTAAAGATAGAGACGTTAGCAAAGTTGTTTGGATTGTAATTTTATGCATTTTAGTGTGTTAAACCAATTTTATGTTATAAAGTCATTAGAAAGTTTGACTTTGAAGCGATTTTGTTGTCTATTGACATGGGACCATTTCGTAAGGTCACAGTGAAAAATCCTAGGTAAAACCGATTGTGATACTTTGCTTTAAATGTTATATTTTAAAGTGAGAGCATTAAACTTATCCAAAACACACCATTGTGTGTTAAAAGGGGAAAGAGTCCAGCGTTGAAAAGGTTTGTTATTTGTCTTATTTCAAGAAAAAAGTATGGCTGTAAAACAAAATTTGTATAATTACCTCCCAAATGTGAAGTCCTGTCGTACCATCCGAAATAAGTTTGGAACTAACCTTCAAACTTATTGAATTTTTATCAGAAATGATGTAATGTTTGTAGCAGAAATCTTCCCCATGTTTACTACGAGCCAACATGTCGCAGTAAGTGGAATAGATGTCATCGTGTATTTCTATCTGTTCTTCCTCCATATAATCGATGATCTCTTTCAGAAAGGCAAGCTGGTAGGAATATTTGATGGGAAGTCTTAACGCAAGCGGATGTTTCACGCATTCTAATAGGAACGTTCCTTGCTCTTCCCAGGTAAGACATTTGAAAATTGGCTGGAAGAAAGAGTAACTAATTACAAATTTTATTTACACTGATTACTTACTTCAATGCATTCGATTAACCTACAATTCGTTATTTCGTACTTGGACATAATATTCTACTGACTTGAAGAGTTTTGCAGAATTTAATAATAATTTTAAACGCACTTGTCTATATTCTTTGTTTTATATTGGATCTAAGTTTGTATATTCAACTTACACACACATATTAAACAACAATATATGTACGAAAATCGAGTATGAAGATTTTTATTTATTGTACTAGTTCTTGCCTGTGAAAAATCATGGGACTTGACTTGGCAAGATTTTTTTAAAATTCCATTTAAAATATGGAATAAGTCTGCTTGATCTGCTGCATTATATGTAGGTAGGGATTTGAAAAGATCATTTTTTAAATTTGATAATTTCAATTAACATCAGTTCCAAATTTGAAAAGTTTACTCTCATACAAACGAACATACTCACAGAGGAAGCTATTTATAGTTAATATTAATAATGAGCAGATCAAAACAAGTTCATAAAGGCAGAAAATAATTGTAAAATAGAACTCACCTTCCAGTTATATTCCTTCAAACTTGAACAAGAAAGGAATTGGCGCAACACGAACTCTTTTGATTCGATATGCATTTTAAAAAAATTCTTCGGCGGCTTAGTGGGTTTTTGTTTGTATTCTGTAAGTCTACTCTAGTACTGCAGAGTAATACGATTGACATACTAATGAACCTTAATAGTTCGACAAACTTTTGATGGAAAAATAACAATATATTTACAGATTGATCAATCGCCTGGATTGGTTAGAATATTTAACACAAACATGTAATGTACACAGAACTGATTTATTTCAATAAAAAAATAGAAAACACAACCAAATCAAAATACATGGTAAAACATCAAAACACGTGAATTGCCTTCTAAGAAACCCGGAACTTCTTACCGAATTGTCAGCGACAGCAACTGAGTAAAACTGTCAAACTAACATGCAGCGGTGTTACGGTAGAGATGTTCGATAGTCCTTTCCGGTTACAAGGAACCGGCGACACGGCGGTCACTGGAACCGTCGATATTTTTTTATCTGAGGAACTGGTTTTAACTAACTTTTTTTGGAACCGGCTCTTATACTTGTTAACAAATTTCAAATATTTGGGTATAACCTTAGAGAAGGATCTAACCTGTGGTTTTTCGTTTGAATGTCGTGTATTTTTTACTAAAATTACTCTGGCACATCCCCCATGAATCAAAACATATTTGGAGAAAGTATCCGGATCCTCGCTGGTCTTAGAAATCAACCACCCTTAGATTTTAGGATGCTTATAATAAGGTCTAAAACTTCATCCAATAAATAAATTCTAAACTTTATTACAGTTCCCACCGGATCAGTTCCAAAAGTAACCGGATAAATAACTGGTTCATCGTTGGTCTCCGGTAACTGGAACTGTAGTGATACCCCATTTTGGATATCAATCTTTCTTGGAGTAAGAATATACATGGAGAGGTACCTTTGCGAAACAGTGTAGCAGGGTTGGAGTAACAATATATACAATATATGTAACAATGTACATTATTGCTCTGAGGAAGCAGTATTGTTGACTTTATACCGACTCGATAGAAAAAAAGACAAAAAATATCAAAGGATGTCGGATAGCCTATTAGTTACCGCCCACATGGAATTCGAGACATTTTTAATAAACACATTTGAACAAATTAAACAAAACAATACACCATTAAAACGATTTTTTTAAGTCAAAATATCACACAAACACTAATAACAGAAGGTTTACCTAGGAAATGATGAAAGCTTTTTGTTGATTTTATGTCTTTATATCATTTAAAATGTGAACATTCTAAAGTTCGGTCAAAAATATTTAAAACTGTTGAAATACCTCTAAAAAGTGATGTTTTATAATCTTTGTTTGGTCCAATTTGAAAATTCACGCATACCACATATCACCATCATGTTTGATTTATTTGTATAACAAGTTTTTTAATCAACACAAATATAGGAAATAACCTCAAAACCGTTGACGTAATTTATGCGAGTCGATGATGTGAAGTTAGCGCGGACGGAGAACATTCTTAGATACTTAGAAGTGCTGAAATATTATGTGAAGACTTTTTTTACTCTTTCTCTCTCTTGGTATATGACGTAAAAACCAGGAGAAAGTCTCCCTAAGCACGAGAACTTTCTCAATTAGGGAGGTAATTATCATTATCATTTTGCAGCGCCCTTGAGGTGATTTTTCACAAAAACGGCGCTATACAAATTATCCAAATATTATTTTTAACTAGAAACTAGACATTGTACATTTACTCAATTTATATTATACCTACTGTTAGTATTAAGTAAAAAATATTAATTTTCTACAAAAAAATAAATTAAGAAAATAATTAAAAAAGTGTTTTATCTCAAATTTGTATTAGTTGGGTAAAAATATTTAGCTCTCTCTCCATATATATTCTTACTCCAAGCAATTTTTTCTTTAATGACGTTAGATTTTTTAGTACAGATGTATAAATTATGTCGATTCTATTTGGTAATATGCATGATCGACATGTTCATAAAAAATTTAGTTTTTTTTTAAAATAAGATAATAAATTGACTCGAATGAAGTAATCGAAATAACGTTTTGAACAATTTCGTTTTGTGAAATACCCTTTAAATTGAAATTCGTCAGAAATAATAATCATCGAGTAGAAATGTTCAATAATTATAAAAAGATAAAAATTAAGTTTACTGACATTTAGATATGGCTTTAGAAACAATCCAAAGTCACCGTTTTTTTTGACAAAATATAGTTAAAAAAACGGTGTCGTCAAAATACTAAAACGAAAAAGTAAATAAAAGTTTGTGTGGAAATGGAAAAAAAGTGCGTTTAATAGAATAACATTATCAGTTACCAAGACTTATTATTTTGTATTGTACCAATCCAGTTACAAGGAGTGGCTGCTAGCATGTAATCCTAAATAAAAGATTCATATACCAAATGTTAAATATTTCATATGAAGAGTTATGTGTAGATAAATAAAGTAATTGATAGAAGGGTTCCGAGTTCCTGGTTTTACAGAAGGGGTGTAAAGGTTTTAGTTAGCCTAGTAGCATTGTAATGTTTATTACTGTAATAATGTGTGCATTAGTGAATATTTATCAAGCCCAAATGACTTTGGAGTGATCTGCGATTCCCTCTTAAAACATTTTTAGAACTCTTCTAACACTTCTCTCTACCCATTACTGGTTTGGTAAAATAAAACACAAATATTTTTTTATAATCATCTCTATTTCCTATCATAGTTTTAACTTGAACAAACACTATTATATTAACAATATTCTTAAGAACGTATTATGATGTTTAAATAACGACATCTATAAAGAAGAGTTGTTAGTAAATGATTTCAAATGACGATTCAAAAGTATAATATTTAAACATATTATTGAAAACAAGGTTTTTAAAATGCTCTACAATGTTTAATACATAAGCATGATTAATACCCATTGGATGTCTATACTCAACTAAAGAATACACATGGTATGCTGCTTATACAACCTATGGTTATTAAATTAACTGAGCATTTGCCAACGTATTATATTTCATTAGGTTCTAGGATTTATTGTAAAGTTATCTGTATTTAATAAATAGATTGTAAAGTAAAGTTAACAATTTCAGCAGCATAGAAGCTATAAATATAAAAGGAAAATATGTGCTTTCGACAATCAATGCAATTAGGATCAGGTATTATGTATTTATTGGGGATATTAAAATAAACTAAAGTTATAAAAATAATTACCAAAGGATATAACTTCAAACTCTGATTCAGGGTTCTTGTTCCGGCTATGCCATGCTCTTTTTTATCGAGAGATTGTCGAATGAATATTACAGAATTATTTTTGGTTAAATTTATTTCTTGTATGTCATTTATGTCTTACAATAAAATGTTTTGAAGGCATTTTTTTTCTTCTGTGTTTTGTAAAAATTACTCATCTAATGATGTTTTCAAAGTAGGCTATAAAAGTTCAAAGTGTTTTCATTGCAGTGGATTTTAATATATATATATTTTTAGTGTTCGCTCTTGCTCATTTCAGAAATGCTTATTTTATCTCTTGACTCAACCATAGCTCACATTAATCACAATACTTCTTCTCTACATATTATAAAACATGCATTCTCACTTCTTAAAATATGTATATTATAATGTAACACTAGTTCACAATTGAACGGTCAACTTTCAAACCCTTTTTTACACTTTTAACTCGACTGCATTCTCAGCAATAAGTGGTATTCATATAAACTGGTATTTTCCATTCTGTCCTTAATTTTTAAATGTAAAAAAAAAGAAAAAAAAAACAAATCCAAATACATAAAAAACAATGTCCTGCATAAAATAATGAAAATATTTAGGTATTTTTCGTTTAGAAAAAAAGTGTTAAAAACCAAATTTGAATGCATATATAAGTATATACTAAAAAGTAGGTTCCTTGTGGAATTTTCAATAATGCATAAAAACGTCTTATATGTTTTTAATTAAGCCACAACACATTATTGTTAAAGCTTGACTACGTAACCCTCGGAAGAACCATTAATTAAACCAATAAAATCTTTAATCTCGTC
Source organism: Drusus annulatus (assembly GCA_022651775.1). NCBI lineage: Eukaryota > Metazoa > Arthropoda > Insecta > Trichoptera > Limnephilidae > Drusus > Drusus annulatus. The sequence goes on from JAGWCC010000227.1 coordinate 675,828, forward strand.
CCGGGTGGTCTTGGTAGGTGAAAATAATAAGCAGTTAGCATTATGAAGAAAGCTAATAGTAAATGGTATGAAATATGATGATATTTGGAGGATCAACTATATTGTTCCCCTAAGTGATGAGAATGAGGTACTAAGCTCAACCAATCATTTATAGTCATTGTTCTGTCTTCCTAAAATCGTGCCATTTTGACTCTAGATCGAAGTGTTGAGTGGGTGCATTGAACTCCAATAAACCAAATTCAGAAGGATAGATCTTTCATTTATTGACTACACTGGGTGTTTCCCCTTATTCTATTCAAAAACCAAAAGTGCCATTTTCATTGGTTGGATTTTAGTGTCTCATTCTCAACATATAACATTTTAAATATGCAAATACAAAGGAATATAACTTATTAATGACAATACTGAATGAATTCATGCCATGGCTTCTTTCTTTTAAATATTAGTATGCAAAATTTTGAAAAAACATAATATTCAGCTTGAAGGGAAGTCATTGTAATTTATTTAAACATATGGTGCAGTGATGTTAAATCATTATAGTCGCCTTGTGAACTTAAAGTATTAGGAGATGCACAAGATGTTAATTGGTAGAGGAAAAGGACATAAACTAAAACATTAATATTACTTCTCCCCACAAAATCGTGGGTGATAGATAATACAGAAAGGAACCAGAACCCCCCCTTCGATGGGTTATTTTGATGATGTTAACCAAACTAATGTGTTAGGTCTAATTTGAAATAGCATAGTTTATCCTGTTCTAGGATGCGCTGCTCACAAAGGGTAACAACTAAATAGGTACTGAATAAGACCACCATTCCTCTCTGAATAATAAAGTAGGTACACACCTCAGATTATATTTCTAACTAATCGCGTATTTGTTCTATGGGATTGCAATAATGCATACAATATTACCTATCATTATTTACAAACACAGTTCCTTCTATTTCACGGCAACAAGTTTACCGCATCGATTATACGCCATTTTATAAGAAACATGAATGCACTTAATATTTATTCAATACGCTATAACACTTGACTATGTAACGCACTACCCGTCCCGTGTAGCAGTCATTAAGTTATAGTATTGTGCTGATTTATCTGCAGATAGATGTCAGTAAAACATGATTTGATAAGTTATAATATTATGTAAACATTTACTCAAATAGGAGTAGGAAGAGATTAATAATTAGGAGTGAATATCAAGAAATTACATACGTTTGATGCTCCCGTGCTATGCACAATACATGTTGCGTACTCAACACTTCTTTCTCTATATTGTACATCAAGTGACCTTCAATAATTTATTATAGCTACATCTATAAATATCAGACGAAGGAAGCCAGATATTTGGTAAGTTCGTTGGCGACATCTATTACTACTGTGGAAATTTCAGGTGTTCATATTCATAGACTTAATGTATCACAATAATTTCCCAAGCCTTTAAGATGTATTCTTTATAAGATTTATATATTTTCTGGGCTTGTTTATCACTAGGCATAAGCTCTGCTGTCTTGATACTGGCAGGTTAACAGATGCAATTAATTAGTAAGGTGATACGCAATACGATTTGGTGACCAGATACAATAATAATACAGGAAACTCAGCCTCAAAACCAACCAACAGAAATATTAGAGTTGCTTTTCGCATAGAACTTTCATACTACGCCAATATTATATTATTGATTTATCAATGTTCCTTACTAAGCTGATAGCCATTTTTTTAAGGATCATCAAACTTAACAATCAACATCACAACTTCTAGACCGGGAGTCAAACCCGCAACCTCCCGACTCAAAGTCAAATAAATGTATCGTTATGCTACAGAGGCCATCGAATCAGTGTTACCTAGTCCGTAGTTATTATTTGCTAAAGATTATGCAGTTCTGATAAAGAATTTATCTACTTACATGTAAAGGAATTGAGGAAAGATTCTTGTATCATCATATGAGAAGGTATATTTTCGAAATTATGTATTTACAAAATGACTTATTGGGTTATGTTCAAAGTAAACTTGTTTGAGATTTTATGTTGTCATTTATTGGAATGTTAAAGAGAACTAATATTTTTGTACTTGAAGTATTTTTAGTAGGTAGTTTTACTGCTGACATCTCTTTCTAATTAGTTAGTATTGGGCTCCTAGAGCGGAGACCTAATTAATACTGCGATTGATTTCATGTCTTACCGTTCTCACGCCATCAAGGTGACATTCCACAATAATGGCACTATAGAAGCCAAGTAGTATTAATGATTATTATCAACTAAAATTATGTGAATTAGACATAAAAATCAGTAAAGTATACAATAATATTATTATCAATAAAAAACACAATCAAACATAACAAATACTTTGGAAATCCATGTCTTTAGAATGCATATACGTATTTTCTTTTTGTAAATAATGATCAATGGAGTTACAATATCATCGGACGGCATTCTTGTTTGGCAAAGCGAAGCAGTGGTCGCCCACAGATGAGATAGGTCGACATCTTGAAACGAACTGCTGGCTTTGGACGAATGAAAACTGTTAATAATCGTCAAAACTAGAAATATTTGAGGGAGGCCTATGTTAAAAAATGGACGCCAGAAGGGTCATGAATAAATAATAAATGGATATTAATAGTTATAGGCTATTTTCTAGGAACTAATTTGCCAGTTATATTAATATGTTTATAGGTTCGGGGTTCGGTATAACTTTAATATAACATGATAAATGTAGGACTAACAGTATTTTTTTTCAGTGTCAATAATTTTGTAACATCTTTACCATAGTACAATTTCATAAATGTAGTATGAAGTAAAATGTGATTTTTCATCAATGTTTTCATTTCGTTATCATCTTCTAGGTAATGCAATCTTGAATATATTGTTGGTGACTTCATCATTCCTGTTGAATCTTACCAATAAAGAGGACCTGGGATTCGGGAAAACCAGAAGCAATTATTTCTTAAAGAACAACATAATAAACCATAGCCAATCACTTTGTAGCTGTCAGTGTTGGTTAATATATAATTAAATTTCCCATACATTTTTTTCTCTACTTTTCTATACCACAATAATGCAATGCAAGATTTTCTAAAATATATTTAAGTTTAATTAAATTTATAAGTTTTAAATACCTTATTTTCAATATAAATGGTTATCTACATTTTTTGGAACACCAATTTATTTATTTTTTATCTATAACACGATTACAATATAACAACACGTTTACATAAAGAAACATATATGTATTTTTTTGGATTTTTTTAAAGTTTTTAAATTTTTTATGTGCACATAAATATCTTATATTCAAATATATGGAATAAAATTTACCCTTTAAAGAAAGGGTTTAAAGTGTAAATGGTGCATAACGTTAAATACAATTTATTCAATAATTTAAAGAAGGAAATGTAAATGCAAAAATCCGCAACTCTTTCTAAAAGCAGAAAACCATTTTCAGATGTAATGCTGTTTTTCTTTAGTCAAATAAGTATATTCAAATCTCCCTTTCCTCGACCTCCATCAGATACTAACCAGAAACCATACACCGTGAATAATCTAATGTTTCTATTTATTATAAAATTATTTCTAACAATACAGATTACAAGCACAAACGAATAAGCAATTTATGTTTAGGTAACACTCATAGACTCTGACATTGAAAATCTTAATAAGGTAATTTCCTTAAACATATAACGTTAGTATATTGGGCTAAATTATGCCTTTAGTTGTAATTAAGCTATTTTAACACATATTTTAGTACAGTAACCATATTTAAAATACGTAAGATCCCTTCAATGCTCGGCGTTTTACCATTCGACTTCTTCACGCTTCTTTCAAATTACCGTGTTTTGTAGATCTACTAAAAGAGTGTTTTGTGGTACAGTAGGTACCGTTGTAGATGTCTACCTAATACCTAGACTCCTTTGACCTTGCAAGTGAGTCAAAAAGTAATCTTATTTGAATTTGACTGCCTAATTAAATACCTATTTTATTTTTCATTACTTCCGTGAAGTAAGTCCACTTTGAAGTTGAAAAACAAACAAAATGAATACTTCTACATGATAATAACTAAATCCAGTAGAATATTCTTCCGGTTAACCTTATTTTAACTGGTATTCCTTTTATGAAAAACAGGCCACAATAAATTTGGGTCGAGCATTGAAGGGAATACAAAAAAATTGCATTAGCACGATTGTGGTTCTCGCCTAAGTGCTAGTGAGGTTAGGACGGAGCCAAGGACTGTCGACTGAGTGAGGGGAAGGTGAAGGGCTCAGTTCACGGCCTCAAACTCTCGAGGACAAGTCGTCGGCAGCCATCATCCGCACAAGGCTCTCATTTACCTGCATAACTCACCGTCCCACCACTAATCTCAATCATATACGACATAACTAACACTGACAGCAAGAGGCATCTGGTACCAGCTACACCAACCTTTGCCTGGCACTAATAAAAGAGAAATCTGGTTCACCAATCTCTCTCTAACACTGTCAGAAAGAGATTACTGGTTCATCAATCTCTGACTAACATTGAAATAAAGAAAAAAGTAATTTCGGACATAATCATAATGAATTTCTCTCCTTTGCCTGCTGTATTAGTTCCTCCTTCCCGGTTCTCTCATCTTTCTTGTCTATGAGGGATTTTAGGTTATGGCATTAATTTTGCACCATCAGTAACAGTCAATATTATTATGTGACATAACTCAAACAGTAATAAACAGCATGCGATTACGCACCTGAAAATCTACTCAGATGCTTTGATATACAGATATATCATCATTATGATTATTCCCTATTCAACGCTAGATTATGAAAAAAAGATTTCTTTAAAATAATAGAGAATAGTATTTATGCCTATTTTTGAAAAGTTTATTTTCTATTGTTCATTGAGTTGTTCTTATGAATAATTTTATAACCTTTGTTCAATGACAAACCTTAGTAATATTAACGCGGGTAGGGTGAGTAAAAGTAGCTATTGGTAAAATGATGTGTTTCTTAACAAAAAAGCGTTGTTTATTTTGTTTTACACAGTGCCAACACCTCTGAGTAAATCGAGTTCTTTCATTGAAAACTGTCAGATGCCGAATGTGTTGCCAAAACAGTATTGAATTATTTAGTATATTTATATGCATTCTAATGACATGAAGAATACCTTGCAACAAGCAGTGAGTCTGAATTTCTATTATTGTACTTACTTTTATATTACATCAACAGCTGCTGTAGTACTTATAATATAGATATTATTATTTATTTATTACATGAAAATGGCTGAAAATTATAAATATCCAAGTGTAGCATAGGTCTTCACAAATGGTGTATCCATTTTACATGTTTCTCTGAAAACAGAAAAAAATTGGACTTTATATTCAAAGGCAATAGGATATGAAGCCCGAAAAATGATTAGGAGATAAACATTACATCAGTTACTCATGAAAATCTCATTAATATACATATTTAAAAAAGAATAAAAATACTAATATTCAGAAAAACATTAACGCTTTAAATACTGATAGGCATTTTATAAATTTGTTTCAATACTCACTCATCTTCCCAAGGACAAATGTCATTCCCTTTCTCATCCTTATTTGGTAAAGTCAGCGGTGTGTCCGTGGGCTGGGTGGGGGTCGGGGGGGCCGGGGGGGTGGTGCTCGGGGCGGGAGCACACAAGGCCTTCTCGTCCCCCTTCTCCACTCTCTCCACTTTCTCCGCACTCTCCGCAGTCTCCCCACTCTCCCGAGTGACCTCTTCCTCTTCGTCTTCCTCTGCCCCGTCTTCCGACTCGGCCAAGGGAGCGATGGCCACGGAGAAAGCTTTTGGGGCTTCGCCGCTCATCTCTCCCACGGTGCCTGTTACGCTCTGCACTATGGTTATCTCTTCTATGTCTTCCTTGAAGGATCTTTCTTCCACGTTGGGCAAGGAGGGTACGGAGGGCACAGAGGCGGTGGGCAAAGGCGTAGAGGGGGTCAGAGGAGAAGAGTTTAATGAAAGAGTGGACATCAGGCCGACGGTGGAGGGCGAGTCTGTCATCTCCTCCGAAGGGTTGGCGTCCTCGGGGAAGGGGGATCTGGAGTCGTACTCACTTTCCGAAGGAACGTCATCGGAGACGGAGCTGACACTGATAACGGGGGCTATAGTGGTGGCTGCCGACGACACAGAGTATGACTTCAGTAGGCCGGGGGCTTTCTTAGAGAATTTGGCATCGTCGGTGCTATTGTCGTCTTTTTCATGCGGGAACGGAGAAGGGGTGGTGGAGGAGTCGAAGGAGCGGTGGGGGAAGTCGTCCCGCAGGCCGAGGACAGCCATGACGCCTCGGCGGGGCTCGAAGGCGGACAGGCGGCGTGCGGGCGGGGGCACGGGGGGCGCGGGGGCCCCGCATCGCCGCAGCCGCTCCGACACGTCCGTCACCGCCACGCTGATGTCCGAAGAGGAAGAGCACGAGTCGATGGCGGAGTTGTTTCTGGAGCGGGGCGTGGGCTCCAGGCGCTCCGGCCCCCCCTCCCAGGGGCACACCACTGCACCCCCGCCTGCTGCGGTTCCGCTGCTCGTGCCCTCCTCACCACCACTGCCACTCACTTCCACCCTGTATCACAAATATATATCATTATACTCAAACCATACAAATGCCGAGAAGAGGAGGACGGTCAAATGCTTGATGGAGTTTATTGCCAATTGATTTATTTTATTTAAAAATTTTCCCATTATATTAAAAATGTAAGTTGATTAAATTTAACTCAATATCGCATAGGTATGCTGAATGGTCGCATCGTTACTGGCTTAAGTATGCGATCTTTCTCCAGAGCTCTCTGAAATGAATCACAATTTTAAAGTATGTCATTGTTTATTTATGCTGTATAAAAAAATATACTTTGAAAATTCTTTTGCCTAGAAAGTATTGTTTTTTTTCAGCATCATTTCTATTTTTACATACCTGATTCACTGTATAATTTTTTTTTCAATTCAAACTTACATTATTAATATCATTAGACATAATATTTTATTTTAATTAGTAAATTTTGAAAAATCTTTTTATCTGCCAGAGCCGAAATGTATCGACTGACTGAACTTTTTTTAGCTTTAAACAAAAAAGTATAACTCAAATAAAGAACGTTTAAAAATATGTATTTTAATAAAAACATTGTTTAATTTTAATGGAGCTGAATATGCATTAAATATAAATTTTATTTTTTCATTAATTTAAAGAAACGAAAATGAGAGTATTAAAAATTATTTAACAAATGTTTTTAAACGCATGCACAAGCAAAACAAACAAAGAAAACAGTTATATAATAAATGGTGCTTTACACATGAATATTTAAAAAATATATTTTTTTTGTAAATTAAAAATGCTATTAAAATATGTTCGGAAAGAAAAATAGTATAAAATAATATATTTTAAAATTACTGGGTGATTAATTTAATTTATAACCTCAATATGTACCGTTTTATTTAAAAAATATATGGAAAGTGCTATTTCATTTTTTCCATTAGTGAGTCTTTGATAAGTAATTCGTAAATAGACTCTTCAGTCGCACTGTGAAACGAATGTGTAAATATTTAATGCTATTCAATCTCTGACACTGACAGCAAGTGATAACCGGTATACCAATCTCTGACTAACGGTGACAGTAAGTAGTAACTGATATACCGATCTCTGACTAAGTTTGACAGCAAGTGATTACTGGTATACCAATTTCCGACTAACATCGATGGCAAATAATAACTGGTATGCCAATCTCTGACCAACACTGACAGCAAGTAGTAACTGATATACCGATCTCTGACTAATTCTGACACCAAGTGATGACTAGTATATCAATTTCTGACTAATATTGACAGCAAGAGATTTTCAGTGCATTGAGCATAACGAAATGAATCCTGGTCAATTTTGTTTCCTTGCAAGTATTCTACATCCATTTTCGTATCGTATGTTGTTTGTGTAAAATTGTTTCTAAAGTTTAAACCATTAAAGTGTATAGTTCAAAAGAAATCAACAAGGATATATATGTGCATTTCACAAATAGCAATAACATAAGATAAAAATCTAAACAGCGCTTTTTGGGGGCACCCAACCAGGAGGACATAGAATACATGACTCTAAGAGTTCATCAAAAACAATACAGTAAGTTTCAACATCAAAATTGGAAAACATCAAACTTGAAATGAATTATTATTGGTGGAGACAACATCAAGTTATTATTGCACACTCGGTGAAACACTTGAGTCTTATTTCACATTGCTTGTAAATATACAAAAACACATTAAAGTTATAAAATGTTAAAAACATACTTAGGATTCAAATAAAACTATTGGGGTATATTAAATACAAATCAGCATAGAAGTATTTGTCATATTCCAGAGACATGCTTATACATAATATTTATTGCAAAAGAAAACTAATGATTTTGCTGGAATAATTAGAGAATAATGTTTAGGATATTTATGAACAATGTTTTGAAGATGAATGTATATTAAATTAGCTCACTCACGAAGGAAAAGGTTTAAATCACTTGCAGAAAGGAAGATATTGGGTTATTTTCGGTAATAGATATTGGCAAGTTAAATAGCATCTTAGACCACAGGAAATATTGACAAGATAAGAAAACCAAAAAATATAACTTTGACCCCATCTCTACTTGGCACTTGTCCATTTTGATTCTAAACAAGAATTATGTGAAAAGTTTGTGATTTCATATACATAAACTAAACTTTATAAGTCACTCTTTGAAACTCGTTAAATCAATATCTCTTGAATATGGCCCCAGTTCTTCTCTAGTTCTTTTTCCCACCGACTATTGAAAATCCACAACATCAAATAAATTGTTAAACTAAATACCACACGGTGTGGTTTTTAGGTTAACACATGAGTTGTGAAAATATAAACAATAGAAAAATTGTTTTTGAAAGGCGTTTTCTGTAAATTAACCTGATGGATGCCAGCTGTATCATATATGAGATTTTGACAGTGTACCTGTGCGCGGCTGTCACAAATATGATTCATGACAGTGGGTAAAGTAGGAATTATTTGGGCAATATTAATTACAGCTTCATTCAAATCTACATAATTTTGTCATGTTGATATCATACATGTTTTGAAAAACAGTAACAATACTTGTTTTTAAAATTATCAATGAACTTTAAATACATTAATGAAATTCAACAAATTAGATTATTTTTAACACATGTTTAAATACCCTTTTCGTGGAATTGTTAAAAAAAACCCTGCGGACAGTACGTCGAAACTCCCCACATTGAAAATAATAAGCGTGTCAAACTGGCAACCTTTTTTTTAGTATATATGTTGCATTATAACAATCAACTAGTCAGTAGGTAAAAAGAAAAATAAGCAATTGAAATAGACTGGAATTAGTAGAAAAGGGATGTTAAATGAGAATGTTCTCTGGAATAGGACACACTTAGTGCTGTACTAGAAACAGAAATAAGAGTCAAAGTTTTCAAGCTCATTTACAAGGGAACAAAACAAACAGGTGTCGGAGGAAAATATCATATGCTATGTAGTCGAAAGTACAAGGTGTCTTGCAATCAATTATCAGCACAGCGGGTGAACTTACAAACTCTGCTCAGCTGCGACAAGATTCACTTTGGATTGGCACGGAAGATCACCCCTGAAAAGTGTAACGTCACTAACATAACTACGTACTACTTGCAGATTGCAGAGTGGCATCACTATCATTGCATTTGTGTCAGCTTCAACTCTATCACCTTGATCCAGATGCATTCCCGCTATCTACAAGTAAAATCCTGCGCCAAACAAAGCCCTCAGCCAATTCAACCGGTAAAAGTATTTCTACTTAGTTGACTGAATCAAAGAACCGGAAAATAATAAGTACATCCGGTTTGTTCCGATTAAATTCCAGCACTGGCTATAGATATGACATTAACTCACAAAACAATGTTAATTTGGCTGCATATGCAACCATAACATTGCTCAGAATTTTACCTGTAGATAGAAGGTTTTACATAAGAATGTGAGAAAATGAGCAAGCCTCCTGTGAGCTAGGCTTTCTACACTGTTGTCATTAAGTTCTGTGTTTTTATTGTTTAAACAGAATTGTTTGAAAACAAGTATCCATATGGGAAGTTAAAAAGACAATAGATACACATTAAAAAAATACATGTGTAAAAAATAATCATTCACAAGTAATTTAAATAATTTTGTCATCGATTTTGAATTAAGATGCGACGTATTGCCATTAGCAAACATGAATGCTATTCAGAAAACAGAAATGACATTGCTTGAATCTCTCAATGATATTCGAGTACCAACCTCCGATTTGAAATTTCATCTAATATTTTTAAAGGCACAGTATGTTTTTGGCATATACGAGTATATTCTGTATTTTTAAATTTTATAAAAAACTTACAACATTGTAAAAAATGATCATTAGTAATTATAAGGTACGGTGTAGAGTGGTGGTAGTTGAACAAGCTGTTTTAGCACTAGGTTTATAAAATACTGTGTGTTTATGCTCTTGGACCTTAAGTGCAAAGTTATATTTCTATAGATAGTTGACTTTTGAACAGGTTTGCTTGTAAATTAATAATTAAAAGAATCTAATAAATAAACTATCTACTGAGTGTGAGCTGTAAAAATAATGTGACAAGATTTGTAAAGTAATTTTTATAACAGGGTAGTTTTATTTATTTATTCAGGGGTCCTTGTCAATTTATTCGGCACTGATTAGCTAGGCGCTTACCAAGCATGGATCATGTGTTTAAATGTCAATAAGCAGCCATGTTGTATTATTCTCACTTGTTATGCCAAAACAAAAAAACATAACCTTCAAAGTATTAATTGTTTCATTATAAATATCAAATTGCGTATGAGTGCCATCCACAACGTTTGGTACGATGTGGTATGCGCCAAGCTAATACGAGCAACTTGCTTTGTATTTTATTCACACAATAATAATATGATTCAAATGATTGTCTGATTATTAATATTCGTGTTGGGAGAATAATAGTTAACTCAAATAATACAGATATTTTTTTTGCACTCAGAATTAAAGTTACTCAATTTTAAGAGGCCAGTGAGGCCAGTATACGAAATATCGCCTAGAATTTTTTAATCGGAAAAAATGTGTAATTTTTTTTTAACCTTTGTAAATTAGTTATCTACTTAGTTATTTTCTTAATTTATTTTTTTAGGTAAGAAGGTTTAACTGTAGAATTTTTTAAAACACTTTTCATTAAAATTGACAATTATATCATATCGAATATCCAAATATCAGATTCTGAGCGGTATACTGGCGTCAGATAGGGTATTAGAGAGCACATGTATTGATCACTCAACCTGAAGTATTATAGTTAGTTGATTCCCTATAGGCTACGTATATGCATATAGTTTATGGTGTTATACGTGTAAATGCGAGTCAATCTACTTTTCTACATAAGTTTAAAATGTCCGTATTTAAACTAGGCTAGGTTAGACCAAATTTCTTTCCAATTTAATAAGAATGGTACTCATTGAATAATGTATATCATTAGGTCATATTGCTTACATAATCAACTCTTGTTAGAGTGTTACTGATATGCAAGAGTTGTTAGCCAAGACCAAATTTCTAGTTTCTAGCGTGTTCAGTCATGCCTCCACTAAAGTTTGGTGGTAGATACCAATAATTAGCGCAAAAACACCTTAAATAGGTGTCACCCCAATAATAATAGCAAAAAAATCTAAAGCTAGGCTATCTAAAACTAATATTTTGAGACTTTAAGAAAGGTAAGTTAGCACATTCATATAGCTAGATAAATCTACATCTGAGAGCTTAACTTACCTGAAAAGTAAGTTAGTAAGAACATTTCTGTGCTAGTCTGGGTAGTTTGTAAGGGAGGCAGATTTTAGTAAATGCTTGATATACCTTCCGATAAAACCTTTTACTAACCTACAAGGTGATGTACTAACCTACCAAAACTTGTTAACGACAATTATCTAACGATTCGAACATTTTACGTTAGAAAATTCTGGTAGTTTAGTACATCACAAAATGCTACTTCATGTGTGCCTTACCAACCTCTAAGCAAGGTTAGACAACACACTTCTAATGGTTCTAATGGCAAGATTATTATTTGACCAAGAGTCTTTACCATACTAGATTAGTTAGCATATTGCTGATTGCTAGATCATTAGCAGCAGGTTAGTTGGTTGGTATACCACTGAACGCTAATATACAAGTGCCTTACTAACTGTAAGTAGGGTTAGAGGGCACATTATTAATAGCTAGGTAAATCTCCGCTCACCAGTCTTTACCAACCTTTATGTTAGGTAAGTTACATTTCTAAATGTTAAAATTTAAATGCTTTACTAACCTGAAAGTACGTTACTAATTGATGAGTAAGTTGTCACCCACAAGTACTAACCTTTAGGTAAGTTATATTACTAAATGCTAATATATAAATGCGTTACTAACCTGTGGTTTGATTTGACAGTTAGATAGCACATTACTAATTCTTCACTCTCAAGTATTTACTAATGTTAGTGGTAGATTAGTTACATTATTACCAAATGCCAATATAATAGTGCCTTAACTAACCTGTAGGTAAGTAATAAGACAGAACATTATCTATGGATAGCTAGGGCTAGACAGGGGTTGGCTCAAGAGCCGCACTAACCTGTAGGGTATGTCGCTGAGGTTGGACTGGCTGTGCGGGAGTGAGGCACCTTCTGGTGGTGGGCGTCCCTGACCCCGGAGACGGCCAGCTCGTGGGCGGAGCCCGACAGGGAGCGGTCGCTGCCGCGGCGGCGTCCCATGGGAGGGGCGCCGGCGCCCACGCGCTCCGCGGCGCCCTGTTGGAGGAGGGCGGCCACGGGGGGCGCGGTCGTGGAGGACTTCTTCTTGGCGGGGCCGCCGAAGCCGAAGAATCTACCATCATGGTGAAAATTCATTTCTAACCCTCGTCTTTAGTGAAAGAACAGAATAGGTGTCTGTCTGATATGATTGTAAAATACTGATGTAAGGGAATCTCTATGCATTTGCATTCGTTGGAGCACATACGGCAGGTGGGAAGGCTGTGTTTGTGTTATCGGAAATTTAAAAGAAGAAGATCTGAACAGCTAGCGCTAATCATTCCGTCAGCATCAGCAATCAGTCGGAAGACAAGGAAAACCTTTGCCAACCCCCCATAACAGCAGCGATGATGGACACTGGAAAGCTGCCGAAACGTTTGCTTAGCGCCCCAAAAGAGAACCAACATATTACAATTAGCCGTGAGAACTTTGAATAATAAACGTTCATACATATTGAAACACTATTACCACGAAAGAAAGCAGCTTTCTTTTTCACAATGAAAAATAAAATAGGAAAAGTCCTGGCAACACAAAACAGCATTTTCCCTATGTTGCCGCGGCTTGGTTGCTTTATTGCTACCCATCACGACATAGCTGGTGGTTCTCACCGCTTCTTGTGCAGCGGCTGCTTGCCGGCCGCGATGAGCGCCTTGTAGTGCTCGGATCGGATGAAGCGCGGGTAGCAGTCCTTCTTCAGCAGCAGCGCGTACACGTGGTCGGCGGCCGCGTCGAACGTGAACCGCGACGGCGCCTTCAGCTCGTGCTGTACGCGCTCCTGCGTCTTGCCGTCGATGTTGATCTCGCACGGCGCGCCCGCCGCCAAAAACTCCCTGCAAGTTGACATTATAATAAATGAAAAAAAAAAATACCACCGAAAAGCCTGTCAAAGGTCCCACGAGAACCCTCTGGGTCGATTGCATATTTTTTTATCAGAATCAAACTCATAGAGCTAGAGAAAATTGAGAACCTAGCTAAACTTAAGTCCGAGGTTTTATAATCGATTATGAGTTTTTTTCCTACCGGATATTTATTTGTTTTATTATGAAAAAACAGTTTTATACCAATCATTTCAAAAGCGATAAAAACACACACAAAAATGGCAATCATAATTATACAAATTCTAATAGTACTTAATAAAGTTAAAACTGAATAGCTTAAACTTGTAGTTCATGTGAAAAATATCCACATTTCCTGCCAGGCAGTTAATTAACCAATAAGTCTTCCCAGGGGCATCACCATTGGAAAGTTAGTTCTGCACCTGGGGAGAAACAGAAGACTGTGTTGGCGGCCTCGCGTGAAATTATCAGGGATATAGAATCCAATTTCCAATTGATGTACCTATCTACTGACAATATTTGCCGTACGACCACACCAAGTGCATGAGTAAAGCGCAACACCTACAAGCACACGACAAACGTTAAATTACTTGTTAAATTCAATTATTGTATTATTTTTAAAACTTTTACAAAATTAAAATTCGAGAGCATTTTTAAAGATGTATACAAATGTATTTAAGATGTACAACTGAATTGAAGGCAAACATTTAGATAAGAGAGAGAAAAAAAAGTGATAAAAAAGATAGTCATTTTTTAAAAATAATTAAGTATTAATAGTAAACAGTAATTAAACAAGCACCAACAAGGCTTGCTGTTTAAAGGCAGTTTCGCTGACGCAAAATAAATCGATATCCGAAGCGCTTCGATTCAACAGGAAAAAAGCTCTCCCCATCGGCATGACCATTGACAGGTTAGTCCTTGCAGGCCGGGAGATACAGCAATATATGCTGTCGATGACGGCGATAACCATCGGGAACATAAAAGTGAATGCTCTCCATGATAGCCAAGTTTTCGAAACATCCACGAAACAATTTGAAGAAATGTGTAAAGATTTAGACATCCCTTCTGACCCATAGATGTTCGATCTGAGCATACCTAAGAGAAAGTCGGTAGGATAGAGCCACGGGTAATAACTATGCTCCCTCAGCTAAAGAAATCTCAGAAATACTTCTGTTATTGATTTCTACTTTCTACTAGAACGTCGCCACACTGTTTCCTGTTTGCCTCGAGTTTAAGTACGAAATGGTGGAGGTGTATGATGTATGATGCAGGCATACTCACTCGTATATCTCGCTAACTTTGCGTTGTATCTGCGACTGGGCGCTCCTCCTCAGGTCGTTGGCCGCCATCCAGAAGCGGATGTTCTCGTGCGAGTACTCCTTGCGCAGGTAGGCCGTGAACTCGTGCAGGCCCGTGGCGTCGGACACCAGCTCTTCCATGGACACGGCCCAGCGCCGCACGCGCTTCTCCGTGGGCACCTCCACCCTGGAAAGGGAGGCATATTGCAACCGATCCGGATTCAATCACTGCTGGCAGGGCTGGCTGCATTATTGGACAGCCCATGCACACCAGAATATTGTCGCCCGAAAGGCAAAAGGACTGAAGCGCCATTTTGGGAAGTTTACACTAGAGCACTTGAACGTTTTTTTTTGTTTTACAATAAAATTCATAAGTCTTCAATTTCTGGTTGGATTTTGAAAAAAAAGTTAACCAAGGTAACTCAATGCTCTCACTGAGTTTCTTAAAGCGACAAAAAGCTGAAAAAGTTCCGAACTTGTGTCGCTTGAGTCAAGCCTTCTCCCAAATGGTAAATATATGTTAGATGGCTGAAAGGCCAAAAAAGTCTTCAGAATCAAACGAGAGTCAAAAAATTCGATGCAGAAAAATAAACTAATCAAAGCTGCATATTTAACTAAACAAAGTGTTGCTTAAAGCCTTTTGCCTTTCCAGCCTCGATATACAATGAAATTACACCTGTATATAACGAGGAAAAACATTGACCGAAACATACCAGAGGGTAAATAAAGAGTCTTCAGATTGGCAGATTGCACTGATTTAATGACATTAGCGAATCTCGGCAAAACAAGAAGCCCCTTGGGGTAAAAGTGGTAAAACACGAGCCCCAACTGCTGGCAGTCAGTGGAACGTGGAGGTACGACATTCTTGTGTTTGGGTTAGGAAAGGTAAGTTACATGGAGCTGTTGATCTGCCAGTAGGTGAGGTCGTCCGTGACCCAGGGGTTGGAAGGCTGCGCGGGGCTGACGAGGGGGTCGTACTCGGCGAAAGTCTCCGCGTGCAGCACCAGCCCGTCCAGCGCCACGGATACCTTCACGCGCGTGCGGCTCAGGCAGCTCTTCAGGAACTCCACCTGGAAGATATGCACACATTAAATTCTCGTTATTAGACCCCGTGCGAACATTATAATAATAATTTATTTGTAAATTAACGGACTAAAGTCCAATTACAAAAAAACATACAAAACACGAAATGGGAAAAAAGAGCAACAGAGAAAGAACAGAACATACATAATATTAAATGAAGCAATGACAAAAATAGGACAAAATAAAAATAAGAAAGAACATTCAAGCCAAAGTTTTGGTAGAGTCGTAAAGAATGACCAAAATCATTTAGACTGGTACCAAAAATATCAAGACCATGGCTTGAGTTAACAAGTCTCGACATTCTGGACATTGAAGAATGATACCCATAATTAGTATTGCGATATATGTTGCCTTCGGAGAAGAATGCATCAGCTTATAGCACCTCTTATATTTATAAGAGAGTCGTACGTTTCAAAGAAATTGAGATGAGGGAAATGGAGGAGAATGGAATGGATTGAGGAAAGTTGAGAGAACCAAATTAGCACGTTGCAATGACTATTGACCACATGCTTAGACAATTATTATATGTACTCAAAGACAAATCCTATCGCTAAACAAATTGTGAAAAAAAACGGTAAGTAATAATACTTTCGCTATTTTTGACGTGAAAGCATGAGGTGATAGCACGTGCAGCGCTATACACAACACTTTGCAAGTAACAATATAATCTATACAATTACATGATGTATTACTGTAGTAATGTCATGTAGGTACAAGAGGTACCGCTCGCTAGTGCCGCTACCTTGTTGGTCATGGCCTCGAGCGGCTAACCATCCCATTCAACCACTTATGGTTCATCCAAAGCGGAAAAAGAGTATGGTACTGTATTGTTCTTGCCCGTGTTTAGATATATCTAATAAATTAATAATATATTAGGTACAGAAAACAGATATCATGTATTTTTGACGAATGAGAGTTATTATGTAATGTTATACAGATACCTAATAAAAACATCGTTGAAAAAACGAAACACGAAAGAGATCTACAGCTATACGGCCTTCGCTACGACACACGGTATCTTATTTTTTACCATTATTTATTCCCTCGTGCGAGTTCTCGAAAGATATATCATTGCCGGTCCTTTTATGTAGGTACTTCATGGTTTATTTAGTAATTCCAGCACGTCAAGTCGCGAACGGCTATTACAGCATTTTATGTCTACGGTTTCATATTTTACACGAGGACGCTGCGAGGTGGGAACACGAGAGACGGGCAGGAACTTTTACATCCGTTTTTTATATATCTAAGTCCTCCCTTAGCCACCAGAGACTATAGCCAGGGCTTTCATCGACGGTGAACGGTAAACACAGATACATACTAAGGGGTGTTTTTAAAGTCCAATAGAAATTGCAATTAGAACAATTTCGATTTCAATAAGTAGATGGTTGCGGTCGCCGTATGGCACGTGGCGCCACCCTGTTAAAATACACTACAACGATATTTTAGATTTTGCTTAACCTCACACAGATGAAAGATAGCAGATGAAACTCGCTAACGATGACCTACCTCCATCAAGTGTCTACTGATTCGACTATACATACAACTTAATGTGCTTCGCGAGTTCCACCATGAGATATAAAACTGTGATATACTCGTATTCATGTAACTGTCAAAAATTACGGTACAATATTGTTTATTTCAGATTCGTCGATTGTTTGAATAGAAATAATATTACAAAAAAGACTTATGTTGAAATTCAAGCGAATCCGCGTCTATATAATAAATAATAGTTCTTTCACATTTTGTTTGCAAATGAAAAAGATAACAAAAGTTAAAATTATGAAATTTTCATAATCAACGAATGAACAATGTGTATCTTTCACATAATTATTCTGCAAAGTTTTTTTAAGGCTCACCAAAATACATCGGCTTTTGCTGTAAGCCAAATATAGCGGAAAACCCGACATAAGTGGCTTACAACTTATAAGTATTTCCAAAAGTTTTACTCGGGTTAGCCCGCCATGCCTTTTGACTTTTCTCATTTAAAAAAGAACCCTTCATTGAAGAATATTCTCTAAAGACACAAGTGTATTTTCTTGTTTTAAACAACATGCTTTCTATGCAGCTTTCATAAAATATATAATAGTAGTTATTACCCGTGGAAAATTACGGGATGTAATTCGAATTGCCAAGAAAAAATATTAGTCTAAAAAATAAATTATAGATAAGTACTTATTAAGTAGGTAGGGATTTGAAAAGATTCTTTTCAAATTTGATAACTTTCCGAACACATCAGTCAGTTTCAATTTTGAAAAGTTCACACTCGTGCGTAAGTACGTACTCACAGAGGAAATTATTTATAGTTAATGTTTTTCCTCGTTTTTTCCTAACTAGTAAAACAGATTGTCAGTCTGGAATTTCTAGGACAACTGTTTGCAGCTCGCTATGTTTTTTTCTTCATATTGCGCTAGTAAGCTTTTCAACTGTCAAAAATAAGATAAGGCGCCACGTTGTTTGTTCTGTTTTATTCAATTGTTCTTCAAAAAAGAGCCTTAAAATTCGGGTTAAACTAGGTAGTAACTACTAGTATTATGTAGACCCTTATGCGATGAAAACCCTTCAATAATAGTAGGGAAAAAAAGGAAGGAACAATTTCTTGTTAAGTTAGGTTAGGCTAAAGGTGGGTACTTAAGTTCAATTCTATTTCAGTTCATAGAAAACGTTATCTCGTTTGAACTGTTTTTAGTATTATCAATATTTTTTATGTTAACCTTGCAATACTAGCTGAGCAGTCTCTCGCAATTTTCTCCAGGTCGCCAATAAATTCTACGAGAAAAGGGAAAATGTTTTGCTTTCGTTGGCGTTTTTTGGAATAGTAGCACTATCTACGGTATTTATCGATGACATTTTGTTTGAAATTTGAAACACAGTACCAACTTACGCAAAATCATTTGAAAAAAAAACATTTGGAGAAAGATAAAATATTTTTTCAATCGTGTTTAGTTAATGAATTCGTACAGTATTACGAACAAAATATTGAAGAATAAAACTATTTTGTATTTAATAGTAAGACTTTGTGTCCATGGCCCATGACGTTTAATTTTAGAGAATACATAGGTACTTTAGTTTTACTTTGCCTAAGTTTTATTCCCAGTTATATCAAATTCCTCAATATTAAGTATTTGTCTTTTCTAGACGTTATTTCAACACCTAACTACATATCATCGATTTAAAATAATGTTCTTTTGACTTAGATTTTCTTTCTGGAACGTTATTTGTATAATACAGGTAATTCATTACTTAATTACTGATAAACTAGTTCATGAGAAAAGTTCTACTAACACTTCCTAGTGGTTTCTGTGGTTGTTATCAATTGACACTTTGAAGGATCATAGCTTGGAATGAAAATTGAAAATGATACTGCCAATCAAAAATAACTGAATTTAAAATTTACTTAGTATTGATGACAGTTTTGTTTATCAGTACAAAGATGACAACCAAATCGAAGGAAAATTGAAAAAAAAGTCAATAATCTTCAGTGAAAAGTATGAGATCGATTGAAAATGTCGGTTTCTAATAAAGTCCCAATGGCTGAATTGATTGAAGCGTTACTCCCGGATAGAGTAGAGGATCCGAGTTCGAGTCTCGGTTGTAACCATAGTCTTTTTATTTTCGGGCTTTTTCTGTTTCATATTTCTGCTGTTGATTATTGATATTAGTAAAATTAAAAAAAAAAATAACTGACTTTAAAATTTGTAACATAATATATGTCCTGCAAAATATCACAATACATTGATTCGTGGGTTTTTTGTAGGGCACGCAAATATACAAACAGAATATGTACTAAACTAAATAATTATAGTACAGAACACGATCTTTAACAGTATTAAGCTACTAAATTATCAGCCAAAGCTTCCAAGAAATAGAGCGGAGAGTCAATTTTATTTGTTTGCTCACTTGCAGAATACTCGCGTAAAATTTTCAAAACCAGCACTCGGGAAGAATGATGGAAGATGCTTTATTATAATGTCTTTATCGATAGAGGGTGCGATAAATAACACCTCGCGACAAATGGTGACGTCTTCGGCGAAGATTAACGAGAAACATTTACAGGGATTTCCGACCCCTCGTTGCTCATCCCCGGTGGCGTAAAAGCCTCCCGAATTGTCGCAGTATTTTTCTCAGATAAAATGACAACATTTTTTGAAGCGCAATAATTCAGTGGAGGTAGAGACGATGCGCCATACTGTACTAACTTCAACAAATAAAACGCCACAGGAGTAGTGAAGGACACCAACATGAAATTCTGTAGTTATTCTAGTAATCGAAACGTTTTGATCATTGGCGCAAATAGAATAAAAAAAACCCAAGAAGCGAAGCTACGCAGTCCACAATGAAGTGCTTATAACAACCCTGATGGATGACAGTGAGGCATGGAACTGGCGGAGGAAGGATGAAAGTAGACTAAATCCTGTGAAAATGAGATCCTTGAGGCGTATGTGCAATAAAACCATGTATGAGTGTGTTGAAAATGTGGACATCCGGAAAGAATGCAAATCTGATGTGTAAGCGCAATGAATAGGATCAAGAAAGGGACGCTTAGATGGTTTGGACAAGTAGAGGGAATGAATGAAGGAAGGAGTGTGAAAAGAATATATGATGCGAAAGTTAATGGAAGAAGAAATCGGGGACACCCAAAGAAGACATAGCATGATCAAGTGAATCAAATACTTGAATCGGGCTATGTGAAAAGTATGTATGAGACGATGTATGAATTTGAATGAAACAAGGAGTGTGTGCCAAGACAGAGTTGTATTGCGGTCCATCCTCTCTGCCTGCCCCTGCGGGGGAACGGCGTGATGGTGAGTTAGTTAATATAACCGATTAAATTTCATTAGAATTTTTACGACTCTTAAAACACCCGATGCATTCGAATGAATTTGAATCTAAATAATCGAATGTCCGGTTAGTGGCTGAGTGATTCAAAGTGTCGGGTTTCCACCAAGGCGTCGCGGGTTCAATACTCTGCTAGCTTGGTCATCTGTCGAATGTTTGTCTTTATTTTAAATAGGGGAAAAATAAACAAATATGGCGGAATAAAGATATTTCGGATGGATAAAAACCGCCAAAAATCGGTCAAATTGGAAACATTTTAGGGAGGCTTATGTTGAAACTAAGATGCAAGATGGCTTATGACGAAATATGGTTCATTAAGTATTAGTAAATAGGTACCTACTATCAAAGCTTTCAGGTCGTTGTTTTAAAAGGTAAGAATTACACTTTTTGTCGTCCGTGTCAGATCGATTAATTCGAAACACAACTCAATTTTTAGAGTTTCTAGATTTATATAAATATTTTTATAATGCTCATCACAAGTCGTCAGTTTACACAGTTTTATTATATTTAGAGTTTATGTGATAAGTTATAATGACCCTGAAGGTTTCTGAGTCAGACAGACAGAATGAGTTTAAGGTTGTTTATTGAAACGGATTGTTAAAAAGTGTTGGTCGTAGAACAGCAAAGTGTACTCCACTGTGATTTATCAGCAATCTAAGAATATTTTAATAAGGTAGGTACAAAATAAATGACATGACCAGTGGCGGATCGTGACTTTTTAGCGTGCTAAAGTACTAAGGCGAAAAAAACGGCTTGATTGATGTTTTTGTAGCCGAAATCTTTATTTTTTTCAAAATTTCAATTTTTTTGTATGAAGATATTTCAGCAAGCCTTCGTGAGTGAACCACCAAAACTGAAAAATCCTGAAAATTTCATACAAAAAAATAATCATTTTCGGCTACAACAATATCAAATAACGTCGTGTGTTTAAATGTTAGTCTTAAGTTAGTGTTTAATCTTAGCACTCTAGCACACTAAAATGTCACGAGCCACCACTGGACATAATATCACTCCGCTCAAAAATATTTAGATTTTATTTTTATTTACGAACACATGGAGATCTTATAGATTTACTTATTTTTTCATGTGACAGTCGTTTTACTTTTCATGGGCATTTCATAACATAACATAGGTACAAGGAGTTGGTCCGTCCTAAAACTTTCATGGTTACATTTCGCACCGATCTATCGAGCGTGAATCAGAGTTGCAACTTGCAACCCCCGGATCTAAATAAAGTGTCTTCACTATTAGGCCACGGTGACAGGTGATATTGTATTTTCTTATCTAGAGCATGAAACCCTCTCCTCCGAGAATGGATTGTCTCCCAGCCGGAGCGGCGGACCTTATCCTTTACATTCCGCGACCGTCTCAGTAAAAACGTGAATATTTTAATAAGCAGTCCGAAGGGTGTATTGACGTATTCTTCGCTTATTCTCCTGAACACTTGGCCTGCTTCTGAATAAAGTAGGTTTCTTTCTCGCGGCCCTTGAAGGTACTTACAGTAAGTACACAAGTAGGAGAGATTTGTAGGAAATGTTCAGCACTCTGGGAAGTAGCGATGTTACCGCTCTCTACGAATTACTTCATTTTGCGGCAGTTCACACTTCACACATTTCTCACTGTGCGCGAATGCTTCAATTGTAGTACTTCAAATTTACTCTTCTGACAAATCACCGCACTTTTTTGTAGTGTGAAGTTCGTGAAGCAATGTATGAACTGTAAACTGATTACACAAACGAACTATGTACTGGTCACTCGAATTCCCAAACTACACGCTACACTACCTACTACGGTGCGAATTGAGCAATTGAACTGTTGGTTCATTTGAAGTTATTATTTCACCGTGAAGGGTTCATTTGAAAGAACAGGTAGTTTGTGAAGCGCTCACAAAACTTTGAAGTTTTTCCCATTGCTACTGGGAAGCATTGTTTCACGGGTGAATTTACAACACTGAAAATTTCGTAAAAGGGTTGCTTATTGTTTTTTAAGACTACTTGATATCATTAACGGTACACTAACAATATGTATAGTCTGTAAGATATATTTCATGAATGCATAGCGTTACTAGAAATAGACAAAACGATCAGAGAACCTCGAAGAAAACATTAAGCTTTTCAGTATTCCAGAAAATATTACTAGCAAAACAGTTTTCTTAAAGCAAACGTAAATTTCCCGTCAAGGGAGAAAAGGCTTTTCTTTATTTTATTCTATTTGGTTATTGAAAAAATGTTGACAACCTTCAAATAATATAAAAATAGAAAAAGACATAGACAAAAAAAATTTAACCGAGACTCGAACTCGAGACCTCTACTCTATCCAGTAGCGGTGCATCTACCAACTCTGCCATTCCAACCTTCACATACTTCTTGAAAACTATTAATATTCCACGAGTAACGCCATCTCTGCTAGCGATTGTGAACCTGTGTACAGAAGACGGCTTAGCGTATTAATACTGTAAGAATTCTTCTTTTCTTTTACATTATTATTCATATTTTTCTATTTGTGTAATTACATAATATGCTCTTGTATTATTACTTAATGTTATTTTTTATTTATTTTTATGTTATTTTATTTCATTTTTTCACTTCTATTATTGTATTATTTACATGGCAGACAGAGCTGTTCCGCTGAAATATTTTTTATTATTTTTATTATTTTCCACGTCCTCCTGACTCAAACTCAAATTCCTACACCACTACGCCACGGAGGTCTTTACAAAATGAAATTCAGAAAAGTTTCTGACGCTTTTTTATTTACGAATTTGATTTCGAATTGTCAACATAATGGAATTATTTTATTTTATATATGTATCAAAATGATACAATTATAGCTCTTAGGCTCTGACAATGTTTCGGGTTGATTCCTACATACTATACCTGCAAAATATACACGCAACACTTTATATTAATGCGTGAAGTTTCCCTTGAGTTAAAAAAAATGCAAAAAAACGAAAATAACCCTGTTTGTTGAATACGCTCATAACATTTTTTTCACTGGCAATATTACAGATTTTTCAAACCGAATGAAAGAGTAACATTCAAACCTTCTTCGTTATTACCTGTCCCGCGAGACGTCTTCCGGTATTGAACACATTGCTTTTCTATTTGCATACAATCACATCACCTCGCCATACTGACAGCTGTCACTTCACTGAGCGGGAAGTGACAGCTGTCAGTATGGCGAGCTTTTAGGAGAATCACGAGGCGGGGCAACCTTTCCTTCATACTTTCCTGCGGCGGAACCTCCTGAGTTCTATCACCTTCAAAACGAAGTGCTTCGTTCGGAAAATTTTGGAATAAGGATTGTAAATTAGTAAATTAATGAAGTATCTAAGATTAAACAAATGTATTCGTACTTGAAACACGACACAATTAGTTGATAATAATATAGCTATCAAACAGAAGAATATATGATGTAAAAGTGAATGATAAAAGAAGTCTGGGACGCCCGAGGAGGACATGGTACGATCAAATTAATCAAATACTTGAGTCATGCCAAGAGTCAGAATAACAGAATAGTATCTATGAATGTGAATGAAGCAAGTGAAAGAAAAAAAAGAGTGTGTACAAATACAGAGTTATATGGCGATCCATCCTCAACCTAACCTAACCCTGCGGAGAAACGGCGTGATGGTTAGCTAGAGCAGATGTATTTAAGATGTATCAAATAGCAGATGAAATTAATTGCCATTTTTGCTGAAAGAGTGTCTGTAAGGAAAATGAAAAAAAATTGTAAATTACTATTGTTTGATGGTTGTTCACGGTAGTTTTTGAATGTTTTTTGTCAAGATTCTTTGACGATCAATTCAAAAACAAATAATACATCTTCAAACGGTTCTTAAATATAAGTTTATTTATTAATTCGCAAAATTCTAAATTGTAGATAATAAACCCCAGTGAATTGTTTAGGATCAGTTTTCACTTTTTTTTGCCTACTCAAAAGCATATACAAATGTTTTAAAGCGTATTTTGTTTTATTTTAATGATTTTGTAAATATATTGGATTAATAATTATTTCTTAAAAGTTGTAAAACACCTAAATATTAACTGTGGTAATTTCGTTATTTTTAGGTTTGAATGATTTGATTAAAATTAATATCATTACATATTCGTAAAATATTATTATAACTGATTACCAAATAACTTTTGTTTTGTTCAGTTTTGTTTTAATTGTTGCCCATGATTGACTTGCCGAGAAAAAACATTTCAAATATAGAATAATGTCTGCTAAAATACAATATAGGTAGGCACTTTATAAGGTAGGTAGAGATTTAAAAGTATTCTTTTTTGATTTGATACATAATTTTCTAACATATCTGTCAGATCCAAATTTTAAAAGTTCACACTCGTGCGTATGTTAGGTACGTAGGTACTAACAAATTATGGTCAATATTTTTATTTATATATTTTTTGTCTTCTTTAGTTTGATTTAACTTTCGCCGGTTAGAAGCTGAGTGGACAAACGTGTCGGGTTCCCAGGCATTGCGGGGTTAAATCTTCTGCTAGCTAAATCTTCCATCATTGCACAAGCAACATTTGCCGTTTATAATGATGGTAGTAGGAGTTTAAAAAATATATTGTTAAGCAAAAAAGTATTTAAGGATTGTCTTTCTTTAAAAAAAAAAAAGAATGATAAGGTAACTCTATCTCTATGAATCAAAATAAAGCATAAAAACTAACTAAGAAAACAGAGACAATTTACTGAAAGTTTCCAACTGCTGAGAAACGTAATGTTTACAACCTTAAAGTAACAATATATGGAGGGATAGCTAATTTGTTTTTCCCAACCCATCCGAAATTGTAATAAATCACTTTTTCCGAGTTTTTACATCGTACACCATGAGAGAGAAAGAGACAACAAATTTCTTGGATTGCTTCTATATACTGTCGTAATGATCTTAAGCTGGTTATTTTCGTTGGTTAACGGCGGGACTCCGCCCACATTTTTTTATTTTGCCACTAAACTTGACACAACTAAACGGTTTTTTAGGTTAGATGCTATATTTTTTGTTGATAAAAATACTGTGAAAAAGTGGCTATACGAACACACAAAAACATTATGTCGATATGTGATATGAATGGATGTATAAATACCGTAGCCTTAGTCTTAGCCACGCCCATTTGCGCCGAGTCATGTTAAAATCATCAAAAACAAGTCCAAAACTGACTTCACTGCCTTGGCTTGGGCTATTTTTTGTATACTCTAAGTTTACAACATATATATTGTGACTTAGCACCACGTAAATGTTTTGTTGTTTATTATTTTATACGTGATGATAAATGCAGTTTCAAGCTGTAGGGAGATGCTTCATAAATTTGCCGTGACTTTTGGCTGACGTGTCGCTTTCAGCGCCACACCGTGTTGGCAGCAAGTTCGTACAGGGCTCGATCTTCGCATCGTTTCTCACACTTCTTGAGACAGCATCCCGACAGCGTGGACCAAAACAACACCTGGAGAAGGAGAACCGCTTCACCCCTTATATCCCGTGCGCCACTGTCTTCCAGTTGAACAATAACACCGATGTCCTACTCTCCAAAATAATTTCTCGTTGGTTTACTTGCTTGTCTAGTATATTAAATAAAGAAAAAATACATATATACAAACAAAAGTCTTTCAATATGATGGGAAATCTTTATACATTGAAAAAAACTCGTACTCACTAACAATTTTTCCAACAAAGTCGAGTACCTGTATATTTTTCTTTATTCTTCTGCATGGTGTAGAAGCCTGGACAAATATGGATCTATAAATGCATCCTTAAATATAGGATGTCTAATGTAGAGGTTCTAAATGGAAAGCCGTTAGATTGTAAAAATGTATGAGAAATAAATAAAAAAGTGAAATATCTTGGCTACGACATGAGAGGCATCAAGTGAAAATTCACCCATCTGATAATTCAGAGCAACGTTGGTGGAAAGCGAGGAAAGAAAGTCACCGCACCTGATAATTTCGAAACTTGTGCCACAGGTGCATGTGCGTGCAGTTATGTTGAGACTATAGGTAGTCCAGTCATTATATACATTTTGAAATGCAAATGAACCGAACTGGCTGATTTTTATATATACTATCATGTAGGAGGGGCTTAGAAAAGCTTACTTGAAGTTTTCGACCAAGATTTCCTGGTAGCATTCTCCGCCATCTTGTAAAAAAGGGGTAAATTTTGTTTTTTTTTTGCGATAACTCGGCTCTACATCATGGTACGAAAATTGCGATTACATGCTTTTTTGTTTCTTTTTTTACATTGAATAATTTAGTTTATATGAATTTTTCACCTACCCGTTGACCGTTGTTGAGGTATCTAACGTGAAATTAAATAATAAAACTTGTTTTTGGCTGTTTTGTTCTTTCTCGTAATACATATCGAAAAAATGGTTATTATCAAACTTGTAGAAAATTTTAATACCTGTAATATGATTTTTCAATTTTTTTTCAAACAAAAATTAATGCTTTTAGCGCTTCGTAAAATCAGTTCGGTTCGTATGAATTTATTTGCTTTTTTCGGACATAATGACTAGACTAAGGGTGAAAGTTTATGATCCGATGGATAGGGCACCAGAAAAAAGTTGTCACTTCTGAGGATCGCTCTTGAACCGCACCACAAATAAAACAAATACCTTACAGACCAACACACTCACATTACAAAGAACAAAAACCTCAAATAAAATCAACATTCCAAGATTGAGCACATCTTTTGGACAGAAAAACCACAAGTTTCATGCTGCCAAATTATATAATGCTCTCCCAAAACATATTAGAGATGCCACCGAGATGCAAATGTTCAAGAGCAACATATAAATGTGGACTAAATAACCACGAAGACGAGGAAATTATAAAGATTATGAAGTAATCGTAGAACCAGTGACACCAACGCAGCAACCTACAGCCCCCCTCGGAATAGGAATTCCAAGTGAGTAGCACTGTGAATAAAATATTATTGTTTTTCAACATTTCTGTTTTTCAAAATGTTATATTGTAATTAATAAAGATAAAAAAATTCAAAATATATAAATTTTAACACTCCAATCATTAATTGATTGGATACTAGCGAAACCTGGCCAGCGACGACAGGATAAATAAACCGAGTTCTTAAAAAAATGCCCCTGTTTTTCAATGTATATTTTGGTAGTAACACATTTCTAAAAACACAATTGACAAAACATGTGTTCTCTTTTACTTATCCAAATAAAATTTTCATTAACATTCATTTATTTACCTGTTCTGTCACTACGGCTAGACAAAGGTAAAATAAATTGTAAGCGAAGTTTCTCACGAATCGATTACCACCAACCTATTAGAAATGTAACAGAAATGTGTATACACACTCGTCGATTGATTTTGGGATCGTTTGATCAAATGTCGGATTTAAATATTTATTATTTGATCGCTTCCACGGAATCGTAACCATTGACAATTCCACAACGGATAGCAGTAAAGTACGGTAGTTATATAGGTTCCCTCATGTATATTCTTGTCTGTACTCGTGTATCGGTTCTTGCTGAGAAAACAAACTCCCGGTGAATTTCAATTTATGTGAGAGACTGACAGGCAGGTTTTGCATCTCGAGCCAACAATGGAAGGCGAACGTATTTGAAATGAACGGAGGTGTTCGGGGAATAGCATGGACCAAATAATGAAGGCGGGGGAGCGTTGTGGAAATGGAGGATGTTGATATTGGGAACGTAATGTACGCCTTGGAGGGATTCAATTCAAGTTCCAATTTGTTGAAACTTTTGTGTGGTTTTATGTTAACTCATAGTAATCATGACCAAAATTCAGTAGTCTCTATTTTTTCTAAGATGCCTTACAATTTATTGCGGTAATCTGTTTGTATAGTAGGCACAGGTACATTTGGGAGCTTATCTTTAAAATTAAAATCTCTACATACCGTGAATCGTTAATTTTTCAAGTAATAGTTTTTTTCTTCTGTGTTCGAATGTTTCAAACTATGTTTAATTTGTCAAACTCCACTAAGGGTCAGCACCCGAAAACATACATACTTTTTGGCTTTCTAATACAAGCAATACTACAAATGATTTATCTGTTTATTCTATACGGGTAGTTAGGCAAATGTCCAAGGTTTTCAATGAATATAATTTTTAAACAGTAATCTTTTGAATTATTTATGAAATGCATACTGGGATTTTAAGTAAAACGTCCAAAACAAGCTGCGATAGTTTTCAAAACTGCACCTTTTACTGAACATTTTAGTAAGTTTTCATTGAGTTTAAAAGATTCCAGCTTTAAATTTTTATTCACTGGAAAACTAAGACATTTTCCTAACGGCACATGTAGAATTTAAAGATAAATCATATGCAGTATTGCTTGTATAAGAATACTGCAGAGTGATGTTTAGCGTCATTTTTGGTACTGAGCCACTCAACTACATGCAAATTATTTCCAATAGCTTTAACACGCTGATGTCACCGTACTTCAAAGTCGAATAGGAAGATAACCGTAAAAACAAAAACAAAAACTCATTTTAAATTGTTTATTCTTATTAAACCATTGTTATCTTATCATTATCACATACGTTATGTATGTATGCTCTGTTATTATTTTTAAGATTCTCCCACTAAAATAAATAGTCTACTATCGCTTACGATTATAATAATATATCTTCGCTGAAAAGGCAAAAGGGCTGAAGCGACATTTTGATCAAAAGTAGGTTAAATATGCAGTTTTGATTTCTTTTTCTGCACCGAAAGCTCTTTGACTCTCGTTTGATTCTGAAGACGTTTTTGGCTCTTCAGCCAATTAAAAATTAATATTATCATTTGAGAGAAGGCTTGACTCAAACGACACAAGTTTAGGACTTTGGGTTATTTTTTGAGTTAGTTTTTTTTTTCAAAATCCAACCAGACTTATACATTTTATTGGAAAACAAAATAAAACTTTAAACTTGCTTTGGTGTAAACTTCCCGAAATGGCGCTTCAGCCCTTTTACGTTTCCGGCGACGATATACTAGTCTTATTGCCCGAATTCGCCGAGACTTGAGTGCTACTGCAGAGAGAGAGATTTCAGTTTTATATTTAAGGTTGTTATTAATATTTCATAAAATGGAGATAATCCAGTATTTGTGGAAACTACCGTTGATTAAATATGCAAAATACGAAAATAAGGGAATATCGAAAACCTGAAACTCCGATTAATGAATGGCGAACACGTGTTACTCGATAAGTTTAATAATCCAAAGTCCTTTCCGCCCCCGCCGTGCAAAATGGTTGCATAATTGACAATTATGCCGCTCCGCGTCCCTAATGATGTATGGGCCGAGGTTGAGGCGGTAAGTGCCGAAGATTAATTAGCTGGAGCACGTGCGGTATTAGCGCTAGCTACCACACGGAAGGCCGAATCTCTAATTTAGCTGGACTAAAATATTACATTAACAAAGTGTTTTAATTAACACAAACATTTGTATTGAAATTAGAAAATTAACTTTAAAGCACTAATGCTTATTTTTTTAAATATTGAAATAATATCAATAATCAACAACACAAATGTGAAACTGAAAAAAACAGAAAAATAAAAAGACGATGGTCACAACAATTTTTTTTTCCAAGACACCATCTAGGTATTCACTGTACTCGGGTTGAGCTTTGTTTATCATTAAAAATATGGCAGCCAAATCGAAGGAAAAAAATATATAAATAATCTTCGTATGAGATCGATTAAAAATGACGATTTCTAATAAAGGTCTTAATAGCAGAATTGGTTGAAGTGTTACTCCCGGATATAGTAGAAGATCCGAGTTCGAGTCTCGGTTGTGACCATTGTCTTTTTATTTTCATATTTTTGCTGTTGATTATTGATATTATAAAAAACAAACATTTGTGTTTCGAAAATTCACAGATTCTCCGAAGGCACATTAAGTAACTCCCGATGCCGCTGGCTGACTGAATTACCTGGGCATCTCACTATGACCTCCACCAACGTTCTTCCACCAAACAGAGAAGGAAATTTAAAAAAAATGGACATTCCAGCAGAAAAAAAAATACTGCAAATTTTGTGATAGTGATATTATTTAAAGGTGAGCACTCAAGAATGACACTAAACGTTACTTTCTAACATTCGAATATGAGCAATACTACAAATGATATATCTAGAAAAATGTCTGAGGGTCCAGTGAACACACTTTTTTTTAAATTTAACCCTTCAAATTCTATTAATAACATACTAAAATATCAGTAAAAGGTGCAGTTATGAAACCAGCAAAGGCATTTTAGAATGTTTTTCCTAAAATAAAAATACGCATTTCACAAATAATTTATAAGTTTACGTCTAAGAATTTTATTTACTAAAAATCTTAAGACATTATTCTAACTACCCGTATAGAATTAACAGATAAATCATTTGTAGTGTTGCATGTACTAGAAAACAAAAAAGTGAGTATTTTTGGGTGCTGATCTTTAACCACATATTATATGAAGAACTGTGCAAATAATTTACTACACATTGACCAGAGAAGTTGAGGTCACACAACAAATCAAATCATAGACATAAAATAAAAAAATTCCGTGCATTAATTTCTCGGAGTTATATCGAAAACAAAACATTTCCGTTTTGACAAAACATCTTTAACTTTATCCGGGTTATTAATTCAGGGTTTGAAGACAATTTAATCACAAGGTGCAATTTGATTGCAGAAAAACATTACACAAAAAACGTGAATAGTATACTGGTATTAATAAAATAGTTTGCAGGTCTACTAAAAGTAAAATAATATTTTGTTTTGTTACAATTCTCGAATGAAAATTTTCATCACACCAATCACTTAAAAAAAAAAAAAAAAAACAAAAATCACCTACCGTCACGAACATTCATACATTAGCTATAGGTGTCTATAGAAAAAAACTCGCACCACTTATCAACTCCACCAAATCAGGCTAAATACACGAGCGGTTGTTTTCGATGCACATATGCAATCAATGACCGAGCCGCAGAAAAATGAATAAAGAGGCGTGTAACGGTGCTGCCATTTCCTGAAGCGCGGTGTGATTTATAAAAAAAATCTAGGTACGAGGCCTGTTCAAAACAAAAGGTGTATTTTGAATTTTCGCGGGCTGTGTATATTCGACTATCGATTTATTTTTTCTTATGTTGGTACACATATGTTTATCATATGTTAGCATTATCAGCCATTTTGGATTAATGGTTAATTTTTGACAACTGGAAAGGTTAGTCACGTTTTTCTGTGTTCTTCGAGTTTTTACTTTTGAAAAAAAAATGTATCAAAGAATATGTATTCAATTTTGCGTTAAAAATGGAATAAAGGGCTCCAACGCACTTAAAATGTTGACTGGCATTCGGCGAGTCTTTTTTTAAATTTATTTTATTTTTATATGAATACCGCACAAGAGTCTCAACTGCTCTCAACCGTCTAGAGCCAGTGAGACTATGGCATCCCCAAATAGGGTATGTTGTGAGGCTGAAGGTACTGGGGAGAGAAGGAGATTGGGAAGAGGAAGGTTGGGAAATACCTGGCTATTCAGATCTGGTCACCAAACACGGAAGCAAGTTGAATGGTGGTCTTCGGCGATACATAGAGTATATACCACTCTCAAAAAAGTGTTTATAAGTAGCGCTTTACGAGAAGATTTTAATGACGATGAGCGTCCTGGAGTTGTGGGAAAACAAATCATGGATTTTATTCTTTGATCCATTTTTTTTCAAAAGTAAAAAATCGAAGAACACACCAAAACGTGACTAACCTTTCCAGATGTCAAAAACAAACCACTAATCCAAAATGGCTGATAATGCTAACATATGATAAACATACGTGTTCCAACATAACAAAAAAAAAAATCGAAAATCAAATGTACACAGCCCGCGAAAATTCAAAATTCACCTTTTCTTTTGAACAGGTTATGTATATGTGATATTTGTTTGTACCGTTTTCTAGCAATATATACTGACTAAAATAAAATTTTCGATCCAAAATCAGTGATATGTATCCAAATCAGTTGTCATTCTAACTGTAACAGACGTCGATATGATACTTTTGACCAGCTAAAGTTGCGATTTGGATGTTTATGTACCGGTCACCAGCAAGCATTCACCTGCCTCCAGTTGTAGGGGTGGTTGCAGGGTGGATAAAGGAAAGGGGACTGATTGGTGTAGGTCGCCATGTCAAATAGCAGCACGTGACACGGCAGGTCTGGGCGCCTGCCGTGTCCATTCAATTCCTTAAATTTCTCCTATTTCCTGATTAATTCCGTGGAAGTTTATTTGGAGTAATAGAGATTCCATTTGCCAACTACCTGCGATGAAATTTCCCTTATTTGTTTTAATTTAGCTCTTTTGCACCATGTGTTTATAGACTTTCGAACAGCGTAAATTCATTTGGTATTGTATTTAACAATGCGGTGAGTAATTACTAGAAATTGGTCTTGTTTGAACAGTTTATTCACGTTGTTGTTACAATTGACGCGTGCCCCATACATTTTAATAATTATAAAAATAATTTGAATCTGCGTTTGTTAATCCACGCGAATATCTTTTGTGGAATCATAATATTTTTCATTCATGTTGCAAAATGGAAAAGCGCCAAATCAAGTAACTTCGACAGCTGTTTAGCATTGCCACCTTTCATATTTCAAGCATAACAATTTGACCGTGATCACAATTTGATTAATAGCTGAAACGGACCGAGAATCAACGTTTAAAAGGGACCCTTCGAAAAACAATTTCCCGCTGATCGTCGATTAGATGGCCATAAAATGTAATGGACTTCGGAAAGCCCCAACCTTAGTTGAATAACAGTTTTGGTTCGTCGCCCCTAAAATATGAAATGCACTGAAGACCGACACCAGGTCAAATAAAACTCTGTCCCATTTTGCTACTGGTATTCAAAATTGGATAATTATGTATGTCTTTTTCTATATTTTTCCCCTTTCTTTTCTATTTTATTATTTTTCTATTTAAAAAATGGTTGTTTTTTTTCTACATACTATGCTGTACTATACTAATACTTTAATACTATTTCACTATAATATATTTACGACTATCATGATACGAACATGACCTTAGTTGAATAGTGAATAGAACCCTTAAAACCACGTAACTTTATACGAAACTGATGATTGATGGCCTTCGTGGTTGAGTGGCGAAAACCCTTGACTACGACTCCAGAGATCGCAGTTTTAAATTCCGGAGTGCACTTATATGTGCTATTTCACATTTAATTCGTATAATATACAGTATATTTGGAGTACGTTCCAGAGTGGTAGATAATCCAAGTATCGCCCTAGTTGAAATAGCTTCAGTCATGTTTGGTGACTAGAGTTGAATAGCCAGGTTCTTCCCAACCTTCCACTTCCCCATCTTTTTTTCCATCTCCACTACTTCAACTTCACGACATATCCCAATTGGGGATGCCATAGTCCCAGTGGCTCAAGACGGTTGGGACTCTTCAGATAGTTTGATATTCATAAAGTCGGATATTCAGGTAGTCAGATAGTCTAGTCAGATTATTAAGTCAGATAGTCATAGAGTCAGACAGTTAGTTAAATAGTCATATAGTCAGATGGTTAGGTGGATAGTCATAGATTCAGATAGTCAGATGGTAAGATAGTCAAATAGTCTAGTCAGATAGTCAGGTAGTCAAGTAAGATAGTCAGATACTCTAGTAAGATAGTCAGTTAGTCATAGAGTCAGATAGTTAGTCAGATAATCATATAGTCATATTGTGTGATAGTCAGATATCAGATAATTAGTTTGATGGTCAGATGGTCAGATGGTCAGATGGTAAGATGGTCGGATGGTCAGATGGTCACGTGGTAAGATGGTCAGATGGTCAGATAGTAAGATAGTAATATAGAAATATAGGTCACCTCCTTCTTGCTCTGGTCCAGGTCCCTCCTGCGGGAGCGCGGCCCGTTGCGGCAGCGGCTGGGGATGGGGCAGGGCTCGAGCGCGCTGGGCACGCCGGGCGGCGGTCGGTACACGCGCCAATACGCGCGCTCCTGGCTGTCGCTCACTATCTTGTCGCCCTTCTTGCGCTCCTTGGCCAGTTTCACCTGCAACATTAAAGGTCCATCAGTTTACATTGTTGATGCGAGCTAAATAAGAACCACTGAAGACAAAATCTCCTAGAAGCGTGATTTCGCCAATTTACATAAAACATTTAGACTTCTACGCCTCGAACAGGCCAATGAGCTTCATGTTCTGTTTAAGAGAGAGTTTTGATGTTTAAAAATGTCTGATCATTTACCATAAATATGGTAAGATTGGCCTTGTTTCGGGCACACATACACGCCCACGGTACGTTTTTTTCTCTATAGTGATAAAAAATATAAGAATGCAAAAATATACTTTGCCTCCATACACACCAGTAAATTTAAAAAATATATCCTATTAGCTAATTTAAGTGTCTCGCTTCAAAAGTTGACTACGAATCCAGAGGCCACGGGTTCGAATCCCAGATTAATATGTGTTATGACACATTTTAATTGATATATGGTATAGTTTCGGCATTTTCCAGAGTGGAAATTTTACAAAATACAAACGTTGCTTGCAT
The DNA here is from genome assembly GCA_022651775.1 of Drusus annulatus. Lineage (NCBI taxonomy): Eukaryota > Metazoa > Arthropoda > Insecta > Trichoptera > Limnephilidae > Drusus > Drusus annulatus. The sequence continues at coordinate 711,176 of JAGWCC010000227.1, forward strand.
TGAAATTGGAGTAGCCAAGTAGCCAGTACCCCGAAAATCTATAACTTACATCAAAACAATAAGAGTATATGGATTTTGGTCGGGGGGTATCAACCCAACTAGGTATCAACATTTGACAATGATTCGAATAATTGAAAACTTAAATGACTGAGAAAAAAACTCTGACTAGAGCAAAAAATTTAAAAAATAATTAATTATTATTCATTAAATACTATTACACCTAGTTTTAAAAGGGGTTGTCAGTTATGTTAGGTAAGGTTATATATCTATGCCAAGGCTTATAGAACCTAAACGCAATCCAAATACTAAGTTTGGAGATCGCGCTTTCGGAGTTTCGGGGCCGAAGGCTTGGAATAAACTCCCTCCGGAACTAAGATGTATAACGAGCCCAACAGAATTTCGGTCCAAACTGAAAACTTACCTTTTCAGACTCTCATATCCTTAAATTCATTAAAAGAATCTCAACATAATCTGTCTCTCGACGAATCACCTTTAGATATGCAAATTTTAACCAAATCCTGTACCGTATGACAATTTCAGAAAGTCCATTCTTTTAATTTCGCTCCCATGCCCTAAATCGGAAAAAAAAAATTCAATAATAATCATAATTTTAAGTTCATAATTGTGTCTATCTGATGGGACCTGCCAGGTGAGTATGTTCCTGTGTATTTTCTTATTCAAACTAGGAATTAGTATGTAATGATAGAAAGTAAGATCTGTACAGCGCCCTTGAGGTGATTTTTCACAAAAACAGCGCTATACAAATCGTCCAAATATTATTATTATTATTTTTATTAAAACCAAATATAGAAAGAAAAATATATTATTTTGTATAATTTCCATTAAAAATCTTAAATCATAAGAAGTAGTCACGGGTTCGTAATTTGACCAACGATCTCGAGTTATAAAATGGCGAGAGGACTTGAGTGTTCCTCGAGCGCCGAGTGCCCTCGCAGTAATAGAATAAAGGGTGAAATACGGAGGGGAAATAAAAATGGCCTTTTTAAGGGAGGCCTTTAAGTGTGGGGGTACTTCCCGACTAACAAAAGGATTTATGACAAAAATATGCCTCTCCGGGCTACAAGGAAGGTTCTGCTGATTCATATGAAAGTTGGTGCACAAGAATAAAAGGGGACTGTGGAACTTTCATGTAGAATTTTTTGGTACATGGCGGTTGACAAATTTTAATGTTTTTTTACACCTATTTCTATGAATTTTCAATTTGATTTATATTATAATGCCCACATTACAAATTAATCAAATTGAATGAATTTTGTGTAATTTTAAAAAAAAAATAGAGATATTTTCATAATTCTGAATTAAAGTAATTTAATACTTTATATGCAGTTCGCATAATTAGAGTTGACCTAAACAACACAAACTTTAGATTGTGTGTATTTTTGCATATGTATTCTCTTCCGATAGTGATGTCCTTGTCAAACGTCACTATGAAATAGTCGTTTGTCTTGCTTACGCCTACTTTTTGTTACTAGCGAGAAAAAGACAACAAGTGTATACAATCATCGAATTTGAAAATTCGAAAATAATTACATTGTGTTTTTATTGTATGTTTTAAAAATTAACTTTTTTTAAATTTCAATGAAAGTAGAATTGCTACGTGATTTGAAACGTGCTGTATGCAAGAAAATGCATCTGTATGAGTACTGTATTTGACTCAACATTTGCTGCGACACCTATATATATATAAACATTTGAAAGTCGTACGAAGGTGGAATTATTACCTAAATACTATTTATTCCAACCAACGAACAACCCAGGTTTACAGTGGACATGATATTATTTTCTCAGAGACTATTTATTCCAACCAACGAAACAACCCAGGTTTACAGTGGAAATGATATTATTTTCTCAGAGACTATTTATTCTAACCAACGAAACAACCCAGGTTTACAGTGGAAATGATATTATTTTCTCAGAGGGTGGATGTACAAAAAAATAAATAAATTTAAATTGTATTCTACAAGAAAAGGGTTGAGGAATAAAATGAAAAGAAAATAAATTAACACGGATCGAAGCGGAGCATTAAGCTAACTGGTAGGAACAGAAAGAGCCTCTTTCATTTTTCTTTGGAGGTGGCGTTTAAGAGGGTACACCGTGTATTTAGAAGAAATAAGCTCATTTCAAAGCTGTGATCTTATTCATGATGCACTATGAAAGTTGAAATTGATAGAGATTAACGAAGTTCTGCCAAGTTTTTTTTAATGTTACACATTGCCCTTGCAGCGCCCTTGGGGTGATTTTTCTCCACAAAAACGGCGCTATAAAAGTTATCCATTTAATATTGTTATTATTATTATAAAAGCGGTTTTTCGCTGCTTTAAAATTGCGAAGAAAGCTTTTAATTTTTTTCTAAATGTATAAAAAAAGTAGCTTGAAATCGATTCTATCCGCAGTATAATAAAAGTTAGGGGATAATTATCCTTAAGTACAAAAAACAAAAATGCTATTATTCGAAATATCATACTTTAATTTAAAGATCCTACCCCTTTACAACAACCTCCTTTCTACTACCTCGTATTTAGAATTTCCTTCTCCCTGATTTATTCACTGAATTAAGTGGTCCACCTCTTTATAAGGCGAGAAGAAAAGAACTCAGGAACGGAATGAATAGAGGCAGTTGAACCCGAGGGAACGCACTTGAAACATTAATTTTGAAATATTTATAGCATTTGTATAGTGAAATTCTATCATTAAGGTCTATTGATAACCGACTTAACCGCGCTAAAAAATCTAATCATTATTCTCCTCCTCCTCTCTACTTATTGCAAACAAAGGAAAACAAAGGCATTGTTATGAAAATTATAATTTACTAAATATTACATTATTACAGTAAAATAAAAAAAATTGTAATTGTTAGTTGTTTTACTTATTTACTTATACGGTCGGAAGGAAAATTCGGAAAATATTTGGTATCTTATAGATCATATTTTATTCATGATGTCGAAATAAAATATGGTTTTAAATTTAATAAATACTAAACAATTTCATTATAAGACCCTTAGTAAAGCACGTCCAAAGATAATTTCGACTCAAGGGAAATTAAAGGCTCTCAAATAATAGAAAATATAATCAAGCTACCCGTTGTCATTATTAGTAAAAAGGGTTTGGAGTGAATTTTTTTCCACGTGAGTCCTTTTCTTTTTTTTTTGTGCCATGATCTAAAGGGTCGATGACGACCATGTTGGTATCACATCATTCCCGTTCAATTCCTGAATTCCCACAGCCATGGTAATTAACCTCTTCCGATTTCATATTTCCTTCTAATATTTCCGTTCAAAATGAGTTGTGAGTTAAGAGAAAGAAAGTCGAGTTGAGAAGAAAGTGTTTTTTATCTTACCGATTGCGAAAAAAAACTATACCGTTCAATGAATTTATTAACAGATAAATTGATGGTATTTTTGTGATTTTTCTGCGGTCGTTTGAGATGAACAATATCTAGAAAATATTTGTGAAACATTAAAGCAGCTTTAAGAAATTGTGTTACTTTGCGTGACCTTCCACGACTTTTCCCTAAATGCTTATCGAACTCATACTGTCACAGTTTTCGAGAGGGTTCGACGAATTCTCTGTCCGCCAACATATTTAATATAAAAGGAATGAGACCCTAAAAGTTTCCCTTGTATTCTTTAAACTTGCGTATATACTAAATAACACGAAGCTATACGTAAGGAACATATTCTACATAGATCTATAATATCGCGCCCCAAAAGGCCGACGACTAGAGAAATGTTTACGGCGCGTGAAAAGGAGCGGAATATTGGAAAAGTCCTTTATTATGCTCATTCAAGCTCGAAAAGGGGAATCCCGTATCCCGCCGCATTTGAGATTCCAATATTGCAGCGGGAATATATTATTATATTATTATTTTGTAGTTTGAAAGGCAAAAACAATTTAGAAATTTTAACAAAGGAAATTGGGTTTTCTGAGGGAACTTTAAGGGCTCCGCTGTGAAGTGATTATTTCGGTTGCCTTTTGGTCTTTTGGTTACGGATTTAGTTATTGTAAAAGTAGATAGTATTGAAAATAATATGTCGTGCAAAAAATATCTACAATTCGGCATATACTTAAAAATAAAACGGAAAAATCCCTTCGAAGGCACAAGTATATTATATTATGTAATTCATTTCACACAAAATACATAGAAATTGATAAATTAATAAAATAAATCAATGTGGAGGACACTAAATGCCATTTAGGCGATAAACTTGTAAGTATAGCGTAGGTGTTATGATTATTAAATTGAGTGAACGCCGTTATTGTTTCATACAGTAAAATATTAATGTTCAAAACAAGATGACTCATGCTACGAAACGATTGTTTAAGGGGCCATAAAATAAATCTGTGATGTTTCAGAATTTTAACAATTGTTGAACATAAACATCTAAACATGCCCTCAATGCTATCTGCCTACCCCTTCAATGAATGGGAAATAAGTATATGTACACAGTCCGCAAATAATCTGTTTGTTTATCTCAATTACTTGCACAAGAGATTAAAACTTATTTACAAATGAAAACAAAGGACCGTTCACATCGATAAAGAAGATTCTAGATGGGAAGTTCAGCGAACAAAAGTTATAGTCTTATGTGGATATTGGGCCGTTGAATTTGTATATTTTTAATAATGATCGGCATAAGATGATTAGTGTTATTTTGATTAAATTCTTTTTGCTAAGAACATTTCTAATTGTAAAAAAAAAACTAAAATGTACCACGAATAGCCGAACAATGAAAATTTTCATTCTTAGATACGCGATGTGACTTTGTGAATTTACAGTTTTTATGGCAATCGATTATATCAGGTCAGCCATCGATTTTTACGTTATAGTCTGTTGACCTTTTTTCCATGTTAATAATTTTGAACATATTGTATTTATACTTTCGTGGAAAGCAATCACTTTGTGGTTTGACATATTTAAATAAATGAAATAATAGCTTTGTATAAGACCACGGATATTATTTTCATTTTTATTCAGCTGAAGTTTTGTCTCTTTCAATTCATATTATCTATCTCTTTCTCTGTGTTATAATTTAAATGTTATTCTTTTGTTTTCTCACTGTTATGTTATTTTATTACATACTTTGTTCTCCCTCTTTATGTATAAATAACCGCACACTTTAATTTTATACCCTGATGATGTTTAGGCTAAGTGAAACCGGTCGGTTATAAAATTTAAAATAATACCCCCTGGGTTTTATACAAAGACATATTTTCATTTCTTTATATTGTATTTAGTTTTCTCCAAAATTTAACTAAAAAATATATATATATATCGTCACCGGAAAGGTAAAAGGGCTGAAGCGCCATTTTGGGAAGTTTACAACAGAGCACTTTAAAGTTTTTTGTTTTACAATAAGATTCATAAGTCTTCAGTACCTGGTTGTATTTGAAATAAAAAATTAACTCGGGTAACTCAATGCTTTCACTGAGTTACCTGAAGCTACGCAAAGCTAAAGAAGTTTCAAACTTGTGTCGCTTGAGTCAAAACGGCAAATATATTTTAGATGGCTGAAGGGCCACAAAAGTCTTCAGAATCAAACGAGAGTCAGGGGATTCGGTTCAGAAAAAAAAAAACAGATTAAAACTGCATATTTAACTTATTTTCGTACCAGCGTGTCACTTGAGCCCTTTTGCCTTTCCAGCGACGACATATTTATATGTACATTTTTTCAGAATTTTTGTTAAAATAGAAATAGGTAAATATCAATAAGTGAGTTTAGTGTATATTACTACATCGGTTCTCCTACTTAGCATTTACCCCTGGATTCGGACTGAAATTTACTGAAACTCGCTAAAATGTCTTTGTTCCCAGCCTCGCTCCTTATCTTATCTCCTAATATATTCTATATTTGAAGCACGGAGAAGATCAAAGAAGCGCGTCAGATGAATGGGAATTTTCGCATTCGTCCTCTTTGATCTCCGGAATGTCAATACTCGCTGTTGGCTGTTAGCTGATAATCGTCGCCCAAACTGGAAAACAATAAAACGACGTAATAAATACGACCACATCTCATAAATACGGTCATGAGCCGCGGTTGTTATTTAAACAATAATTATTATTATTTTAAAATTTAAAAACAATTTTAGAGTTAAATGTTCTGCTATGTAATTATTTTTACGCGTGACAGCTGTTTCGCCTTCTGATGGCATTATCAAACTGTTTGATAATGCCCTCAGAAGGCGAAACAGCTGTCACGCGTAAAAATAATTATTACATAGCAGAACTTTTAACTAAAAATTGTTTTTTTTTAATTTAAAATAATAATAATTATTGTTTAAATAAAATTTAAAAAAAAGCCTCTGACGTTTTAAAATATTTATTAAACAGATCTGGCTACTAAACACAGCCAAAGCCATTTGAAGCAACGTCTTGACTATGAATTTTGATATCTCACCAAGACGATAGTGAGTGTTTTTGTTTGATGTGAATGTGAGGTGAAAATAAAATGCATTCTAATAATGGTATTTACGTATATTTTGAAGTGCCAATGTGAATAATATAAACATTTTATTTTTTATACCGATTAAAAAGTTTTTTTTTTAAACGCAATACAGAATTTCAACTCACGATCTCTGGGTTCAGAATCAAGGAGCTTAAAGCTCAGCACCCAAAATGGCGCTAAACATCACTTTGTAGCATTCTAATACAAGCAATACTGCACATGGTTTATCTGTAAATTCTACACGGGCAGTTATGAAAATGTCTAAGGAATCTAGTGAACAATAAAATTTTGGCTTTAATCTTTGAAATTATATGATAAACATACTAAAATGACAGTAAAAGGTGTAGTTTGTAAACCAGCGCAGCTCGAACTTTTACCGAACGTTTCAGTATGCATTTCATGAATAATTTAAAAGGTTACTGTTTAAACATTGTATTTACTGGAAACCTAAGACATTTTTATAACTACTCGAATAGAATTAACTGCTAAATCATTTGTAGTATTGCTTGCATTAGAAAGCCAAAAAGTGCGTATTTATGGGTGCTGACCCTTAACGGTATGCGTTGAAAGCCATTCAATATTAAACCTTTAAGAGTCTCATTCTATTCTTAAAATCACTGAATTAGGGATAGTATTGATGTATAACGAAAAATTCAACACTTCAAACGATAGACTTTAGCAAGTTTTTATTCTATATAAATTGTGCATATTTAAAATTCCGCACAATCCAATACATCATTCGACTTTTCATAAAAAAATAAAAAGGTTTCACTAAATATGCTGTATACGAGTATATGATGTGAACATATTCTTGATTCTATTTTAATCATAGGAATCTACAATTTGCCCCTTGCTTTTAATGAAAGCTTAGAACTTGTTTGAAAGAGAAAAAATGATAAACTTGAGCATTTGGATTAAAATTAACAAATAAACCAACGCCGTAGGAAGGCTCTAGTATCTCTGTAAAAGCGAGCTTCAATATTACTAAAATCCCGGGTTTTCCGAAGGAGGTTCTGTTTTATCACAGATTTTTTGTCATTTGCAAGTTAGGATTCAGCATCCGGACAAATCCCAGCGTCTCCGAGAGCTCCCCTTCTTTCTTTTCTTACGAAATAGATTGAACATTTTTACGATTGTTTGCCAGGAGTTTATTCTAAAAATAGACGGCGATATAAATAAAATGACAAAGCGGAATAAAATATTCGAAGAATTTCATATTACCGGGTGCCGAGGAGACCATCATAATTTCGGTCCAAATAACACAGCATAAACACGATATTTCTAACACGAACTAATGGGTGGAAATAGAAAATACTTTAATTTGCAAATAAAACGTTGCCGAGAGTGAAAACATGTTACTAAAGTTAGTAATTTCAGCATTTTTTCATAATTCCCCTTTTTATTCCTTCGAAAGATCCATTTTATGGACAGAAGCGACACTGGCCTTGACCCAAATGGCGCCTGGACCAGTTCAATATTTGGCGCCTTTTGAGGTGCAAATAAAAGTGATACTGTCTTCGCTATTTCCCATGTCGAGGTTTTGAATCTGTGTGAAATTAATCTGTGCTGTTTAAATAAATAAATAAAAAACCGAACTGAAATACTGTATTTCTGTTTTATGTTGAATCCGCGCTACAGGTATATACGAAAGGTGCTGGAGCGCTCGCTAGTGCTGTCGCCCTATTCCTTAATGGTTTCCGTAGTGTCGTTGTGTTTGCATTATATACGATTCGGAGAGTTGCGCGTTTTACAAATATTAAATAACTTTGAACAGGCGCTAGGGCAGGCAATAAACAAATACGGCGCTTCGGTAACGCTGCATGGGAAAGAAAATCCATAGATTTGAATGATGTGAAACAATCTTCAGTATTAACAGACATAGAGAAGAAATACGAGAGATATTTCACCAATAATAATATATTGCTAGACGTGGCGACGTAAAAACCGAGAAATAATATTTCACAATCATTTTGTTGAATGTAGAAAATTCAAGCAACGGGTCACCGACAAATTTATGGGAACGTGTTTGAAATTAATTCACATTTATAAAAAAAATCCCTTTTCAAATATCCCATAAACAGCAATCGGGAGATGTGATCCAGCTTCCGAGAAATCCACCAACATGAATAAAATGATCGTTTGCCAAGGAAAAACACTGGCGTAAATATGGTTTTATAAGTTCTACAAGTCATTAATAATTGTAATAAAAAATGATTTCTCGAAACGTGGTACGGCACAAGAGTACTATCTGCCCCGAGCTTGTGGAAATATGGCATTTGTTTTTCTATCAAATATTTACCTTTCAAGATTAACAGGTTCTTGGAATATTGAATATTTTTTGAGAGCTCAGAGTTTTTGAGTCGTAAAAACCTTTTGACATTTTTTTACAGACTCGTGTTAGAACAGTGTATAATTTTCCCGCCTTACAGGGCCTACACAGGGATGGTTCGAATGAAAAACCACCCTTCATCAGAATAAATGAAATTCCAGCTATAATAATACTAAACTAAACGTTATGGTTTTATGTCTAAAAGAAGGCGATTTGATTTTCCCAGTCAAAAAACTAAGCCCCTTTTTAGAATACATGTCCGTAATCTCAAGTGATTTCAGGCTTTGAATTCAATGTTCTATCAAATGTATATTTTCGTAATTGGACAATGGTCCATTAGTATAAAAATAAATAAATCGGAGAATATGTAATATTTATGTGATTAGAATACCGAGCCCCAAATGCTTGGAACCAGTGGTAGTATGGCTTCCCCATTGAAGTACGTTATTATTTATTTATTTATTTTATATTAGTTACTTTGTACATTCAAGTTAACAAGTTGCTAATTATTTCATTTTCTTTTTGACTTTATAATATTTTGACTTATACGAGTAAACTACTTATTATTTTGATTTATATGCATTTTAAATAATTTTTACAGACTATTTTGAATTTATTGTTAGGCATAATTTTTATGGTTTCCGGCAGCCCATTATAAGATTTCATCCCTTTATATAGTAAGCTATTTTGTGTGTTGGCTTTATTCTTTTCTGGTAGTCTAATTTCTTTGCATGCCTTTTGTATTATATTTGTGAATGTCAACATTATAGATAATTTTGTCAGAAAAATATTTTTGTAACAAGTTGTTCTTCATTTTGTGTATTCATAAAATGAAGAACAACTCTGTGTTTAATGTTAGCATCTGTTTTACTGTTAGCCAATTTAGTTCCTCTGACATTTTAGTTACTTTTGAGTAACTATTTCGCTTAAGTATAATTCTCATTGCTCTATTTTGGAGAATTTGAATTATGAGGCTGAGGGAAGTGGGAAGGGGAACGAGATAGAATATTGAAAGATGGGTAAGTATCTGAACAGACCTGGTCACTATGCACGGTTAAAGCCATCTCAAGTTTTTCGATTCTGAATGATGGTCTTTTACCAGAACAAGACTGAGAGTATTTACCACCCTGGAACGATGCATAAAGATAATATGGTGCTGGAGCCAAGAAGCTTACCTTTCTCTTTATCTATTTACCTAGACTTGTAGGTACTGACAAAAAACATGTAATATTGAATTATATAGATAATATAAGAAATATTTTAGTAATAATTTTTTCATGACCAAAAAAAGTTTTTTTCCAAAAAATTTACTTTTCACTTTTTTGACTTGTACTCCTTATACCTAGTGTTATGTGTAAAACACTCTTAGCATATATACCGCGACACGTGATTTTTACTTTAAAAGACAAATTCCAGTTATGGAACGATAAAAAGTTAACATTTTGTAGTTACCACGTACTTGCGACTAGCAACGTGAATATGCGATAGCATATCTTTTTTGTCTATCGCTTCAAATATTGGCTTTGTTATAACATATTTGAGCATAAAGTATTCCAAGCAAATACGTAAAATCGACACTGAATAAGTGAATAAATCAGCCTTTGAAAATGTCAAGCACTTGACAACACGGAGGCGCAAGAAAAAAATATCCAAGATAAAGTTGTGACAAAGGAGCACATTACGGCTTTGTTTTTCATACGCACGTCGCACGTTGTCTAGTACACAACGGCGTGCTAAACTGAGATAAAAAGGCCATCATTCTATCAGTAGTAGAGTAGTGTATGCAAAGAGTGTCCGTTGTTTATTAAACTCAATGAAAGAACTTGTTAAACGCTCAAAGTCGGCTACACAAAGGGCTGAATATTGCAGCCCTGGCTCTAAAGGTCTAAACCAGTGATTCACAAAATAGACGATATAACCTCTCTGGGGGCGCTGTAGAGGTCAGGGGGCGGTGCTATTTAGAGGGGAAACATGGAGTATCGAAGTTTGGAAGGGAGCGGCGAGAGCAATGAGACGGCACTGATAAAAGGTTACTATTCACAAATGAATGTTTTAAATGTTTTCTAATCGACAGGGGCATTAAAGGACAGTAAAGGGGCGATAGTGACAATTAGAAGGTAAGGAAAAATAGAATTTAAAAAATAATTTTTACTTTTGATTGAAGGGCAGTGAGGGGCGAAGAGGGTAAATAAAGACACTGAAAAAAAAGTTGATATATTTGCATACAGTCATGCACTGTCGCAAAAATCGTATATGAACTGTTTATACACATATCGACGCTGAAAAGACAAAAAGCTTAAGCGACACTTTGGCAAAATGAGTTAAATATGCAGTTATGAACATTTTTTTTTCTGCATCGAATGCTCTGACTCTCGTTTGATTCTAAAGATTTTTGGAACCTTTCAGCCATCCAAAATATATTTACCATTTGGGAGAAGGCTTGACTTAAGCGACACAAGTTTTGTGCTTTTTCAAAGCTTTTTGTCGCTTCAGGTAACTCAGTGAGAGCATTGAGTTAACTTTGTTTTCAAAATCCAACCAGGTACTGAAGACTTATGAATTTTATTGTAAAACAAACAATTTTTTTTTAATTGCTCTGTGTAAACTTCCCAAAATGGCGCTTTAGTCGTTTAGATTTTCAGCAACGATATGTTTCAATATTTTTCAAAGAAAAACATAAAAATTGCATACTACCGACGATTGATTTTCAAAATGACAGACTCTAATAAATGTATTTATATTAATATTCAGTAAAGCTAAGCCAACGTAAAAGTAAGCCAGATACGTTTGGAAAACTCTGATATTAAAACTACCTTCGCATTCTGTTTCTTCCACCTCTTGAGATGAGAGGGAAAGGGACGGCAGCCCATAGCTCCTCACCCTAAATACCAACCCTTAGCGCGTTCAATTTTGCTGGAAACTTTGACATCTTACAAAGGGATGTTTAAGGCGGGTCGCTAAAAAGGTTCCACGGGGCACGTTAAGGATAAATGCACACAGACGTGATATTTATTGTACACATCATTATCGGCTGGCGTGATTCCAATCATATTTTAAATCAATAACGACGCTGACTGCCGACAACAACTGTTTTTTCTCGACGTGCCGGAATACGACGTAATGTTCAGCGCCGGGACCACTGGACATGAAATCAATGGAATGAAAATTTACACCAGCTTAAAAAAAAAATGTTGCCAATTGAAATAAAACTTTTCGATTCCTTAGCACCAGACAGACTGATGAAATTGATTATTTGTTCAAGAAAGAATTTCGAAGTTTGAAAATTTTACATAATTCGAAGTAATATATAATTGACCTTACTCTGGGCACACGCCTATAACACAATTATATCTCAATTTCTCAGAGCAAGAATGTATATATAGAGAGAGAGAGAGAGAGAGCTATATATTTTACCCAAATTATACAAATTTACGATAAATCACCGGGTTTTTACGTCGTAAACCGTGAGTGAGAAAGAGACAAAACAAGTTCTCACATAATATATCACCACCATTCGGTATGTTAGCATGTTTTCCGTCTTCCGCGTCTCCGGCGACTCCGCCCACTACTTTTTGCTATGCGACATAACAGGACAGAACTCAACGGTTTTTAAAGTTATATCCTATATTTTTGTTTATAACAATACTGTGATAAAGTGGTTATACAAATAAACGCTACATTATGTCGACATGTCCTATGTATGGATGTATAAATACCCTAGCCTTAGTTCCTAGCCACGCCCGAGTCAGGCAAAAATCATCAATACTGACCACAGAAACGCTCTCTCCTGTATATTATTGAGGTCAATTTCTGTATTACTTAAAATAATCGTGACCATGAACAATAATTTTTAAAAATGCTTATATTCAAGGCACGACACAATTATTATAAAATATGCTTTCAACAAGATGATTGAAAGTTTACCCTTTCAATATTATTTTTGATCCCATTTGTTAAATACATGACGCAACAGAAAAAATGGCACATAAGTTTTTATATAATTATATGTAAATGTACTCAGTTTAAAATAAACACTGACAACCTTTGTGGAATTGCAGTAAAATCTTTGAACTGGGTGAAGAAGTCACCGGTTCAAAGCCAGGCAAGCGAAACTTTTTTGAATTGAAATATAAAAGGGTTATGTAGCCGAGTGGATAAATACGTTGGGTTCCTACTCAGGCGTCGCGGGTTCAATACTCTGATAGCTTAGTCCTCCGCCATTGCACAGGTAACATCTTCTGCTTATAAGAAGTTATACAAACAAACATGTATTTAAATAACTGTAAGATTTGATGATAGTGATTATGATACAGTTTCTTGTCAATGTTGTTTTGTATTATTTAAAGATTTCATTGGTTCGTTATGTTCGGCTTTCTGTTGGTATTACTGCATAAATCTCCTATATGAAGTTTGGTAAAGTTGTCACTCTGGCGTGTCGCTTACTCCGTGACTCACATCTGAATAATAAGTATAATATACTCGCAGTATAATAAAATTATCTTTTGGATAAAAATGTTTTTAATCTCTTTCAGTTCCTTTTGCTACTATCTAAGTAGAACCTTTACATTCAAAATGTGTTGTTGAAGGAGGGAGACACGTTTAGAATAAAGAAACACATTGAGGAAATAATGTAATAACGGTAACTTGAGGAAAATAAACAGGAGGGGAACATAATCTGTGGAATAATTGCTTTTATTCAAGGCCTGTGTACTTTAATAATAATAATAATATTTGGATGAATATTAAATACAGCAACATAGTAAAAAATATCTGTGTTACGTTGAATTATTTTTACACTATTAAATATTTTCTCTCGTTAGAAATTGAAAAAATATATTTATATGTAATTGAATTTGTTTTTCATCGTTAGCAATCGAGGGATTTTCTAACAAAGGTCGAAAGGATAATAATTTTCTTAGAAATAAACTCGGAAACTGACGATAGTTGCAGAATTTTCCATTTAGTGGAAGCACCGGAAAATGTTCACTTGATTTTAAAAAATATATAGTGAATACCCCACAAGAGTCCCAACTGCTGACAACCGTCTGGAGCCAGTGGGACTATGACATCCCCAATCGAGGTATGTTTTGAGGTTAAAGGTAGTGGGGAGGGAGAGGAGATAAGGAAAAGAGAGGTTGGGAATTACATAGACTTTTCAGATCTGGTAACCAAACACGGCTAAAGCCTATTTTAAGCAACGTTTCGATTCTGAATGGTGGTCTTTCACCAGGGCGATACTTAGAGTATCTACCAATCTGAAACGTGCCGCAAATATATTTTTTATCATTTTATTTGAATTAAATGTCTAATGACACATATCAATTAAATAAAAGTTATTTGCGCACGCCGGGTTTCAACCCGCGACCTTTAAATTTGTAGTCGAGCGTCTTACCACTCGACCATGGGGGCCGTCAGAAGAATGTATGCGTGTCTATATAAATTTTACACCGCGCTGAAAACTATTCATGAAGAAAAAAACCTGCAGATTTTAGGAGCAATGGGTGAAAATAAATAATATGGGGTGGAATTGTTTTTTCATTTTAAATTATTCGGTTAAAAAAAAATATGTTAAAGCCTTTTGATGCAGTTTCTCAAAAAAACTCTTTTTTTTTAAAAAATAAAATTGCATCTCAAAATTAAAAAAAAACGTACGCATGAATAAATAATATATAGTGTAAATACAAAAAAATATATATAAAAAAACAGGAAGAAACATAAACCTTACAAAACAGTGGTATTATTCATAGGTCAAAGTTTAACATTAGTTCATATCAAATTATATTACCGAGTAGCTTTTGGAAAGCTTTCTGTAATTAAATTCCCGGATTGTCTGCGGATTTTCAAATATGAATGATGACATAATCATAATGCGAGTATCAAAAGGTGAGGGCGTTTACATTGTTGCTGAGTAGTTAAAGGTCGCGTCGAGCGTCGAGCACCAAGTAGTAGAAAGGGCGGATTGCGCTTAGCATTTGGTTGACGTATTCATAAACGAAGAGATGGTATAAGTGCTTACCTCATACTTTGTTAACCTTTTTCACTGTGACCTTTCTAAGGAAACGGTAAATAAATGAGTGAAACACGTCTTACAAAAACTTTAGAGAAGGTGTTTTTATTAATTATTATTGTGCGATTTTTAATTATAAATTATATGTTTGAACCGTTTAGTATATTTTTTTCATTGCATAGATCAGAGCACAATGTTGTAATTACAAAGCAAACATTAAATTAAAAAGTGAATCTTTAAAAAAATAATAGAATAGAAATAGTTTCATGGAAAGCAAATACTTTGTGGTGTGGCGTTACAGATTAAATGAAAAATATGTATGATGAGCGTTGAAATTAAGACACCGCTTTGAATATATTTTTCCACACCATAAAATGTTAGGTCGTGTTATCAGGGAGGCCAACAAATGTTCATATAAAACCAATTTAAAACATACATAGATATTTATTTACTATGTTGAGTTTTAATAGACTGTTCCCACGCAAGTGAGAACAATCCTACTACGAAAACTCAGTTAAAAGAAATATAATACAAAAGAGATAAAAATCAATAAAAATAGATGAATAATACAGAAGAAAAAATGGAGATAAAAGAAAAAAAGCAAAAGAGAAATGTGAAAATATTTCTTTCGAAATGAATTTCATAATCCTATATTTTTTTACTTTATTCCACTATTTTTTTTATTTAAGACCTGACCGATTTTGCCTTATGACGGATATCTTCAGACTGGTCACTTTTGGTATTTATAAATATCAAAAGTGGTATTGAAAGCTTGATTATTGTTTTATTAATTGTTACCCGTGAGGAAGCATGACGGATTACACTGCATGACTTGCAATGTAATCCGATACGATCACTCAATTGTTTTTTGAAAAAAAAAAAACAGGTACCCCCTTGATCGCTTGTCTGGATTTGAGAGGATCCTTTTTAATTTGATAATTTCCATTCACAGTTCTAAATTTGAAAAGTTCACACTCGAATGTATGTACGTACGTACTCACAAATGAAATTATGACGTCAGTTTTTAATTTTTTTTGGAAAAAAAACAATGGAATATGAAAAACGTTTTTCTTCTTTTTTACTTGTGTAGAATCACCACTTTGTATATATTTACATATTTGTAAATTTTCATATTATATTTATGAATATTGTTTGTGTAAAAGTTACATCTGTAGTCTAAGCTTGTGAAGCATTTTACACAACAAAAGAAGTGTATTAATATATTTTAGATAGCTGATATCTTTTAAATTTATTTTTAGAAATGATCTTTCGGTTTTGCTACTTTTAAGTCTCTGCAGTTCGACTAACTCACAAGACTTGAAATCCCGTGTATATCCCAAGGCAACCTTTGAAAAAAATCAGTTCGGCTTTAAATATGCGCCGCTTCCAGTATGTTATCATCTTCTTTATACGAGTACGTATTACGCACGCGTAGGCTCTCACCGGAGTACGTACGTAATACGCAGAAAAGGAGCGGTGGTTTTGAAAGGGTCTACTAGGCACTCAAAATTTCACCGAATTGTTTTAAGATTAAGAAGTATTAAGTTTGAATGGTATTTTATGTGCAAATAATAAGCAGGGGGCTGATTAATGGTGCAAAAACTTGTTGGATGGTGTAAAATTTCGGTCGAATCGTTTGGTCGAAATATCTAGACTTAGGAGGGTATTTTATGTCTAAATAATGCGTAAAAGAGTTGATTAATGGTGCAAACACTCGTCGGTACGTGCTGGAACTTGTTATTTTTATTGAATTTCGTAGATTAGCACAAAACGAACTTTATATTATGTAAAACAGTGTTGATTTATGATACGCAAAGCTGGTTCGTAGGTGACGAATTTTGATTTAAAAAAAAAATATTTTCATGCTTCAGTTTAAAAAGTATTTTATGGTTATATTATAAGTTGACTTGACGGCCTCCATGGTCGAGGGGTAAGACGCTCGACTACGTATCCAAAGGTCGCGGGTTTAAACCCGGCGTGCGCCAATAACTTTTATTTAATTAATATGTGTCATAACACATTAAATTCAATGTAAAAATAATAAAAAAGTATATTTGCGGGCACGTTCCAGAGTGGTAGATACTCTAAGTATCGCCCTGGTGAAAGACCACCATTCAGAATAGAAATGTTGCTTGAAATGCCTTTAGCCGTGTTTGTATTTACGTAAAAAAAAAGTTAAATATCAGTTAGCACCCGAGTGGTCAAAAGCGTCGGGCTTGCACTCGGCGCCGCGTCCTTTATGATTGCATAAATTACTTTTTTTGCTTTTAATAATTTGGTTTAGGGAAAAGTCAATTATTGTCTAAGACTCGAGAATATTTATCTAGAAAAAGTTTATGAACGGTACAAGTCTCATTGGTTAATGCCGATAAGGGCACGAATACGCTTTAGTAGGTAAATTTTTTACTGTCTCTGAAATTCATTGTTTTTTTTTAAAGATCTTTAATAGTCATGTAACACGGGATGGTTTTTATCGATGGAAAGCGTTAGGCCCGATTTTTTAAGAAATTCTAAATTTTGTTTGTCGGGTATTTATTTTCAAATAATTCGTAAGGGAGTAAGTTGATCAATGTTTTGAAAACTCGTTGTCTGTTGCATATCTTTACACCCATTAGTAGAAATTTAAGGATTATTGTAATTTTTTACTTACGAAAGGCATTATCTCAATTGAATATTATTGATAGTATTTTTTAAAGTAAAATCTACTTAGCTTTACACTTCATTGTAATATTGGTTATTGAAAGAATATTAACAAGCTTCCAATACTTATGAAAATATAAAAAGACAGAGAAAATAAAAATATCAGGTTGTGTTATCAATTTATCCAGGAGCGGCGCATCTACCAACTCTGCCATCCCAACCAACTAACGCATAATGAATTGGTTGGGATCGCTGAGTTGGTAGATGCGCCGCTACCGGATAAAGTGGAGATTCCGAGTTCGAGTCTTGGTCACAACCAAAACGTTAAAAAAAATATTGTCCCTTTTTTATTTTCATATTCTTTGAATATTGTTAATATTCTTTTAATAATTATATTATTAGTTTTATTTCGTAAATCACAACTCGTTAAAACTTTGATCTCCTGTAAACGGTTTTTGTACTAATATTTTGATTTCAGATTGTTTTGTACCGTACCTTTATCAAGGATTACAAATGTCATTCTAATTAGTAAATAGCATTTTGTTATACTATTAATGATTTTTCGATTCATTATAATCTACATATTTATATAAATATATATTTTACACAGATGAGATTTTTAGACAAATTCACCCGGAAACCCTTATTACGACAGTGATGGATCAGATGATTCTTATAAACCAAAGAATTTCAAATAAAGATTTAAAAAGTGAAAACCGTTACCTTTATAAATGTCAGAAATGATTTCGAATTCAATTTTAAAAAAATATATGTCAAATGATAAAAACGACAAAGAGATATTTATAAAGAAACACAACAAAAAGTCACGGATCTACGATCCTGTGTAGGCTGTCAAAATTGAAGGCTTTAGAAAATTCGCATTCCAAAAACAAAAATGTCTTCGCTGAAAGTTCACGTCCGTCAAATACACACGCCATTTTGGGAACTTTACATCTGAAAACTTAAAAGTTTTTTTTGTTTTACAATAAAATTCACAAGCCTTCAGTACCTGGTTGGATTTTGAAAAAAAAGTGAGGTAACTCAATGCTCTCACTAAGTTACCTGAAGCGATAAAAAGCTAAAAAAGTCTCAAACTTATGTCGCTGGAGTTGAGCCTTCTCCCAAATGGTAAATACATTTTAGATGGCTTAAGGGCCGCAAAAGTCTTCAGAATCAAACGAGAGTTAGAGGGTTAGAGCATTCGATGCAGAAATAAAAACTGATAACTGCATATTTGACCTCTTTTTTGACCAAAGTGTCGCTTAAGACCTTTTGCCTTTCTAGCAACCATATTTTCCTAATGCAAATTCCAGATGCCTAGTTTAATTTCCGAATAACCGTCTTGATTATGTCAGTAAAGAAGGGAACTACTATTTTTCTTATTAAAAAAAACTTAAAAAAGACCTTATATATTTTAAATTTGCTATCAAAAAATAATAAAAAATAATTGAAATTTTCTAAAAAAAAAACTTAAAAGAAACTATATATATTTTAAATTTGCCATCATGCCTTAAATATATATTTACAAAATTCAGCTAAATTTTGAAGTTATCATGATAAAATGATTATGTCCTGCCAGAAGTGACCTGCCAGGTAAGTATGTTGCTGTATGTTTATATAAATTAGGAATTAATATTAACTAGAAATTAAAATTTGTACAGCGCCCTTGAGGTGATTTTTCACAAAAACGGCGCTATACAAATCATCCAAAAATTATTATTATTATAAGGCTTCTGGTGTCCATGGATTAGGACCTACGCCTCCTTCAAATATATCCTGCTTTACCGATCCCAGGTGGTCTTTCACCAATCCGCCTATTCAGTTCTATTTAGGTAGTCGGCTTTTCTATCTACGAGCGGATTCTGTTCTTTTAGCCGCGATATTGGTATTCAACGGTCCAACGGTCATCCGTTATTATTTATATTTTTGAAACTTATACCGTTGTTATAAATTTTTTTGAATTGCAATGACTGAATAACACAAATTTAAAACTTTTTCAACTCTATATTAAATTACCATACCAAAAATAATGTCAATTTGCTTCACTGGAGTTTTGACCACTCAGTCCGAGTACTATAGGTAATTAGTTTTACTATTGCTTATTCCTTTCTTTTCTACCCTAGGTTTTGACAGCACGGGTATCAACCATTACATATATTTGTAAAGGCAAATATGTTAGTTCTACCCTAGGTTTTGACAGCACGGGTATCAACCATTACATATATTTGTAAAGGCAAATATGTTAGTTGTAAGTTACTAGTTATAAGTATTGGGCGTAAGTCACTAATCGTAAGTTTTAACTGTAAGTAAACAGTTATTAGTTATAATTTATTTAAGCCACCACTAGTTGTTTAGTTTCATCAGGAACGTATAAGTATAAATATTTTAAAGCCAGTGGCGGCTCATAGTTTGACTTTTTGATGAAGGTTAAGTCTAACCGAAACCGGTCGAATTGTTATATGTGTATAAATAAAGTGGCTTAAAACAAAAAACGTCAAATTGATTTGTTTGCAGCTTCGATAATTTAAACAGTTATTAGCGAAATTTCAACGTGACTTTTTGTGCTGGAGATTGAAAAAAACGTCACCGTGCGGTGACCACCAAAACATTTATTTTTTTTCGAAATTTCAACTTTTTGTATGAAGATTTTTCATAAATCCGTGCGGTGCACCACCAAAACTGAAAAATCCTGAAATTCTTCATACAAAAAATAAAATCTTGAAAAAAAAAAAAATCATTTTCGGCTACAACAACACTAACGATGTCGTAGTTTTCAATCTTAGCACTCTAGCACACTATAAACTCACGAGCCGCCACTGGTTGTAGGTTATGTTAATTAAGTTGTAAAGCGCCCTCGAGATGATATTTATTTCATAAAAACGGCGCTATAAAAAATGTCCTAAATTACCGATTTTAACCTGTACCAGTTTGAAGATGACCGTAGCAGGTTGAAACCAATCCGGTCTAACAATAAACAGTGGAAAAAGTTTTAAGTTTGTGTTATTAAATGGGTCATCCGTTAGCGGTGCCACGTGCCCAGCAGAGTCTCACTTCAGTGTTTGAGGCTGTGACGCCTAACGATAACGTCGGTGGCTACTTTTGTATCACTTCTAATCCACTCATTTGTGTTTTTATTTCGGAAGGATGTACCCAGCATGGCTCAATCGATGGCTATTTGTTTGATACTAATTTTGTCACAACGTTTTGAGGCTTCGCATGTGAGTATTGTTAGTATGCATTTATTGAATACACGTATAAAGTGTCAATGAAACTTACGTTTTTTTAGGATATTACTAAGTTTGCTGACTGCACCCGTGCGAAAATTTTTTTTCTCCCAAATAAGGTTGTCTGATTTTTTTTCTAATTTCAGAACTTGAGAGAAGTATTTTGGTATACACTTTCTAATGATGCTCCCCGTATCTGCAGGTTTTACGTGACCTTCATTTACTAGAGGTATATTTGAAAATAAATATTGCTGGAATGTTGTTCAACTTGGTAGCACAATATTTAATTTTATATCATTAATAAACAAACAGGACATTTACGTACTGCGAAAAATGTTAATAATCGATAAAAATGTACCTAGTCTGCAGCATTCTTCTTAAATTAGACACACAAATACAATATTTATTGAACGTAGAATAAAATAAATGTAGATATTACCTACACCAGTATTTTTCAAAGTGAGTGATAACGCCCCCTTGTGGGTGCAGGAGGCTTTCAGGTAGAAGGTAGTTTGCAGTAGAAGGCTCAAAGAAAAATTAGGGGGCGTTAAGGAAATCTAGAGGGGCGATGGCAGATAAATTCTATCTATAAAAATCCGACGGAATCTAGACACGACATCAATTGAGATGCGGCGACTTACGGCTGTTTTTAAATACATTCTTTAATCTTAGAAATAGGATATGGGTATATTTAATAAGAGGCACTAAATTTAAAAAAAATCTCAAATTGGGCGGTGGTCGAAATAAGTTTGAGAACCTGGAACCTATACCATCTTATAAAATAACAACATTCAGGAAGTGACAGTTCTGCGGCGGCATCGACGGGCCATTACTTAAACCCACACAACTTGTATATTTATTCCTAGTGTACTCGTATGCCGTATATCACTAGGTTCTTCAGCTTTCTTCCTTTTCTATTGATATCTTTTGCTTCTTTCTTCACTTGCCGTTGTAAATTCTTGAATGCGCGGTTAGAGTAATCAAATATGATTTCAGTATCCTCGGCAACATCATACGACAAAAGAAGAAAAGTCGTACCAACTTGATGCCATTTGAATCGGTGACAGTTTTTCGCTTAGAGAAATAACATTTATTTTTCACTATGTCGCGGGTAAGTGAAAAAGCTTTTCTACATCTGAAGGAATAGCAACAGCGAGGGACCATTACTCATAACTAGAGTGGCTCTCGGCCTTGTGGCAGACCTGGGGGCCTAGCACAAGCACATCGATAGCTAATCAGAATCAATACGATACACTGGGCTGTCGACGTTTGTTTCTCGATGTTCTTAGCACTAACGAGGCTGCTTAATAATTTGAAAAAAATAAGGAATAAAATCGCCTTACGATTGAATAAAACACTGGTACATTAAATTTCATCTATTGCGCAAACGTTTAAAATGTAAAAAAAGTGTTCGTTAAAAAATAACTTTGTATAGGACCAGAGATATTTTTATGACCGACTGGTTTTGCTTAGTCTAAGCATCATCAAGGTACAAAATCAAACTAAAGAAAAATACTAAGTGTGCGGTATTCATACATAAGAATATGATTATTTATTTTAATGACTTTTTGATAGCATTTTAATGGCTTTTATTTTTAGTGCTTCTAAATTATTTAATATGTTGCCATGACCATTTTGGTGAAGAATATGAGCACCAGTGCTTTTATTGAAGGCATGATCTTTATCAATAAGACGATAAGAAAATTCAGAAAAACCGTGGTTATTTAAACATCTAAATTCTATGTTCTTTGATTCAAATATTACGGGTTGTTTTACCAATATTAAATGCAGAACAATCACTACAAACCAATTTATAAATTCCAGAGTGACTTAGTTTGTCATCTTTATCTTTAAAATAAATGATTTTATTAATTATTTTATCTATTTGCTGATTATTTTTGTCCAGTAGTCGTTTGCCATTTTGCGTGACATAGATGCTGGATCAAG
This sequence comes from Drusus annulatus, assembly GCA_022651775.1. Lineage (NCBI taxonomy): Eukaryota > Metazoa > Arthropoda > Insecta > Trichoptera > Limnephilidae > Drusus > Drusus annulatus. Next base: position 733,787 of record JAGWCC010000227.1, read on the forward strand.
CTGAGCTTCGTTTAGATATATAATCTGAACTCAATAAATACTTTTTTTAAAAGCTTTACTACTCGACTTCACCGGAGATTTATTTTGTTTTTCATTACGAGCTGAAAATAGTTGACTTAGAAATTCTACGACTTTATTAATGTTATTTAACAATGCTCTTTACCATGGCTGCAAAGCCATGCCAAGATCCATCAAACTTTACAATACGGCACAAAATACCCAGACTTGTTAACAGTCATGTATAAATAGATTTTTGCGGTGGGCGTTAATTGAATCAGTAACACCCATCAAAGTCAAACGCGTAGATCACTACGTTTCAGAGTTGGTACAAAGTTTAAAAAAATACATTTTAGACTACAGGCTCAGGGGAGTTTCATAAACACTTCAAGCTTTTAGCAAGATTATATTTGAGCAAAACTCACCAAGGCGTAAAGTTAAATATATTATTTTGCTGAGATTAATTCAAAAACATAAAACAACCCTAATGAACAGTTCATTTTTGACCCAAGAGAGAGAGACCAAAAAGAGTTACTGAACATGCCTAAATTGAATACAACTTTTGGCCAAACAAAACTACGAACTTCGCAATACCGACACTAATTAGGAAAACGGAAATGGAAAATGAATTTAAGTTATACATAAAAGCCCGACCCAAAAAACTTTTAGAAGACGTATTAAAAGTGACACTAAAGGACTACATGAAATAAACGGAAACAGCCTGAAAAATAGAACTTGTCCGTTTCATCAGAGGAAGTAGCAAATATGGAATCAACTTATAAGACACTTCGTTTATTCTTAATAACCTTGTTAACTTGAAAGTTTTTGATGCGCACAAAGAATACTTCCTAAATTAATATCTCAACAAATTAGCAACAAATAGCCATTCGAATACAATACAAATGTGATTTTTTAAATTTAGATTTTCTAACTAATTAACTAACCGCCATTTCTCCACAGGGGTAGGCAGAGAAGACAGACCGCCATACAAATCTGTCTTGGCACACACTTCTTGCTTTATTCGCATGCATACATCGTCTCATACAAACTTTTCTGTTATTCTGACTCTTCACATGGCTCAGTATTTGATTCATTTAATCGTGGCATGTCTTCCTCGGGCGTCCTCGACTTCTTACATTTATTTTCGCATCAGATAGTCTTTTCACACTCCTTTCTTCGTTCATTCGCTCTACATGCCCAAACCATCTAAGCGTCCCTTTTAATCCTATTAATTACGCTTAAATCAGCCTTGCATTCTTTCCGGATATCCACATTTTTAACACGGTCATATATAGTATTACTGCACATACGTCTAAGGGATCTCATTTCCACAACATTCAGTCTACTTTCATCCTTCCTCTGCCAGTTTCATGCCTCACTGCCATACATCAAGTTTGGTATAATCACTACAATTTTCCTTTTGTTATAATATTTTTCATATTTCAATCTGTCATTCAATACAAATGTTTCGATTTGAATTTGAAATGCTTTCATGCATTTGTTTTTTCCCTGAATGATTTGTGAATATTTTATCACGTTATACAAAAATGCAATTTATGAACAATGAACATGAACAAAAAATTTAGTAAGAATATTTCGATAACCATGTAGTAACTGATACTTTTATATGTGATAAGCAATAAAAATCATAAAAACAATTTTGTTTTATTTTTCCATATGCCATTTTTCACAAGTCTACCATGATTGCAAATTCACCACCGTAAAAAGGCACAGTGTTTCCGGCATTTCCGGGAATACAACATAAAACCCTCGTAAAATAGGTTTTTCATGAAAGGGACAATAGTGGTAATAAGCCGCATTGGGATGCTATCGCTGTAGGTTTCCCGCAGCACTGGCCGCGCCAATAAAAGCACAGCCAGAGCTTCCGTACGGCGAACGAGTAATCTTTCGTGGAGGGGATAGACAATTTCACTCTCAATCTTTCCGAACCTTCCTGGTATCGCAAAAATATATTCGGTTCTTCTCTCTGTTACGGATTTTTTCGTGGATTTCAAAGATGGTTGATAAGGGTGTGATCACAATGCATCAGCTTAATGATGTTGGGATCATATTTATTAATTTCAATTATTTTTGTTTATATTGTTTTGTAGGAATCTGTTATTTTAATTTTATCAAAGACGTCTTCAAGCAATATTTTAAGAGCAGCTTCGTTAATAAGAGATATTGTTGAATGGAGAGCGGAAATATGATAGTGTAATGAAGCAAGATTAAGAGAATATATCAGAATTGGATCTGTGAACCTCTCAACCTTGGAGTAAGAATATGTGGAGAGGTACCTTTGCGAAACAGTGTAGTCAAGTGGGTTGAATTTATACTGACTCGATAGAAAGAGACAAAGATATTTTAAAGGATGTAGAATAGCCTATTAGTTACTGCCCACATGGAATTCGGTAATTTTTAATAAACATATTTAAACACATTAAACAAAACAAAATCAACACACCATTAAAATGATTTATGAAGTTAAAATATCACACAAACACTAATAACAGAAGATTTCCCCAAATAATGTTGGAAGCTTTTTGTTGATTTTATGTCTTTATATTATGAAAAAATGTGAAAATTCTAAAGTTCGGTCAAAAATATTTAAAACTGTTGAAATACCTCTGAAAAGTGATATTTTATAATCTTTGTTTGGTCTTATTTGAACATTCACGCATAGCACATACCACCATCACGTTTAATTTATTTGTATAACCACTTCAAGTTTTTTAATCAACACAAATATAGGAAATAACCTCAAAATCCGTTGACGTAAGTTATTCGACGCGATGGTGTGAAGTTAGCGCGGACGGAGAACATTCTTACATACTTAGAAGTGCTGCAGTATCATGTGAAAACTTTTCTTGTATCTTTCTCTATCATGGTATACAATAAAAACCCGGAGAAAATGATTTATCGGAAATTTGTATTGGTTACATATATATTCTTACTTCAAGCTCTCAACCTTTTCAGGATCTTGAATAACTTTTTGTGGTTTAAGTCCAGAAAATATAGCATGGACAAATGAATACATACAAAATACAAATCATGAACACTAGGAATCCTACAATTATGGTATCCTTTAGCTAGTACGTAACTCCATGCCAGACATCTAGAAGTTTCCCTTGCGGCTGATTTTAGAAAATACTGTCCAAAGTTTTATATACGAGAGGAAAGAGATAAGCGTATTCTAATATAGTGAGTCTCATGCAATAACGTTACAAATATCTAGACACGTTGTAGCGTTCTCAAAGTGGGTGTGATCGGTGATTTAGCCCATTTAGTACTAAACTGTCACGCGTCCCTTGAGGTCGTTTACTATATCTAATCAAATTACAGAAATAAGTGCCAAAATGTCTGCGTGTGTGATGAGAAAGTGTTTCAATTACACTGCAAAGACTACTAAAAGCCAAGGAATAACATTTCATTTCTCTAAGTACGCGTAAATCACTTATTATTTAAGACAACACAACTATCTTCATTGTTGAGCAACATAACGACGTCTTCGCGTAAGCGAGTAAGCGAAGTGCTATCTCATTCTTACCAGATCATTCAACGCTACTAGCAAATACGGAACGCAGTCCGATCCTACATCTGTTTCGTTCATACACACATATTCTATGAATGTCTATCTTTGTCATACATGATGATATACAATCGATATTTAAATGATGAATTTACTGGTAACGTAAGTTTGTTTGTTACTTGCCACATTTTGAGTCAATATTCTAAGGCTATAACGTGTCCATGTGTTTTGTAACGTGATTGGTCTTATGTATATGACGCTAGTTCTAGACAGCATCCCTGCCAATCACAAGTGCTTCACAGATTATAATCTGCACCGTATCTTTTTTGTAGTATTGCTAGTAAACTTATCGAAAAAAATGTCACCGGAAAGCAAAATAAGATAGTTTTTTCAAGTGAGGTCAAAAATTGCTGGTAGAATTCTGTCGGGTACATCTTGTTAAACCCTGTATTAATATAGCTGATAAGGTGGGGTAATTAATATAAAATTGAACGAGAAAGCAATGACACTGGATAGTTAGTTAATTACCTGCTCGTTGGCCTGCATGGTGATGAACTCCCACTTGGCCTGCAGGTTGCGGCGCAGCCCGGCCAGCGCCTCCGCCTCGTACTCCTCGAGCACGTGGCGCTGGCGGTTGCGCTTGCTCCGCTTGCACAGGTACACGGCATACTCCACGTTGTCGGGGTGCGTGGGCGGCGGGAAGCCGCGCCGCCGGCCGCCCCGCCCGCCGCGCCGCCCGCCGCCCGCCCGCCGCGCCGCCCGCCGCTCCGCCGCGATGCTGCCACGGCCAGTAGTACGGCGACTGTAACCGAAACACACGAATAAACAAACGAACCAACGTGGGAATGAAAGAGTTTTAAATCCTATCCTATACTCTCGGCGAGTATTAAATGGAACCGAAGCGCGAGAGGGTAGTTGACGCACTCGCCTCGCCTTCATTTCATTTTTGTATTTGACACTTTACAAGATTTCACGTGTAGTACAGACTCTGTACAATTATACCGTCACTAAGTTGGGTAACGTTACCAGGTAGAAAAAATGGACGTAGTTATGCAGAAAGCATCCAACCCTAAAAACCGAAACTGAGAAATAGGTGTTTGAAAATATGACCACACAAAAGCATATTAAGGTATCTGTAAAGCGAAAATCAGTGTTTTTTCTTTACTAAAATTATCATTAATAGGTAATTGGAAATCAATCAATGAAAATATTAAAAAAATGTATTTCCTATGTTATCCTACATTTGAATGTTTTTAAACATTAATATCTGCAATGTGGGTTAGTAAAAAATTGAATTACCAATAATTCATTGCGTTTGGAGCTTGGTATTAGGTGTCATATTGTAGTGTCTGAAAAGGCTTTTAGTCACATAATTTATCAAAGCAAGATTTAAAGAAAACCTTTTAAGCTGCCAAAAAATAAAGATCGGCGATAATACGGAATGATTTTTTGAATTTCAAAAGAGCTCCAAAATCAAATTTTCGAAGGACCGGAAATTCAATTCCAAAAGCGAACGTCGTTCTCTCGTCCATCACAGGAAATTGACTTGAGATGTGTGGAGCACATGTCGAGTGAATTTAAAATTAAACTTTTTCGCAAATAAAAACTAAAAGTGTAATAAATTAGATACTCAAATATTTATTTTGCTATTTGCAATTTGTCGAATTTGTGACATCTTTCGTGAAAATGTATTTGCAGAACAACACATGATTCAGAAAATATTTATTTTGTTTCTCCAATGATATACCGTGTTTTTACAAATGGTTCACATGTGGGCAAAACGGTTTAAAAGTTTTTGAGAGTAAAACTGATTTCATTTTTACAACTTATAGTCTGCATTACCTGGAACCTGTAGAGCGAAGAGTCGTCCTTGATGACGAGGGTCTTGCTGTCGTTGACAGGGAAGAAGTAGCCGTATTGACAGAGCTGGTTACCAAGGTTGAGTGCCTCTGGAGACAGAAAATAAATAAATTAAAGAGTAAATATCATCAATTAAATAAAATAATAAGACAGTACTTGAAGAGGCCTACGTTGGTCGCCAAATAAAATAATGTATGTTGTTAATCCAAACAAATTTACAAATGAAAAATAAATGTTTCTATTTTAAAATATTATCATCTTTGAAGAGATTCTATTACTACACCCTTAATTTTATTGATTACAGCTATTGAAAAGCATCATGTCAAGTGCCAAATAAGTAAACGATTATTAAATATACAAATAAATTTCTCATAACAAAAAATTAGCTTTGTGTATTTTAAAAATTATAAACGTAAATACTACCTGACTCTTCGATGCCATACCGCTCCATTAACCACTCGATGAGATCGTAGCCTGAAAAAAATGATGTACATTTAAAACACGATAAAGGCAGTAAAATTGGGACAAAAAAATAAGTTTGAGCTCGAATTCATACGGCAGAATGGATTGTACTTTTTGCTTTCTTTTTTCTAAAAATTATACAAAATAAATACACCAATGGTTATCGTAAAGTCTTATGTATTACATTAAAGGCCTCGTGTATATTTTGTGCGATGCCTTTTTGCGCCGGGCGATATGGAATGATGTTTAAGTCATACCAGCCCTATTTAAAATACAATAATTGTTTTGAAAATTTTCACAGGTTACAGTGTCAAATTTAAGAAATAAATAAGATACACATTAAATCCTCAAAAAATAGGCTATGAAAGTGATAGATAGAGAAATATTCCCTGTTTAAGAAACAATGAAGACCCTGCTCGTTATCACTTCTATTACACATATACGTTTAGACTATTCCATCAATTTAGAAAACCATTGATATCCCAATTTCAACGAATCGTTTTAGTCTTCTTAAAAAAATTAAGAGTTGCGAGAGTTAATTTCGGAAGTGTTCAATCTACTATTTGATAAATAAAAACACCAGTCGTAATCCAATACCTGCAACTAACAACTTACATTTCTTTGGGTAATAATACAAATTGTGTGGGTGCTCTTTTCTTTGTAAACCGAGAAGGCTGAAGGGTATTCAATATTGAGGCATTCCTTCACTGACAAAAGCCCACGCTAGAAAAATATACTCGTATGTAGGTCGAGCGTCGAGAGCATCATCAATCAACGTTTCCTGGACCACGGGGTAAAGATAATACAGCCTTAACTACAACCACCCATAAAACACTGTACAAAATATTAAACAGTAGATTGATGGCCGAAATAATTATTTAACGAGTGATGGGAGAGTGGGGAGGACGTGGTCTTTATGAAAAATGAGACAGAAATGGATAAAAAATGTAACAATCTATACACTTATATAATGCAGACATAATATATTGCAAATAATATAAAACGATCACAATCAGTACTTTGTGCAAGGAAAACGAATTAGTGGACGCTTTCAAAATGTCTAAAAATACCAACACATTTTAAGGCATCACCAAAATTTTATTGTTTTTTAAAGTTTATTTTAAAGATTTTCAACTTTGGTCGAGTTATCGCGAAATAATTTTGATCAAATAAAAAAAATAGTTGGGGAGGTGTGAAGGATTGTTAAATGAATCCTTAAAATTGAATATATACAACGGAATTTATAGACATGTAAATGACTAGAAATGATAAACCGTCAAATGAACACGACAGGAGGTTTTCACGGATGACTGAAATCGACTAATTGAATAAACACCTTGGAATTGGCAGGCTCTTGGATGTCTGGAATAAATGAATTTGAATGAATACTGTAGAATTGACAGTGATATGGATGACTGGATGGGATGAATTTTTTTATTGACGTAATTGATAATTACATGGAAAAATTAACAAATGAATACAAAAGATTTGATGGCTACACTGAAGACTGGAATGTATTCACTGAATAAAAACGATGGAATTGACGGCTATACGAGTATGTATAACTAGCATGGAACCGTTAAAAAATCTATGTTTTTTAGAGTTACGTGTATGCCAGAATGACCGAAAATATTATTTTATGTCAATTTATATCATATTACATCTATGGATGATTTGAATAAATACAGCGAAATTGATAGTTGATTACTGCATTGGGCGAATTGTAAATTTAATGCAAGGGATTAATGGATTTATGGATGAATGATTGAAAGCTATTATACATAGATTAACTGTTGAATTAATTCGATGGGGTTAGTGGGATGATTGGCGGGTCGATCTCTGTGGATATAGGCAATGGAGGCTTGCTCACCCATGAAAGCGGCTGGCACGTGCGTGAGGAAGACCTTTTGGCTGCCCACAGGCACGCCCGCCTCCGGGTCCTGCATCTCCCGGACCAGCGCCTCCATCTGTAACACAATAAACAAACCACTGAGTTAGATGGTTACGCAGAAAAAATTATAAGTTTTATGAAAATTTCTTACAAAATTACACCACCCTCAACAATCTTCCATGCATTTCCCTTTTTTTTTAAAAATTTTTTTATTTTTATATTGAGTACCGCACAAGAGTACCCACTGTTCTCAACCGTCTAGAGCCAGTGAGACTATGGCATCCCCAATTGAGGTAAGTTGTGAGGCTGAAGGAAGTGTGGGGAGGGGAAGTAGATGGGGAAAGATGAGGGTTGGGAAGTACCTGGCTATTCAGATTTGGTCACAAACGGCTAAACCCATTTCAATCAATCAACGTTCCGATTCTGAATGGTGGTCTTTCACCAGGGCGATACTTAGAGTATCTGTCACTCTGGAACGTGCCGCAAATATACTTTATATATTTTTATATGAATTCAATGTGTTATGACACATATTAATTAAATAAAAAGTTATTTGCGCACGCCGGACTAGAACCCGCGACCTTTGAATTCGTAGTCGAGCGTCTTACCAGTCGACCATGGAGGCTGTCATTTATTTAATTTGTTAATGTTAATTACGACAGTCATTTTTGTAAGACCAGTCTTTTGACGTTGATTGTTGTTCTCAACATACCAACGAACATCTAAACGCGATTTTCCAAACCAAAAGTTGTTTTAAAATAAAAAAAATTTGGTCTGTATTTTTACGAACGAAATAGACAGACTTTTGTGTAAGGTCACAAAAATAACAAAAATCACAAAAATCACAAAAAACTATTTGTATTCAAAATTGAGTTGTAAATAAAACAGCACTATTCAAAATGTTATTAAGGTTACGAGATTTACTATCATTATGTAGAAATACTAGATATTATTATTAAAGTTTTCAAAAAATGCCTTCATAAATTATTTAAACAAAATGATAGTATCCTTAAGAACTAAAATATGTGATATTTTATAGAACCCTTAAAATCTGACATATCACAAAAGTAAAAATAATAAACCATCTACTAACCCTTGTATACATACTTTTCCCACGTTACCTATTCTGCATAATCGTAAATAACGGTTATCTCTGAACGGCGAGCTCAGAGGTACTAGAAGATACAAGGAGCAGAAACGTAATAACCTCATTAAGATCAATCCGGAAGGATTCAAGTAAACGTGAAACAGAACTGTAGGAAACAGTGGTAGTTAAGGTACAGCACAGTTTCATAGCCTTCTGGGCTTAGTAAGAGTTGTGTCTGTGTTTGTCCCACGTAAAACGCTGCAGCGGAGAGCTGAAGTTTGGCTAACGATGGCCTTTGTCCGAATGTATCAAAGTTTTATTGTCCTCGAAAGATTCGTTATTTCGTCGCAAATCTCGAAACCGAATTAGACGGAGTTTCGCGTAACGAGGGCAATATAAAAGTCCACTCCAACATTTTAACAAGGAAGAATAACACAATTATGGATGAAAAAGTTCGATTGAATTTTAAACAACATGTTAATTGGATGTTCTCGTTCTCTGACTCCCCAACCTTTCTCTTCCCCATCTCGTTCCCCTCCCCACTACCTTCAGCCTCACAACATACCCTAATTGGGGATGCCATAGTTCCACTGGCTCTATACCGTTGGGAACAGCAGGGATTCTTGTACGGTATTCAATTAAAAAAAAATAACAAATAAAAATACGGTGCACATTTAGTTAAGTTGTGATTGTAGCTTACATTTAATGGTAAAACCTATGCTCGAGAAAATCCTGATTTTTATGCATCGCGCCAAGTGATATTAAAATATTTATTATAAGAAACGGTATAGGAGCAATAAAAAAGAGTTGTTGTTTTATCAAAGAACTTTCAATGTTGTTTTAAATCACTGCTAGTGTCGCCATTACACGCAGCATACTTCGTGGCTTGCTAAAATACCACGTTTTGTTGTCAGTGAGTTCCGACTAATCATTATTACTGTCACATAAATATAATATTTGTTTATATATATATATATATATATGTATATATATATATATATATATATATATATATATATATATATATATATATATATATATATATATATATATTATTGGTGGGCTTAATAAGAAGAAAAAAAGGGTAGCGAAAGGGAAGAAATGTAAAAATTTAAAATATATAATTGTAGCTAAAAAGTGAGGTGTTTTGTTAGGGCCGCTCTCTTTACAGTTGTATTCTATAATCATTATTGAAATAGGTAAAAAAATAGCATAAACTGTGCAGTAAATATTTACCAGTTCAATAACTTTTCATAGAAAAAAAATGGGGTGAAAAATGCAGCAACTAAAATTTCAGCCGACATTAAAATAAATGGTCTACCATAAATTTCCTTCGACGCTGTCTATGTTGATTTTTCTATGTTGATTTTCTATGATAAACTGGGAACGAATTTGGTTTGCATAGATTCTGGAAATTTCTACGGTTTTGGAAAAAAAGCGACATTATTCTATTCTGATAAACCTTTTTGCAAAAAAAACATTGGTTTTCCATTTGCCTCGGGTATTTGAAATTTAAAACGAACTCAAAAGAAAGCGATTATAGTTTTTGATCATTATGCGGTATTTATGTATCCTTGTAGACGTAACAAACATATGTTTTAATTTGTTGAATAACATTATTGAACGATCTCTACTATATTTTCGCAATTGTTAAGAACGTAACAGACCTCCCTAGTTTTCTCTTCACGATTTGAACAGTTGAAAAAAGTAAAAAATAAACCGTATGTCATTAGTTCAGTGCTCAGAGCAATGATATACCAAGAGGGAGCACTTGTGTAGTCACTATTGTTGATTTTTTTCGGGCTAGGGCTAGGGCTAGGGCACATATAGAAATAATGTTATTGTTTATTTGTATAACCACTTTTTCACAGTATTGTTATAAACAAAAATATAAGAAATAACCTAAACCGTTGAGTTATGTCCTGTTATGTCACATTACAAAACGAAGTGGACGTAGTCGCCGGAGACGCGGGAGACGGAAAACATGCTTACATATCGAAAACTTGCCTTATCTTTCACGGTTTGCGTGAACCCGGAGAAAATGATTTATCGTAAATTTGTATAGGTTGGGTAAAAATATTTGGCTCTCTCTCCATATACACTCGTATTCTTGCTCTGAGGTTCAATGCCAGTGTCCTTGGCCAGCAAGATAAACATGAATCTTATTCTCTAGATCTGTGCAGGCTAGGCGCAGGGGATGTAGAGATGATTCTAGACGGAGCAATTTCGAGTAATACCTCGATTTAGTAAAATATGAAATCAACCATTACACAGTTTCACTTGATATAATTTAAAATAAATAAAATTTTTGCCAGAAATTGTTGCTAGATCTATTTATAATTATATTAGTTGTTATCCGTGAAAAATCGCGTGATGTAACTTGACTTGAATAGAAAATATATTAGTTGCTTTAATTCATAAATTTCAAACATAGAATAATGTCTGCTAAAATATATTATAGGTCGGTACTTAACTAGGTAGGAAGGGATTTTAAAAGATTATTTTATAAATTTGATCATTTAAATTATCATCAGTTCCAAATTTGAAAAGCTCCCACCCGTACGTTCGTACGTACTCACAATGGAAATTATTTGTATTATATAATTTCTACTACTTTGATTGTGTCTTCCTGGAAGGTTCCAGACTCCTTCTTTCACGTCGTATATTTATTCTCTTCATTTGATTTACTCTTTTATATGCTCTATAAACCCCATATACGTTGGTTTTGTACCAAAAATTGATAAGAACAACTGATTTTATCCATAAAGCCGAAAGATTGTTCGACGGTCTGATGACTGTAAAAGCGTAATCACTCGACGGTGGGCCCTTTCTGAAATTTCTAGGCCAACGCAACTATATTTAGCTTACTGCGTCATTTTAATCATGAGCCAAGTGAGCTTTGAAATATCTAAATTAGCTGTTAAGAACAAGACACCCTATTGATTGTTACATATTTTGAAAGGATTTTTTAAACAAGAAAAAAGATAAATAAAAATAATATTGAAATTTACTTCGGAGATAAGTGAATGTATAGTATTTCAAATGCACCCCCATGAAGTTTTAGTAAAAGTTCGTCTGGAATGTTTTACGAGTATTTACTGAAGTGTGTGAAATATATACCAACAGCTTACACGCGTGTGTACATCTTACATCGTTGATTCTAGAAACCTGAATCAGGAATTGATAGGAAAAATAAATAGTCACTTCCTTTGGCTCAGGTCGGGTTCCATTGAATATTATTTATACGGACCGAAAGCTCCCGTAATACAGCTATTATTGCGGCTTAAATGCGGAGGATAAATGTTTCACCGCGCGTCGCCATATTGAAGCTGGGAGAAGAACATCGAAGTATTTTTTGTGTCAGTTGGAAGAACTTTGATTGTGATCTTTCGACAGTTTGAGTTCAAGTGTTATGTATTATACAATTGTCTTTATGTAAAAAGTATTTCCTTACGATTCCATTCAGCTCATGCATAAAATCTACAGAGGCTATTTGTATCTATCAATTTGTGCTGTCCTATACCGTTTTAAAGAAATATAGATAACCACTTTTTCATACAATGTTTATTTGGTGATTTGTATAATATGGTTAAAGAAAATCTTCGTTAAAAATAATAAATTTTACTTTTGATGATCTCTCCTCTCGAAGGTTGGCTATCATCAGAGCAATCTTCACCACGCGGACCGTAGCGAAAATGACCTTTTGAAATTTATGTGATTATCGCACAAGAGTCTCATTTTCCCACAGCTTTCTAGCGCAGTGTGGAATTCCCATTTGGGGTATGTTGTGGGGCTGAAGAGAGTGAGGAAAAGAAGTAGATGAGGAAAAGAAAGGTTGAGAAGTTGTATAATACTATTTAACTTGAATTACGAAGGTATGAAGTGCGGTGTCTTCTTCTACCACTTCAGTCGTCTTGTACAAATACTATTCTGTTATTCCGACTCTTTAAATGATCCGATTCAAGTATTTGATTCACTTCTTGATCGTGACTAGTCTTGCTGGGGCATCTCCGACTCCTTCATCCATCTACTTGTATCTAATTTATTTTCCTGACACTTTATCCTCCTTTATACGTTAACGTTTTGATTTTCTTTTAAATGCGCCAGAGCAGAATTTGTCCACCTTTTAAAATATACTCACTCTTCCTAAAATAAAATAATAATAATTTCCTACAGTAAATACAAAATATTTGACAACTTCCTATTCGTAAAGTTTATGATTAAAGTGAAATCGTATATTTAAGTTATTATAATAAATGCATTATTGGAAAACTCCTTCGAAGAATAGCCAACATTATTATTACTGTTCACAGTTACTTTACTAAGTTATTTGCTTTTCTTACAGAGTTTAAGCCAGTTTTTTCGTTCCACCTTCAAAATAAAATGGACTTAAGAACACGAGTTATGAATACGTCTGTAACAAAATGAGTCTGTAACAATATATACAGCCAGTAATATGTACGTCAAGTAATACGTAACCCTAAAAACAGAAGTAATGGTTATAGGAAGATACCAAACTCAGTGCAGCATCTACGCCAAAAGGGCACAGTTGAAACAAGGTGATCAATTCAAATACCTTATGGTCTAATTCTAGCAATGGCCGGCAAGGTGGATAAATTTACTGTAGAATAGATGCGGCAAGCGGTGTATTGGGAACTCTTTACAGTTTAGTGATAATGACAGCGGGGCTAAGTATTGAAACAAAATTAGGAGTATATAATTCAGTGTCCCAGCCTTAGATATGACCACCAAATCTGGATGACGAACGAGAGAATATTGTCACCGGAAAAGCAAAAGGACTCAAGCGTAATTTTGGGAAGCTTACACTAGAGCACTTCAAGGTTTTTTTTTGATTTAAAATAAAACTCATAAGATTTTCTGTACCTGGTTGGATTTTGAAAAAAAAGTTAAATCAGGTAGCTCAATGCTCTCACTGAGTTACCTGAAGCGACTAAGAGCTAAAAAAAGTCCCAAACTTGTGTCGCTTGAATCAAGCTTTCTCTCAAATGGTAAATATATTTTAGATAGCCGAAGGGCCACAAAAGTCTTCAGAATAAAACGAAAGTCAGAGCATTCCACGCATTAAAAAAAAACCTTATCAAAACTCCATATTTTGGTCATTTTTGATCAAAATGTCGCTTAAGCTATTTTACTGTCCCAGCGACGATATGCTCCAGGGCCCAAGCTGCCGAAATGAGATTTTTTAGAGTAATGGGAGGAGTTAAATGATGGGATAGAATAAGAAGCTTGACGATCTGACATGAGTTTAATATCGAACCCTCGCTACTCTTCATAGAAAAGTCGTAATTGAGATGGCTTGTCCACGCACTAAGAATGCCAAAAGACCAACATCCACCGAAAATACTGAGTGAGATTCCTGAAGGAAGGGGTCCAGTGGGCCGCTTCAGGCAAAGTTGGAAGAAGCAACTTCAGAGACTGTGCGAGGAGAGGCTGTGGACCTGCTGTGGACGGCGCCGCCGAAGTAGCGCAAGAAAGGGACGTCTGGAGGTCCACGACCCGAATAGGACAAGGGAATAAAGATGAGAAGAGATGAGATGATAAGTAATACGGTACATCAAGTAGTATGTATAGCGTGTTTAGTGAGGAAATATTTGATGAAAGGTATGTCATATTTAGAAGAGACCGTGAGTCTACCAAATCTGTTTCTAAGGAAGGTGGTGGAGTTCTAGCCGCCGTTTCGAAAAACTTTTTTATATCAAGAAAAACTGAATGGGAGAGTGACAATGAAGATTTGTGGCTTGTGATAAGATCCAATTCTCATTCCAACTCGCTCATTTATATCTGCGTTCTCTATATTCCACCCAGTGTAACTGTTGATCATTATTGTAATCAAATTGTAAAATTACAGGATCTGTATTTGAAACATTCAAATTACAATTCACAGTTTATAATTGTTGGTGATTTCAATCTCCCTGAAATTAAATAGTTACCTGAAATTTCATATAAGAATAATGTACTTTCTCCTTCTAACTATACAAGCCAAAAAGCACAGTCTTGTCAACCTATCCTCAATTTGTAATTTATACCAATTCAATTATATACTCAATAGAAATAAAAAAATTTGTTGGACCTTGTTTTATCTGATAAAGTGAACATAGACATATATACAGCACCAGGTTTAGCTAAACTAGATCACTATCATCCTTCATTTGAAATTAAGGTAAAACAAAATAAAAAACAATTTTTAGAATTGAATAAAAATGATTCAAAAATACAACTTCAGGAAGGGAGATTATGATGTATGTCGACTAGACCTATTGTCCGTTAATTGGATAGCTCTATTTAAAAATAAAAATGTTAATAACATGGTACACTTGTTCTATGAAAAGTTATATGAAATAATTGACAAAAATTTAAAAAAATATATTTACAAATCAAAAAGTCAATACCCAGCATGGTTTAATCACCAATTGATTGCTCTTCTTAAGAAAAAAGTACAAGGTTAGACTTAGGGTAAAAAAAATATAACTTTCCATCAGATTATAGAGAATTCTCTAAATTAAGAAAAATGTCAAAAACAATGCAAAAAGAATGTTATAAATCTTACATCAACTCTGTTAAAAGTGGTTTACAAGATAATATAAAGGTGTTCTGGTCATACTCAAAATCATTACGAAAAACCAATAGTATTCCTAAAGTAATGCATCTTGATGATATATCCGCTAATGATGGAGAACAAATAGCAAACATGTTCTCTAAATATTTTTCATCTGTTTATACCGGGTCGAAATCCCCTTGTATAGACTCGAGGCCAAACATTATTAAACACAACCATAGCAATCTTGGTAAAATACACATTAGTGCAGATGTAATAAAATGTTTTTTGAGTAAAATAGATTCCAACAAAGGTCCTGGACCTGATAAAATCCCTCCTTTATTTGTCAGTTGCTGTGCAGATTCTTTATGTTTGCCGCTTTTATTATTTTTAATGAATCACTAACCACTGGAACATTTCCTGACTTGTGGAAAGAAGCACATGTAGTACCAGTTTTCAAATCAGGTGATCAATGTTTAATAAAAAATTATAGACCAATCAGTATACTTTCATGTTTTGCTAAGGTTTTTGAATCTCTAATATATAATAATATTTTTTCTCACTTTAAGCCCTTTCTCTGCACTAGACAACATGGGTTTGTTCCTCACAGATCTATCAATTCAAATCTTTTTAGAATTTTGTAATTATGTCTGTAATTCATTTAATGAAAGATTACAAGTTGATGCAATTTATACTAATTTCCAAAAAAAGCTTTTGATAAAGTTAACCACTCCATCTTACTAAATAAGCTTGATCAAATAGGAATACATGGAGATCTTTTTCGCTGGGTGAAATCATATTTGTATAACAGAACACAACTAGTACTCATTAATGGATACAAATCATCCCATATAGTTGTAACTTCTGGTGTACCACAGGGGATCGAATCTTGGCCCCCTGCTTTTTCTCATATTCATAAATGACCTTGGTTCAAAATTACACTGTGATTATGCCTTTTTTGCTGATGACCTTAAAATTTTTTCGTAAAATTAAGTCGATCTCCGATCATCAATTGCTTCAGAATGACCTCAACACACTCAATAAATGGTGTATTGACAATGATATGCACTTAAATGTTGATAAATGTTACACTTTAAACTTCACTCGAAATAGAATTACAAAGAACTTTTCCTACGTTATTAATAATACTATCCTTAATAAAGTTTCTTCGATAAAAGATCTAGGAATCACTCTTGATTCTAAATTCATATTTGATGTTCACATTAACGACATTAAGTGTAAATCATTCAAAATTATGGGATTTATTCACAGAATATGTAAACCATTCAAGGACTCACAATCAATTCTAACCCTTTACAACAGCTTGGTTAGAAGTAAATTGGAATATGGTAGCACTATTTGGAATCCTCATTACCACAAGTATGTAAACACTGTTGAATCTGTTCAAAAAAAAAATGCTAAGAATGTTATCTTTCAAATGTGGTCTACATGACCATCTTAGATCATATGATGCACGCCTTGAATACTTTAACATGGATACACTGAAAACTAGAAGGCAATTAACTGAGTTGATATGTCTACATAAAATAATTCACGGTCATCTCGACACTGCAATATGTCTTAGCGCTATTGAAATTAATGTACCCAATGCTCATTGTTTAAGACGCCATAGTACATTCCACCTGAATACATTCAGAAACAATATTGCCTACTTTAGCCCTCTATCGCAAATGTGCCGACTATATAATCTAATAGAGTGTGCTGATGTAGACATTTTTGTTGATGGTCTGTACGGTTTCAGACGGAATGTCATGTTATTGCTTAAAAAGGGTGTTAGAGTAATTCCCTAAGTATATTTTGTATGTATCTAGTAGTAATAAGTACAAAAAACAACAATTTTTAAAAATTTAATGTATCTTGTCTATTTGTATTGTATTTATCAATGATTGTACACTAACTGGTTTTTTATAACTGGATTTTTTCACGAAAGTGATAACATCTGTTAAAACCCAGTATAAATAAATAAATAAATAAATAAATAGCAAAAAGCATGTAGTATACACAGATAGTAAGCTTTGTACAAAAGAACGTGTATTATTGTACATTATACACAAAAACAGTGAAACCTACTTCAGCGGAAATATTGTTATTTGAAATATATATATATTTTTTTTTACATGAATACCGCACAAGAGTCTCAACTGCTCCCAACCGTCTAGAGCCAGTGAGACTATGGCATCCCCAAATTGGGTATGTTGTGAGGCTGAAGGTAGTGGGGAGGGGAAGGAGATCGGGAAGAGGAAGGTTGGGAAGTACCTGGCTATTCAGACTTTGGTCACCAAACACAGCCATTTCAAGCAACGTTTCGATTCTGAATGGTGGTTCTTTCACCAGGGCGATACTTAGAGTATCTACCACTCTGGAACGTGCCGCAAATATACTTGTTATTATTTTTATATGAATTAAATGTGTTAGACACATATTAATTAAATAAAAGTTATTGGCGCACGCCGGGTTTGAACCCGCGACCTTTGGATTCGTAATCGAGCGTCTTACCACTCGACCATGGAGGCCGTTGTTATTTGAAATAATGTATCAAATGCGGTAAGCACGCCATGTTTTATGTATGATTGCTTTGAATATTTCATTAAGGGAAGAATTGTATTATTTATTACTATTTTAATGTGTTCTTTGAACCAACTTGTTCAATAACGTTTCAACGGAATAGAAACATTACGTACCTAAAAATGTTCTAAAAATGTTAAAAATGTAACTAGAAATTCTAATAGTTTTGTCATTATAATTAGACACCATTAATTTGGCAGCTTTTTGATAATTTAATCAAATAGAATTATAAAACTTTTCTTAAGACATAAACATCTGGCTAAGTCAGTAAGTTCTAATTCAATAAAAATTAAACACATTATCTTATTAACTGGAATATTTACATTAACACAACTGTTTTCCGCTCCTAACATATTTTCCAACATGATCTATAGAGCTTTGAAAAATATAATAATTAGTGAAAATATAAGACGATGTAATTTTTATCAATTGCTTTATAAGTTTTCACATTTGAGTTTTCTTTCTCTCAGTGTCCTTCATGAAGTGACTATTATTTAGATTTGAAAAAAAGGCTCGCTTTATTTATAAGAATCCTTTAAAAACCCGCTTTATATTTTTCAGTAAAGGTAAATAACAGGTTAATTAAATCCTTCCAATGCTTATTTAGAGAAAATACCGTTGATTTTGTGATAATGGAGCTGGTTTATGGAAGTTAATATTAATCAAAGTCAATAGGAATCAACACTGTAAACAGAGACGATATGCAATACCAATTAAGCTGTTTGACTTACTAAACCTGCGCGGGTTTCCCGTCAGCAAACTATTTTGCAAATTTCGGTGGAGATATGAGCATTTCAAATGGTACCTGTCAAGAGGTATTCATAGGTAGGTTGATCATTTTGACTGAAAAGCCATCGTATTATTCTCGGTCAGAATGAAAATAATAATCAGATAAATGATCTGATTTTTTTTAAAAAGGTCGATTTAAGGATATATGGCTTTTCTATCATCTGGAAATTAGATTAACACACGAGAAATGTGTATTTTCCTTCGTCTTGCAGTAAAGTAGTACAAACGTGAAAAAAAAAATTCACTTTTAAAATTGGAATTAACTTTAAAGCATTAATGCTTATTTATTATTGAATACTGCAAATTGGCAGAGTGTTACTCCCGGATAGAGTAGAGGTTCCGAGTTCTGGTCTCAGTCATGACCATTGTTCTTTTTAGTTTCTGACTTTTTTTCTGTTTTGTATTTGTGTTTTAGACTATTAATATTATTTAAAAATTAATTAAAAATACTTTTTTTTCGTTTATTTCTTCACGTGGGTTCAAGCGACTGGTTTTTTGATAAATGTGATTTTAGAAACACGATCCGTATTTTGATATAGGTAGTGTAAACACGAATATGTTGGTCACAACATAAGAGGCGACAAAAATAAGTTTACCAAACTGATAATTCAGGGAAAGATTGATGTCGTGGTAGCATTGTTTCTAAAGTAACGTGACTGATACGAATGTAGTTTAGGGATACAAGCCGCAGAGTGAAGATTGCTATGATGATAGCTAACATCCAATAGGATAGTATCATTTATAAATCAAAAAGCTGAGGTTGTTTCCTTTGTAATTTTCACTACAGACTTTATTTTAGGAAAGCATTTTTTCAATTTTAAATTAGAATTAACTTTAAGCTAATGCTTTTATTTTTTTATAATAAACTTTGCTCAGGTAGAACTTTGAATACCATTACAAAGATGGCTGCCTATATCAGTGGAAATCGGAAAAATATTTTTTTTTTCAAGGAAGTATTAGATTTATGAAAATGCCGGTTTCTAAAAAGGTTTCGGTACCTCGTTTGGCAGAGTGGTTACCCCCGGATAGAGTAGAGGTTTCGAGTTCGAGTTTCAGTCGCAATCTAGTAATTTTTATTTTCTGTGTCTTTTTCTGTTTCATATTTCCTTGAAAATTATTGATAATATTTCCATAATAAATATATAGGTATATTTTGGTTTCTTCTTGGAATTTAGCCTTTTAAGGTATCAGTGTGAAATATCTGTTAATTTGTTCCATCATATAATATTAAAGGCTTTGTTACTTGAAGGGTTGTTTATTCTACCCTTAACTACTATTTAATTACGCTGACTGGACCGAAGTGGCTAAACCCCTTGCAAATCCCCGGGGATATCCTGATCTGGAGAAATTGCACAAGCATCTCCCGGGGCGGCAAGAAGGGGAGGGTAAAGAGGGTGGAAGGGAGGAGTTGGTACTGAGTTAAGGTTGCGGTTTCCATGTGGCCGGGCACAACATAATCTATACCTAACCTCAAAGGGATACTGTTGAGTGCTCTGTCGTAACTTCTGTCTCTTTCTCATAAACAACCCATCTAACAGAAAGAGAGGTCACAACAGAGCTCTCAGCAGCAAAATCGTGACAACATTTCAATGTTATATGCGTATATTTATATTTCATAGAAAAATTTCATAGAAAAATTTCATAAAAATAACAAACAAAGTGAAACATTTTTATTCCGAATAAGCTTAGGAATCACTGTTTAACGTCTGTTGGATATGTCCTACAACACCCTGTGTATAAATAATAATATTTTACGGTTTGTTTGGTTTGTTGGGCCATTTGCGTTTAAGATTGAGTTGTCATAGTTATATCATACAAAGCTTAGTGATGTAAATAAACTTACATGAAATTACAAAATTTCAGTTTTTGCACTAATAGTCCATGATCATCATAATAGTCAAATTAGACCGATTTACGACAAATAAAAGCATTAATCGGTATAGATCTGAATTTTGGTATACGAAGCCTGTACAAAAGAAAAGGTGAATTTTGAATTTCCGCGGGCTGTGTTCATTCGATTATCGATTTTTTTTTGTTATGTTGGTACACATATGTTTATCATATGTTAGCATTTTCAGCCATTTTGGATTAGTGGTTTATTTTTGACAACTGGAAAGGTTAGTCACGTTTTTGTGTGTTCTTCGATTTTTTACTTTAAAAAAATGGATCAAACTATTAATAGAACATTTACAAATACATTATTTGTAGTATCGCTTATATTAAAATACTACAAAGTGACGGTTAGTGACATTTTTGAGTACTGAGGCATAATGTTAAATTTTAGTATAATTATTTTATGGCGTGTAATAATTTTGATCATAATTTTATTTGGTGCGAATAAGCCATTCTATTAAAAACGCGTATGCCGTAAAAATTAATTACTAGCTAAAAAATATTTTTGAGAAATTCTACGAGGTTTGAATATTTTGAGGCCGAAAATTGATAATTAATACAATCTTTATCAGAAAACTTTGCTAAGAATTCTAACTACCCGTGGAAGTTGTACCACTTAAGAGCTTACATACACCTGGGTAGGTCAAATAGATCGTTTTTTTTTTTAAATTCAAAAGTACTATCCTTTATGAAAAATTTCAAAATGAAATTCAGAGTAATGACATGATGATAAAGTTATAGCTTTTTGTAACTGACCGGGTGAGCAACGACTAACGGTTGGGTCGCAGGTAGAAAACTTTAAACGCGTTTTACTCGAAACAGTTTTTTTTTTCATAAGTACTGAATAACTTACAAGCGAAAAATCGCCTGTTTTATTTCAGTGACTGTCATGACCTAAAAACTTACATTATTGAATTCCGGCTCGATAAGTACTAGTTTTATCTATCATTATTTTTTTAGATAAAATATGACTAAGGCACGTCTGGTTCTGCAAACGCTGTCAACAAAAACACGTCCCAGGAAAACGTCTGTAACTTTTTTACTGTTTGAAAAATTTTAACCAAATTTTCACACAATGTAGATAAAATGTCATACTTTAAAATGTATATCATGGTTGCATAACCTTAATTTTAGCTGTCTCAGGTGAATGTAAACCCTCAAGGAAACGAGGAAAGGAAAGGAGAACATAAAGGTATGGAATTACTTGGCTGTTATTGGCATTTCGTTTCTCTCGTCAGGGAGGTATTAAAAATATCTTCCACAAAGGGAATAAATGGAAAGTATTATGCTTCCTTTACTAACCGGCTTCTCTCGAGTAATATTACTATTTTTTCTTTTTTATCAATTGAAAATTATGGATTTTTTAATGTATTTATTTTTATTTTTGTAGATTCTATTTGTAAAAAACCAACCCATAAATAAAAACTTCTTTATTTTTTGCTGACGCTGGGATTTAGGCCTGTAACAGCCTGGATCCATAATCGAATATCTCACCACTTCGTCACGATAGTCGTTAAGGAGGATTATTAACTGCAAATAATTTTATTTGTGAGTACATACGTACGAGTTTGAACTTTTCAAATTTGGAACTGATGATAATTAAAATTATCAAATTCTAAAAATAATCTTTTAAAATTCTCACCTACCTAATAATGTACCTACCTATAATGTGTTTTAGCAGAAATTATTCTATATTTGAAATGGGTGGATTAAAGCAACTAATGTTTTTTTCCTAGTAAGTCAAGTTACATTCCGTGATTTTTCACGGGTTTCAAACTAGTTCTCAAATATTTGTTCCGTGGCACGTTTTGTCGCACGAATATTATAATTATTCAAAGCGCACCTTTTCATTCCTTCCCACGTAGTTTCTCACTTATCCTCCGGCGCGATCTTTTGTCCGTCGCAAATTATAAAAGTCCATTAAGCAAGTCGGGGGCGTCGTCAAGTTGTTTTGTCCTTTGCAAATAGAGCTTCTTTGTACGGCGCGAGCTCCATTTCACGAGCGAGGCAAAATTTAATAGCACGTGTGGCGTGAGAGCGCCGGTCGCGTGTGCGGCCTCGCCTCCGACCCTCCCAGATTCCGGGCAGATTTGCCGAGTTAATCTGCGTCGCGACCCACCGCGGGGAGGCAAATGATGCGATTACAGAATTGTTATAACTCGGTAAATTTGATGAGGGAAGTTTGGCATTGTTATTTGTAATTTATAGATGTAGCATAATTATGGAATTTTAAATTACATTGTTATGCTTGTTGATTTGCACGAAGCTCTATTTTTGTATTGATTGCATTCATAAAAATATCATGTTTTCATGCATAGTAAAAAATCAATACAAATTGAATACTATGAAACATGTTTTTTTTTACGATTTAAAGAGAGGAGAGATCGACATTCGTTAAAGATAAAAAAAATATTTAATTTCATCTACACACTATGGTGAAGCACCTTTAAAATATCATAAAAACAAGCGCGCGTAAAATCGCTTTCTTTTATTTCTATGCAGACTTTTACTCTTTCCTAAATATATCGATTTTCGGTTGGTAACTTTCATTTTTTGGGCTGATTTTTGTTTTGTTGATTTTTTGTAGCAATGAAACTCATATTGGTATCAACTACTATTAAATCCTACCCCAAAACGGAAAACTTTTCTAATTGGAGAGTCAAAATGTTCAAATATATATTTTTGCTGTACTAAATAAATAAATACACCACCACCGAGGATTTGTAAAAAACTGCCATCTTGGGGACTTTCCACATCTTTGTGTACGTGGATTGTCAATTTAATAAATACTGGTGTCCCTCAGGGATTGGTTCTGTCTCCAACTTTGTTTTTGTTGCACATTAATTACCTTTTGTCGTGTGCATCTATAAATTGTTGCGTGGATAACAGTACAGTCAATTATAGTTTTTTTTTGTTTGAGAAGCTCCCAAAGGGCACAGGAACTCTAACGGTTCGAAAGACTTTGTAGCAGAGAATAGACGGTTACCCCGAGGGAGTTTTCTATTGGGGTAAGAATAAACCCGCTGAATTTAGTGTTTAGAAAACCCAGTTATATCAGCCGAAATACTCTACAAACGCGCGCTTAACACTTGTACATGGTTTACATTCGCCACATGAGTACGGGTCGCTTATACGATTCATTCTTGTGTAAATGATTTTCCGGCCTCTCTCTCTCTCTCTCTCTCCTATATGAGGGCCCATTCAAAACCTAGGCTCACTTCTTCCTTTTATAAAAACCCCCACACAGCATCTTCAAAGTTTAAATTATTTCCCCCGGGGCCCTTTGGGTGGTGGTAATGTAAAAAAAATACATGTCATTGCGATATCTTTGAGTAGGTACTTAAAATTTGAATTTATAACAAACGAGAGAAAAAAAATCATTCAAAACATTTATTATTAAATTTTACAACAAAAAGTAACATATGCGTGGAAATTATACCGAATTTCACACAACATGGACAGTTTCTTGAATATAATGAAAAAAGTATGTATCACTCTTCCTAAGAATAGTAAAGCGGTTATATAATAAAATAATATGAAATTTAATAATAATATATCATATGTCGATTCTCTTTAAATTTTTGTGTCATGTTTTTCGTATATTTTTTTATTATTATGTTCATATTATACATATTATCATTTAAATATATTAAAGTTGCGAGTGCAATATGTAATTGATCTACGTCTGTCTCGACACGGGAAATCCTTTCAGTGAGACAGGCAAGGTTAAAAACCATTGCAATATTATTAGTTATCAAGATATAGTATAAATCATGAATGTACAGTAAGTAGTATTTTGACGAATTTCCCGTTTAAGTAATCCTAGATAAAATATGCTATATTCATAATTATTTCTAAGAGAATCATGATTTTGCTTTGACATAATATGTTTTAGTATCACGTTAAAATGTTTGAGAATTCAGAAATCAAAGCAGAAAATAAACAATAAAACATCGTGTATGATAGCGAAACGTTGATGACTGATGAGATAACTTTAGATGAAATACCTTTATTCATCAGTTCATTGCTGGTTGTAAGTCACTACCGGTGTCCTTCAAAAGCTTTTGTTTTGTTCGATGTTACGTATGGATGTGAACTGTGATTTCACCATCGTAAAGTGCGTAATATTCAAAGGATTATTTGGTTTGATGATTCAGGCTTTGACCGAGGGTACTTTATCTAGGTGATGTGAGGTGAGGAAGGTTCACGGGTTAAATCAATTGTATACAGTCCTACGGTAGGTGGAGGTATATGACCCATGTTAATATTATCATATTATATGACTCGCCCTGTTAGAAGCAGTGGTGGTATTAGAATCCTTAAATATACGTGTAGCCTCATGTTACAAAAATTAGATTGAGGTTCTGGAAATATCGTAATTGTCCTGCAATCATGATTCTGACAGATAGTTACAGAGAACATCGTAAATGCCATGCAATGATCATTTATACAGATTGTTACCGATACTATCGTTATTGCAATGCAATGATGATTTAGACGGATTGTTACAGAGATAATCGTAATTGCCACGCAATGATTCAAACATATTGTTACAGAGATCATCGAAATTGCCACCCAATGATGATTCAGACAAATTGTTACATGAACATCGTTATTGCCATGCAATTATGATTTAGACAGATTGTTACAGAGATAATCGTATTTGTTACGCAATAATGATTCAGAGAGATTGTTATAGAAATCATTGCGATTGCTATGCAAAGATAATTCAGCTAGTACTTGAGAGTCAAAATTTAAAATGTAACTTTTAGAGATTAGATTGAGAATCAGTGGTTGAATATCAAATTGAAAAAAAAGTATTTATTTTATCTTTATGTGAAAGTTATGTTCCAATACCCCAAATGTATTACATTCATAGACGTATTATAATTTCAGATGGGAAATGATTATGAACAAATACAACTAAGCAATACAGATTTTGCACAATATTAGTTTGAAAATCGAATCCGTGCACAATTACAAACATTGCATTACAGAAAGTTGTACAGAATGGGAATGTCATTAATGTTCGCCTATGAAATATCGACTACACCATCTCGGCCTGCAAAGTGCCCCATTCAGCCGGGAAGCGCATTGCTCGAGGATTTATGTCCGTAATAACGGGAATTGACGATGTTGATTTTTCCGACGAATACAATAATTATAATGATACAGTATGTGTTCGAATAGTTAAAAATTAATTGTTTAATAACTGCTTGTTTTATCCAGGCATATATTACAAATTATTTAAATGAAAAAGTTTTTTATTTCTTTAAGAATGAAAAGCAGTGTTTGTCAATATGTACATTTTTTGTAATAAGTTTCATACAATATTACTTTTAAAAAGATCAAGAGGCTTCTTTGCCTGAATCATTTCGTAATAGCTAGGACCCAGATTCTCGTCACAAAAACAGGGCCTCACCTTAAGAGAAAAATAATTTAATAAAAAAATAAAAAATACCAAACACTCTTTTTAGATTAGTACTTACAGGGTGTTTGGTGAGAAAGACTAAACCTCTTAGAGTTTTTTATGATTGAGAAAGAAGCTATAAATCGTAAAATTTACAGTATGAACTTTTTAACCAAGCTTAATTTAACAAGAAAAAATATCAAAACTCTCAGCTCAAAAATGATATGCTAATCTAAACTAAGTGTTTGACATTATTTTTATTATTATTTTTCTGTACAGGTGATATCCTGTTTTTTTTTTACGAGAAATCGGGTTCTGATAATAACATAACCTTAAATTTCTGTTCCTATGTTCGAATAAAAAACTCCCGAACGGTGAAGCCCTATCATTAAAATAAATAATTTAAACAAATTTTAATGCCTGAAATTTGTAGGTGGACGCAAATTTTCATAGAGCAGAATTATTTTCACCATGAGTTATTGAACTTTTCAATATCCATTTAACTGTCAAAGAATAAGACAAGACAGCATATTGATTTTGGTTCCATATTTTTCAATTATTTAACATATTTAATGTTTTTGAAAAAGGGGCGTTAAAACTCTGGCGAAGCCGGGTAGTAACTACAACATGGATGGATACGTGGCATTAAAGTATGTTTAAAGGTTTACTTTTGGATAGTTGAGTAAGCGTTGTCGGATATAGGTTCAGAAAAACTTTTTAGGGGTACAATTTTTATAATAATATAATATATTATATTACAATGAAAACATATTTTTGTGGGTTATTACGAACACAATCTCGTGAATAATATTTTATGTTTTATAAAAAGGATATTTACGCATCGATGTCAACAAATCTACTCAATGTGACAAAATATTGACAAAAGAAAAAAAAAACGGTGTAAACTTTTTTTTTGCATGTTCCATGGGTGTTTAAGTAAGGTTGTTAAAACTTATCAATTAAAATTTATAAGACCTGACAAAAATGGCTTTATAGGAAACATTGAAAATATACTCGTATAAAGGAGTGCATATTCGAGGTAATATCTCGTTGCTTTGAACCATTTTCGTAAATTGCAGCGAACGGATGCATTTTCTTTCAGACACATAAAAGAAAAGCGAATGTACCATTTATAAAGAATACCCTCCAGCGTTCGATTGGTTTCATTGTGATTGTTACTTACAAAGAAAATGGTTCGATTATTTTAAGGCGAAACCTTTTCTACACTCGCCAGTCAAAGGCTTTGGAAAAATAGCCTTTGTTCGGAATACTCTTTATTATTGAAGTAAATTTCACTCAATCTAAGATCCATTAAATTTTTACAAAGGTAAAAAAAAAATCATGTAAAGGATGAGTTTTACAACTTTACTGATCAAATTGAAAAGTTTAAGGATTTTTACTTATTATTACATGTTCTTATTTTTATCTTTGAGTCTTTTCTCCTTACGGATGTTGGATAACATGGCGACGGTTTTAATTTTAGAGTAAGCTGCTCTAAACAAAGAAATCGTTTTTAGATTACAGGAATTTAAAAAAGTGAATCCCGCATGAGAGTCCCAAGTGCTCTCAACTACCCGGAGTCAGAGGCTTTCTATGCTTTCACAATTGGGGTATGTTGTGAGGCTGAAGGACGCGGGGAGGGGAAGGATAAGGTAAATAAAAATATTTAAAAGTATCTAGCTAGTCAGATCTGATTAGCAAACACGGGTAAAGCTATTTCAAGCAACGTTTCGATTTTGAATAGTGGTTTTTAATTAGGGCGATACTAAGAGTACCTTAACTTTGGAAATTGTTTGTCTAGGGGTTTTTAATTTTTTCCTGCATTTAGAGTCATAATGTTTTTTTTTCAATTGATTCAAATTCATACAACGGATAAAAATTGCTCTTTCTGCAAGCATTAAATCCACATTTTAATTTTTTTATCTATTAGGTTTCAATATTCTATGAACCAATAGAATATTTGAAAACCTTCACTTTTTGGTGGTAGTTTTCTGGGAAGGTTTGCGCTATGAAAAAAACCAGTAGAAAATATCAACGCACAATTTTAACCAACGAGTAACTATCCATAAGTGAATTGTATTATCAATAAATCCCACAGTATGTGATACAATAAACTGTGAGAAGTGATTAATGATTTATTCGGTGTAAGCAATCAATTAAATACAAACACACGTGTATCAGTTTTCTTATAAAAAAAAATGTTTTCATGGACTGCAATGATATTTAATACTGCCTACTGATATAAGCACAGTTCGTGTCATAAAATAATTAATCAGTTTGAAGAATTTTCTTTTCAATTCAGAATAATTTTTGTAATTATTATTATTGGTCAATTTTCGAAGCGCCAGTTTAGTAGTTTACATCACCTTCAGGGCGTATATATATTTTTTGACAAAGATACTTATTCGATTTGCCCAAAAATGTTTTTTTTTACTGACTGATCTGAATTGCAACAATAAATTGACACTTTGAAGTTTGATTTTGTGTTGATTGCAAGAAAATAAAAAAACTTACACCCAACAAAAATTATACGACGAATTCCGCATATATTTTGAAAACCAAAAAAAATTGAAACCACAAAATATGTAATGTAGCTACTGAGAGCATAGACAACTATCTTTTCTATTTTGTAAAGCTGAACTTGTAAATCTAATGTTTCTATACGTCATATTTTAAAAGTTGATTTTAAGCAGGGTTACAAAATGTGTGTTAAATATTTTATGTTTTAGTCTATTACCAGCAATTTTTATTTTAATTTTAATAAAAAAAACCTTTTGCTGTTATAATAAAATTGAATCAAACCAAAACAGAAAAATATAAAAAACCGTTCATGGTAAAAGAAAATGTTTCACGATTTTTTACAGAAAATAAAACGTTCAAAGAAAAGGCAATGTTTTAAAAATATAGGAGTCACTCCATATTATTTCCTTTATGCTAAAATAGTTAAAATGTGGTTTTAAATATATGTTTTCATGTACAGTTAGGCAAATGTATTATTACAGACAAGGTCTTTGGAAAATGAAACAGCTGTCATCTAAAAAAATAAATTAAAAACGTATTTTGACAATTTAAGAAAAGTGTTTTAAATTTCCAGGACACAAAAGTTGAAAATTCAATTCGAGTTAAACAGGAGTTACGCTGTTCCCAACGAAGTGTTTGATTACTTTTCGCAGGAAAGGAAAGTTTTTACATTCTATGAGATCGGAAAACAAAATTGATTTTCCAATTGTCGACTCGAGGCAGCCCCGTGATGTAGAATCAACACTTTTCCAACACTTTTTATTCGGCTGGTCCCTTGATACTCGTCATCGATTCCAAGGGGGAAGCATTGTATGTATTTCACTGTGTGTTATTTTATCAACTACGTAAAGAGCACAGTGGAGTAATTTTAAGAATGTGATCCCTGGATGGGCTTACAAAATAATTATTTTTAGGTTTATTATTGAGTGCACTTGAAGTGAAATATCACAAAAGTGTCTTATATAAATGCAATGATATTATTATTGTTACATCTCACGCGTGATTATTTCTAAGGGCTGGGAATGTTAACAAAGGATCTGAATTTATTCATTAAATTAAATTAAAAATAAGCTTAGGGGTCACCTTCTGACTTTCTAGTACAAGTACTACAAATTATTCATCAGTTAATTCTATATGGGTAGTTAGGAAAATATTAAAGGTTTCCGGTGAATAAAATTCTTAAACAGTAATCTTTTAAATTTTTTATGTAATGCATACTGGAATTTTAGGTAAAACGTTAAAAAATGCCTGTACTGGTTTTCGAACTGCACCTTTTACTGACATTTTAGTATGTTTTTCATAGAGTTTTAAGAATTACAGTGAGAAAATTGTATTCATTAGAAACCTCAGATGTTTTTCTAACTACCTATAGATAATTTTCAGATAAATCATTTGAAGTATAATTTGTATTAGAATGCTACAAAGTGACGTTTAGCGTCATTCGCGAGTACTGACCCTTAACGTAAAAAAAAACGATTTTCGATACTTTTATCGCGTATTTGAAACGCAGCTGTAAGAAGAGAGTAACGTCACAGACACTTTTACTCCATTGCATATATACATCTAAAACACATTTTTATGCATTCTGACTCTAGACATGATCCCGCTTTATTAATATCGATTTCCTTTATTGTGGCATGTCTTCTATTGCTATCTCTAAAT
This sequence comes from Drusus annulatus, assembly GCA_022651775.1. Classification (NCBI taxonomy): domain Eukaryota; kingdom Metazoa; phylum Arthropoda; class Insecta; order Trichoptera; family Limnephilidae; genus Drusus; species Drusus annulatus. The sequence goes on from JAGWCC010000227.1 coordinate 764,029, forward strand.
TATTCTTTTGTATACTTTTTCGTCATATATTTTCCTGACAACCAATTTTCGTTAATTCGCTACACATCTAAGGGTGAGGTGTTTCAAACTTTCGTTACATTTGACATCGTCACGATTCGTCAATTAGTGCCATTTTGTATTTTTTTTACATTTTAATGATCCGCATTAAACGTCAATCTTAGGCCTGTTTTTAAGCAAAATTTAGTCAGCTGAAAAGCATAACATTGCTCATTTAAGGCGTCACAAGCTGTAACCTACCGGCGATCGGCGTTTAACGGGGACCGCTCAATGTCAAATAGAAAAAAATAGCGTAAATCGTTGAATTGTGACGATGTCAAATGGGACAAAAGTTTGAAACAACCCACACTAAGCATGGCCTTTTAGAAATCATAATATTAACCCTAAAATATGTAAAGTATTTTTCTTTTTTGAATTTTTTTCTTTTCCGTGGATATACATTGTGATTAAAAAACTTTATTCATGTTTTTCAATCGTGTTTATTATTTAAATACCCGACCTAAAATAAACAACTGGTAAAAGCTATAAAGTTTTTTAATCAAATAATATTTTCGACTAACATGATTAAAAACAAAAACTTATAAATAGCTTTTTAGCAGTCCACCTTCTTTGTTTAACTTCCCCTAAATTAGCCTCAAGGTTATTTAATTAATTCATTACAAGTTCACTTTTGTATTGCATCAATGAATATGTATTTCAATTAAACATTTTGTCACCTATAAGCATTTTTAATGAAACATTTTGCAATCAAGTTATTTGCTCCTTAACCGGATACGTAAGTGCATAATACGCTTTGAAAATAATGATCTAGATTTTGAAAAGAAGTCTCTCTTCATCCGTAATCCAATTAACGAGAGTTTTCTTGAAGTTGTTTCGTTAAGATCAGCTGATCTTCTATAGAGAAAGGAGCAAAGTTTCTTCATGATAAATAAGACGAAGGTCGGCTACTATTATTTTTTTGTAAATATCACTGTCATTGAGGATGTTCCATTGAATTTAGAGAAAAACTTGAATATCTAGCAGGATATGATTTAAGATTCTCCTCGGGGCAGATGTTGGTGATGCTGATAGACAAAGCTGTCTGAAATGTTGGCTTATGAAAGAAGCCTAACACGGCACAGTACCCAAAAAGTCAATCACGATAATATCTAGCGGATTTCAAATATTTCAGTGAATTGTGTGCTTCTGTTAAATGCTAATTGTGCTCGTCCTGGCTTACATGATTATCTAAAAAATGCTGTTATTCGAACTTATCATACTTAACAAAAATGGAGGTACAGGATACTGTGTTATGGGATTAGATATATGGTCTTGAATTCACATTAATGAAAAAACATTTATTTACAGATTTGTTATATTATCAAAATTTATTTTGAAAAATAAGCCCCTTCTTTTAATTGTGTGATCTATAGAAATCCAGATCGTTATAAATATTATATTTAAAATACAGTTAAATTGATATATTGATTTAGCAGTTAATTAGATTTGTCGAAACAAATTCGCGTATTTTTATAAATAAATGTGTTATACAAATTAACAGGGCTTTAGTAGTTAGATAAATGGTAGTCTTTTTTAAAAATTTTACGAATTCTCAATGTAAGTAAATTATTTAAAGATATTAAAAAATATTAAATTGTTATTACATATTTACAAAATGCATATATTATATAACAAAGTCAGTGGTGTTACTATTGTAAATGTTTTAGATACAAAAAAATTGAATAACAAAAAAAAAAAACCGTTCGTTCGCTCGTTAGTTCCTTTTTGGCCGCCAGCATAGGTAAGTTTGTAAATGTGTAAGTAATTGCACTGAAACACTAAAAATAAGAAAAAAGTGTCTTAAAAATGCTTCGTTACACCAATCTCTGTAGAAAGAAACACATCGTCTATTTTTAAAATTCATTCAAAATTATTCATGAAAAATTTCCTGAAAAATTTTCAGCAACACAGAAAGCTCTCATTTTCCCGGAAGCGGCAATTTACTTATCTGCAGCCTCGAACGTGTCCCATATATCATCAGGCTTTGTGGGGCGGATCTGCATGGCGAGTCGAGCGCCTAACTGCAACTTGCGAGCTTTAATGGAACACTCTAGTTCTAGCCCTACATGCTACTTACTTACTTAATATACCTAGATGGGTTGGCAAGGCGGCGGAGTTGATGCAATCTATACTCAAGATGATGCACTCACTTTGTCTGCTTATAAATCTAACGACAGATTTAAACTGCTTTGGGAGGAATGTTTTACACTGATGATGTTTGAAAGGCGTTAAACATACAGTTATGCAATAATTTGTTGGATATTACTCCGATTTAAGCGCAATGAACATGTTTACGAAAAGGACGCTCAGAGGGTTTAGTTAAAAGGAGCGGAAGAACGGAGAAAAAACTGCTTGGCATATAAATAACGTGAGGGTGGATGGAAAAAATAAATCGGGTTGCCTCAGAAACACACGTCCAGTTTATGTCAAAAGTCCGAATAACAGAAAAAAAGTATTTATGAGACGTTGAATTATGCATAAAACAAGGAGCATGAGCGAAGATACAGTTATGTGACTTTCCATATAAACCACTGTGAAAAAAGGCTTCTGTATATTAGCTTAGATGCATTCATTAATTTATGATATAACCACCTTTTTTTCACTTGGGGTGTTTTGCAACATATTATAAAAAAGACTTTTCACCAAAAGTATCATAAATCTCCACAAATCATCATTATTATTAATGTTGGTCTTAAAGTTATGTTTGAATTCAGTGTGGAAATCTAGTCAGCCGAAAAAAAAATGCCTTCAACCAAATTCAAATTAAACTGCTTTTGTAGGCTAGTAAAAAACCCAATGAATTTAAAATAAATCGAATTATGAAGAAAACAGCGAACTCGATCAAATTCCAACGACTTTTTGCAGGTGAAATTTGTTTGATTCTAATTGAATTCGGGACATGGCCGTAAACCGGCAAACTATTTGAACCAAAAATAATCCAATTATAGATTTCCGTAGAGAAAAAATGGTTTATCCTTCAGACGATCGGATGATAAGTGATTGCGTCGTATTTTGAGGCGGGAGTTACATCGAGCTGGATGCTTGGAATACCTTTTATAGTAGGTCCAATGATAATAAATTAAGTTAAGATGGCATCTTTTTTTTGAATTTTCAAAGCACTGTGTCAGTGTTAGCACCTTATCAAGGGATAAGCACAAATGTGGTTAATAAATAAAGACACAAACTTATACTCGGTGATTAGTGAGTTAGGCATTATTTCCACTCATATTTAAGCTCCTAGACTCATATGTATGAAAATATAATAGTGCCTGTTATTAATATGAGATTTGGGTAAAATTAAACTTGGCTAAACTAAACCTCGGATTTGAGATAAAACTCTCCGGCTTGAGAGCAGAAGTATCACCCATGCCAAAATACGGATCTAGATCCGATTGGATTTCAGGATACATGACATATGAATTATGGCAGGGCGGCCAACTTAATGTAATATCAAATGAATGCGAAGGTCCTGAATAATTTTGAATACAGTGGAATCTCGGTTTACGACCATAATTCGTTCCGGAAACGTGTTCGTAATCCAACATGCTCGCATATTAAAGCAAAGTTCCCCAAAAAAAAGAAATAATGGAAACTAAGATGGTTCGTTCCAAAACCTTTAAAAAAATCACGTAAAACTGATTTATACAAAATATATAATGTACTTTTTATTATTTTAATTTATTATAAAGTACACACAAGAAATCGATTTTTTACAATTATTCACTTAATTTCAGATTTCGCGGAAATGTGATATTGCATTTTCATTGAACAGATTCTTTGCTCGCACTGCTATAGGTTTACCTGGGTGGTGATTTTCTACGAAATGTTCACTGTTTCCCACATTTTATAGATACATTGTTCGAATACTAAGACACAGCTTGATTATCAAGTAAAACAAATATTTAAAAAATTTGCTCGTCTTGCGAAACATTTCAGGTTCCACTTTATTTTTTTTCTAAAATAAATATAAATTAAGCATATACCTAGTATGGTTTAGAGTATTTCAGCATGTGTACTGTGCATTGATCAGTGAAGTTTCTCTTGTTCAATTCAATTTTTATCAAGTACGCGCAAGGAGTGAGACCAAAATAATAATATCCTACATTAAAAAAACAAGTTCTAAATATTATTTTGAAGAATACCTGTATTTTTATTCAAATTTATTTCAGGTACATATTGTAAGTTCTGTTTGGGTGATTATAATGACAATGCCTTTCAGCATAATTTTATTCAGGGGAAGAAACATAAAAATTGAATTATTAAATTGCTAAAAACCGATCCTAAAACATTTTTTTAGTCTCAGAGACTTAAATTCGGGAAATAATTGATTATTTCAGAACGATGGTCAATTGAAACGTTAGTTTACAGAGAATTTTATGTAATATTCATAGAAATTCATCAATTCCAACATTTTGGATTAACATTAGTAGCCTAGAAAATAAATTCTTTTATTATTTTTCCAGAGCCCTCTCATTTGCCTCCCTCAAATTTGTACTGGTTTGTCTATCCCGGGTAGCTCTCATCCATCTGAAGCTTGAAGTCTTCAAAATGTCAGCCCATCTCATATGTATGTGACCTCTGTTCTTCTTTCTTAGCCCATAACGCGAGGATTCCAATAGTCATACGTATATATATATATACAGCCGCAACAATACAATTCAATTAAATTGATGGGTATTTTTTATTGTTTATCTTCTTGTATTTGCTTCGGGAATATAGAAAAATATAAAAGGTTTATATTCATTTAATACTACCAACGATATCCCGAGTAGTCAATTCTGAAATCCGAGATGAAAAATTGTTGTTTATTTCCTGCGGTGAGAAATTCGATCTGTGCTAACTCCAGCAGAAAGTTGTTTGGTTTTTAATCTTTTACAAAGCGTTTGTGTTCCGCACATACAACTTATTGGTTATAGGATTGATATATTTTAGTAGGTTAATAAAAAAGATGGAGAAGTAATTGTTGGCGTAAAAAAACTGATTTTCTTTATGTCCAAGCTTACACATGAAAATAAGGGCTAATAATTTATCTGCCAGATAAGTTCTATATTCAAATGATGGGTATAAAATCGAGGTATTCATTTTAAAGTAGTGGATTATTTATGTAGTCAATTTATGGGTCTAATAAATATACTTTGTAACATCTCCATTTGAGGAATTTTGATTAGGAAGAACACCCCCACAAATGTAATGTAAAGTTTTTTTAGACTTAGTGTTAAAACGCAATTTAGGTGAAATCTTGTTTGTACTTCTTGGGCATTAACTATGTAACGATTTCTACACATTTTGTCTTTTACAATTGTAAATTTGTTACTTTTATAAAATTATTTGCTACCGGTTTCGACAAGTCCGTGTCATAAAAAAAATAATAAAAAATGTACATTGTAAAAAAAACTCTTTACAAATAAGAGGTGAAGCAACACTAATAGTATGATTGTCAAATTAATTTAAAGTGATTACTTATTAATATTGAACTAATTCGGTCATTCACTCACGAATAATTCTTATTTCTTCAAATGTTTTATTTATTTGTGTAAAAACTATTTTTTAGAAACAACATAAATAAATCTACGTTCCTTTAATAACAACATTATTTACTTGAGTCATCCACACATTGTATTTCCAAGAAGCAACAGGAAATTTATTAATATTAGCAATAAACACCTTCAGCAGCCTACCCCATCACTTATATTTCAATAGCCCTGATATAGTAATAAAGATCCATAGGAAGGTTCGCGGCCAAATGCTATTTCGATATAAACTCTCTCGTCCTTTGCTCCGTCCTACTTGGTACACTACCTACAGCCAGGCACGTCACAATCCCTACGAAGAGACGTGACCAAAGTTCGCAAGAAGCCTTCTTGCCCGACGCGATAAAATGAAGATAATATAAAACCTGGTGAGAACATCTCTACACAATGTTACAAGAACGTAGTTGTAACTAAAATGTAACGGTCTTTTCGGATTTATTTTATTTTGACCAAAACATTGAGAGGCGTTTGGAATAGTGATCACCTTATAATGCCTGGATTGTGGATTAGGGAGAAAATATCACCAAACTACGTCTACGTGGGTAGTTTGTTTTTTTTTTAAGGTAGCCAATATAATTTGGTAAGTTTATAGAAAGATTTGAATTCAGAATTCACGTTAGTGGTTACAAAAAACTGTTTTAATAATAATATATGATGAATAACCTATTTTTTTTAATCAGACCGGTTTCACCCTTCCAGGGGAATCTTTAGACCAGTTTGAAGATGCCAAATTATTGGATGTTCGTCTAGGCAGAAGTTGTAAAATTTTGTAAATAATTATACTAAATGAAAATCACAAATAAATAATTTGAAAAATACTTAGGTACAACAGAACTCTTCTAATAAAATTAAAACTCCATACAACGCTTTCATTCCTGTTAAAGTGAACATTTTCAAATAATATTGTTATCATGCTGGCAAGATATATTATTTATATTTTCATTTTACATATATTTGAACACAAAACAACCTATTTTCTTTCAACAGAAGCAATCTTACCAACCCGAAGTATTATACCTGGTGTAACCTTAAATGCCCAGCTCAGGCATTCGGGGTTACAATGAAGTCAGAGTTAAGTTTACTTTAAGAAAGCTAAGCGTAATGTACACAGTTAGCAGATCCCGTAGAAGTACACAACTGTGGACTCTGTATAAATGCGCTCTAGGGCGTAGTACCTACGTAACATTTAGTTTCTTAGCTTCTTCGGTATAGAGCCCTGAGTTTTCAAATATAACCGTCAATTACAATAACGGATATAATTCCGGCACTTTAAAGTTCGTATTGCAATCTGTGGAATCAGGACGACAGGTAGGAAATATGTCTGTTTTACCAGTAATTTAACTAAATCTGCCCTGAAAATCTTGTGTAATTAATCCCTTTCACACCGGTCGGGAGTTGGGAGATACGGCAATTGGCGTGCATCATATTCTGCATGAGAAATTGTTATTTTTATAGCATGCTATTATGCTGAGCACCTCATTTCTGGAAAGGTATTCCAGTTTTTGTGATTTATTCTTCTTACAACATGGGTCATTTCAAGACTGAGGTTTTCTCATTACTGTTCTAAAAAAAATCCTCCTCACAGCATCCCAAAAGTTAAAATATATTCAGATTCACCTGGGCCTACTGTGTGAAACATGATTTTACACCTTTGGATCTAGCTAATTATCTTAAAGGTCTGCCACTCTAGATCAGGTTGTCGTTAATTACTGATAAACATATTTTATCTTCATAGCGTGTCGATAACAATTGCCTGATTGCCTCACAAACTGTTTAGCATTATGTCAGCTTTCCAGTCCAAGCTATTTAGGATTCACGAGTGTCTAGCAACTAATTTTATATGGATAATTTTATCCCACTGACTAAACCAAAAATGTGAACATTAATATAATATTTTCCCAAGGTCAATAAGAAATACAAGTCGGAAAACAAATTTGGTGAATAGGCTCCTAGTTTAGGAACTTCGGAGCCTGGATGACAAAAACGGGGTCTTAAAAAGCTACATTCACGAACTTCCAAAATTTATATCATAATCAAGGCGGGCTTAGAGGATGAATAGACCTTGCCTAAGGGTTGGATGACTAGAGTCCTATTTTTCAAGTTAATCCTATGTTACAAATACATACATCATTGTGAGATACGCGCATGTGTTTGCCAGGATTATAGGGTTCAATGTTTAGTGGTTAATATTTAGTAAATATGTGAATCTATAGGCGCATCATCAAAATACTCGATTTATATTTTATCGACAATGTCGGTAATTTGGAATCGTTCCTGAGCCCGACTGATGAATATACTTAATTTAGGCGATGTGAACTGTAATTTGTTCGTTGGCGATCTGCAGTCGGGCTCAGGGACGATTTCTGATTACCACCATTGTCGATAAAATCTTTATCGATGTTTCGTGCTAGGTGCCTTGGATAGATAGGGTGACAAATATAATGATTTTTTTTATCGAATGTCAGAATTGTTTCGATCTGCAAACTTTCAAACTTCACTCTACAAATAGAGTGAAATTTGCCGTGTTATTAATCGACCTTTGAGAGGAGAGGAGACCAGATGCAGAAGATTAAAACCTAAGGCTGACCTCTGTCAGGATTCTTTACATACTTATCATCAAAATTAAGTAATTAAATGTAAATATTTGAATATACCGTTATATTAAATTATCACAATAAGCAAACACTTTGTGAATTGGCACGATTAATTGAATAAAAACACACGTTGTTTTAATCCACTTTTATTTTGGTATATTTAAGAATAATATAAGTATATTTATAAATCCCGATGAAGATTCTGCTGAATCAAAACTAGTTGACATATGCCAAAATAAAAGTGGATTCAAACAACGTGGGTTTTTATTTAAATACCATTATATCATCGTCTTTGAAAGGAAAAATACCTATACTCCATCCCGATGTAGCTTTTTAAACTAAATTTGCCTGCAAAGAAAGCGGTTGACACAAATTCTGCTTTTAATTATATTTATTACTATCGGTTTTAGTGTAAGTAAACATCACTGCCATTGTGTTGGGGGTATAGGCCGCAAGTCCGGCACACGAGCTCGGGAGCTCGGAGTACGGTCTTCCCACTTTGAGCGACTGGCGAGACGACACGGGTCTTGATTACAGCAGGCAAAAACGGGTTAACCGTAGAAGGGCAAAACATTGCGAAAGTATCTTTAAATTACCGGCTTTCACAGCCTTTAAATCAAATGTAGGTACAGAGTTGTATGTGCGTCGAATCGCGGTCGTCACAGTGTATACCAGCGTATTTAAACAGCGTAAAAGTGATGTTATTGTAAAAGAAGACTTGGTGTAAATCAAATATTATTAATGCAAGCATTAGGTTAGGATGGGATGACATTAGTTGTTTTTGTAAAGCACAAAGAAAATTTTGAAATAGATGGCATACAATATAATGCTCATTAATGGCGGGGGGAGGGAGCGTCCAGTGGGAGAGTGAAATCTGTGAAGGGGTGGGGTGGATTTATGGTCTTTTGGGTTCTTAGAGCGCAAGAAGAACAACATTTTTACCTGTCGGTAGCTGAGTGGACAAACGCGTCGGATTCCAACCTGGACTTCGTGGGTTCAATTTCTCTTCTGGGGAAGTCCTCCATCATTGTACAAGCAACATCTTTCGCTTCTTATGATGGCGGTAGGAGTTTTTCAAATATTGTCAGGTTATTCGTAACCAGGAAATATTTGTATTTCTTTATAAAAATAAATAGAAAACCATACAATTATATGGATTAATAACGAGGAGATATCCGCCATGGAGAAATACCGCTTGTGAGCCCTCACAAATTTTCATCTTAAATGATATATTGATAACTATTCACAAAAATGGGTGTATATATGCCAAAACGCGTTTTAAAGTGACCATAAATGTTATTGTTATGTATGTCTCGCAGCGTTTTTTATTCTGAATAACTTATCATTTGTGTATTATACTTGTTTCCGATTTGACTTTTATGTTCAAAATTGTTAATGGTATGATAGACAAAAGTGATTTACTTAGCTTTATTACCTTCCACGTACCTAACAGAACCACTCGATCCAAAATTATTTTTAAATGTAACAATAATATGAGGACTGAGTCATTCAGATACTTGGTTGTACCTAGATTGCATGCAGTGGGTAATTCTTTCGCAGAAATAGTAGATATATTCAACTGCACTGAATATAGTTACAAGAAGGCTATAATAGCATACCTCTTTCAAAAATATTACTGTTTATTTACTGCATTATAATATTTCTATTGACTTATTTATGTTTTTGCGTGCAAATCATTTACTCCGCGTTAATTTTATGTCACAATTATTTTATATTATGTATTACACAGTTATGTAAAAGCTCATCAGGGTCTATATGATTAAATAAATAAATATACAAAACTTTCACCAAAAATACATTCTAATGCACTCGATATAATTGCGTGCATAAGAGGTTCAGTTCTCCTCTCGATGAGCGATGGGATGCAGAATATGGGAAGACCACCTTTAAGGCACGCTCCATTTAAGTAATATGTTAATTACGAATAATGTTAATTTTTTTAACTTCATATAATTTGTTGAAAATAATTTAATGTATTTTATTGATATTAATTATTATATGGTATTTATATTTTTTCATATTATTTAAGCACATGTAATATGACAGATTGGGTATTGCATCAACCACCCAGTTTTGCTAACATAGAAATGAAAATAAATAAATGTATTTAAAATTAAAATTTATTTAATATTATGATCGTCAAAGCAAAAGATCTAATTAATTCCAAGTCGTTTTCTGCGACGTTCTTTGATTATTCTTCAACTAAGAGGTTTTAAATCACAAGGCGCTACGCCAGCAACGTTTATTTCAGCTAAATGGAAACTACTTTATAGAAAATTAACAATTTTGAGTTGGAAATTCGCGATAGTCACTGGTGTTTTGATCTGAAGTGTGTGCGCTGTGCATGTGGGGGAATTTATGAGCCAGCATGCGGCACTGTGCAGTTAAATTATTATTTGGGCTGCCACACAAAGGGGGCGAGTTAATGGACGAAGTTCTGAGCTCAGCTTCTAAAACTCAGCATTCGGGGACTAATTAGCTTTGCTGGGAGTATTTGTTGAAGTAGTCGATTATCTTCGTTATTAAATCAAAATTTGTGTGTGCCTTCGCACTCCTAAGTGACTCATACGAGTTGGGCAAACATTCATATTGTGGAAAGCAAAATATTACATGGAAGATTATTTTAGTCTTCTGAAACAATGCGCTTAGTATTTTAAAGCTCACAATGTGAACTGAGAAAATGAAATCTCCGAGAGTACCCTTTCAAAGATTCTTTGAATTTAGAAAGCTTACAATATACGAGTATGTAAATTAGCATAGTAATCCCTGAAGTTATTAGAGCTTCTGGCATATTATAAGAACCTAACCAAGCTGTGTTTGTAAAATATTAGTTTAATCATTAATCAATACTGATATTAAAGATCACTGCTACCCGTCTCAAAACAGACACCGTCTAGTGAGATGGGTAACGTACATGTACAGTGAACAAAATCGAATAATTAACGTCTACATTTCCGGAAATGAAACGAAAAAAAAAACAATAAAGTTAATTACAAAGTAAAAAAGCCATTAAACCTTACCACACAAAAATGGCGCTAAACGTCACTTTGTGGCATTCTAATACAAGCAATACTACAAATGATTTATCTGTACATTCTCCATGGGCAGTTAGGGAAATGTCTAAGGTTTTTCAGTGTATAATTATAAAATATATAATCTTTTAAAATCTATGAAAAATATACTGAAATGTCAGTAAAATTTGCGGTTTAAAAACCAGCGAAGACATTTTCGAACGTTATACTTAAAATTCCAGTGTGAATTTCATAATGAATTTAAAAGATTACTGTTTATAAATTGTATTCATTGGAAACGTCAGACATTTTACTAACTACCCGTAAATAATTAACAAATAAATTATGTGTAGTATTGATTGTATTAGAAACCCAAAAAGTGTGTATTTTTGGGTGCTGACTCTTAATATAAGGCACCTAAAACTCCCGAAAAGCTAACTCTGACGTCATTTTTTCCGACTGGAACTTCTAAATTAACGCAACCAGCTTTAGTTTTCAGGTCGCACTTCTCACTTCATTACCATAAAAAGCTTTAGAGCTGAAACACCAACGAAACTGACGAAAAAAAAAACCTACTTTTCATATTTTTCCAAGGATTTCCTAAAAAAGCGTGTTGAAGTCTCGGGTCGCGTATTAAAGTTAGTGGGATATAAAAGTTCTGAAATGTTTTGCAACATCATTTTTCACGCTACATTAAACAATGAAATATCATCCGTATTATTTGTTCCCAACAAAGGATTGAGGGAGAAAAGCGACCCCTCCAATCTGTGTAGCAACAAAAAAAGGAATTTCGTTCGTTTGTCGACTGGTAATAGAAACTAATATCGACGCAGGAGAATCCGATCGAAGCCCCTGGGATCGCGCCAATGGAAGGCTAATTTCCTTCTACACTCTGCAAATTTCCGGTAGGCAAATCGAAAACTGTTTTTAGAAAATAATTTGCCTCGTACGGAGACGGTCATTCCACTCACATCAAAAAATTATATGGCGATTTTTCCGTGTGATTTTTTGTTTGTTTTTTTTCTGTTAATTTATGTCTTTGGACAACACGATTTTTATTGTTCGATTAATTGGGTTAATTTGAAGTATTGTGTTTGTATTTTCGATAAATATTACGTTTCACACCCTAGTTAAAGACGACAATAATTACAACACTAGAGTGTGAAAGTATCCGTCCTGGTAAATGATCGCCATTCTGAATAGAAAAAATAAATTCCATTGCTTGAAATAGTTTCAGTTGTGTTAAGTGACTAGGTCTGAATAGCAAGGTACTTCCCAATCTTTCTCTTCCCTATCTCTTTCTCATCCCCACTCCCTTCAACCTCTCGATATGCCCCAAGTGGGGAGCAGTTGGGACTCTTGTGAGGTATTCACATAAAAGATGTAGTTTTGAGATAAACAACTTCCAAGTTTTAATGGAATTACAAACTTCAAGAATTGCTCTGCCTAGTATAATACTTTCCTTTCTTATCTTTTGTCAATATGTTGATATTTAAAATATATAAGTTAGAATTATTTTCGTTTTAGTGATCATTCTTATTTTTTATAGATAGGTATTCGTATATCATTGCTTATAAAGTTCATAAAAATGCGTTTAGAGTTGTTGTTGTTTTTTTTAAACACTGTTGTTTTGGAAGGTTTCTAGATCATAAGCACAAAAAACCTTTAACTAGAGATGCGATTTGATGCTTCAATTTTGCAGGATTAATGGTGATAATCAAAGTATGATTAATCAGCTTACCGAATGGTTGGACAAATGCTCTACAAATTAGCATAGCATGACAAAGGGTGTGACTCTATTTAATTGGATCTCTTGAATAATTAATGTTTTAAATATAATAATAGAGTTATTTAAAAGTACGTTTCATCCTTAATTGCACAGTACACGGAATCGATCTATTGTAAAGTAAAAAAAAAGTTCCATGTAATTTTCATTCTACACCAACGTGAAACAACATTTCAGGTCTACTTTTTAAGATACTTGGGATTTTTCAATTTAAAATTTATTCAAAGCATACAGAATAATTTTTTCGAATACCTCTCGTACTTTGAACATTGTTATTCAATTTTTTTAACGCAATTTTGAAATTTTCCTGCCGCTGAATTCTTCGAAAACATTACTCAGAGCTAAAAAGCAATTTAGCAACATTTAGTATGCGTCTTTGTGTTTTTTTTTTTATTAGATGGGGTGCTTTTTCATCTTATAGAAGTACCCACTCCTATCAAAAGATGGTATGTTATCTGACATATTTTTCAACAATCTTCATATTGATTTTCATTTGAGAAATCTAATGTCTGTGTTCAATTGCTGATTTTCACTATCCTTTATTTGTACGTAAAATATATTCAAGGATTCGACGAAGAAGCCCATTATCATATTTCTTTTTTTTCTCCTACGTATCACAGACTTGGACATTAAGGGCGAAATTAAGGGCGTACTATTTGTCCACTAACCTAACCCAACCTAGCCGGCAGTTAATAATTTAATAGTAGAATTCAAATAAATTCAATTTATGTATTTAAAATTAAAATCACTAATACCTATTTAAAAACCTGGAACAGAAAAATGTTCCGTCTAACGAAAGAATATTTGATTATGTTCTTTTTAAAGTTGGTTGAAGAAACCTCTAGAAGCGGGAGCAGGTCTTTACTATATTGAGTGCCTAGTAAAAGTAAAATTCATAAACTGCAAGACAATATTTATCAAATTTAATCGCACCTAAAGTGAAGCTCTCTAATTATTCCTCATTAAAAATATGAAATGAAACTTTTTTATGTTTTCTTAGATAAATCTTATTATATGTTTTTTTTATCATATGAGGACTTTTTGACTCTTAATGATAGATTTTTCAAGAATAAATTATCAACATTATGAATACAAAATTGTTTTTTCTTCTTGAAAAACTTCCTTAAATATTCTTGAAGAAATGTATTCTGCATATTATAGGAACACAAAGTCATAATTGTGTTTTGTGTTAGTACCCTAGATATGATATCTACATTTGGAAGGCTTTTCGACGGGCGACATATACTCGTACATTGACGGAGTAACAGGTCGTTCTCTCCAAAAATGTGCTGAACTACCGAATTTATTATATAGGTTTAGACGATTATATTCAACGACCTCTGCGAGAGAGCGGCAGGCTCCTTCGCTCTGTACCCAGAGGTCGCATGTTCTAAACCCGGCGTGAATAAATACAATTTGTCGATTTCACACACAATTATGAACTTCACTCATTCCAGAATGGTAAATACTCTCAGAATTGACCCGGAGAGAAAATAACATTCAACATTGAAACGTTGGCGTTACTTTAAAACGGTTTTAGCCGCGTTTAGTGACTATATGCATAGCTAGGTACATCCCAAACTTCTTTTGACCTGTCTTCTTTTTCTCGCCATTTCTTTATTTATAGTTTTTGCGTTAAATTTGTAAAACTCCATTTTTTTTGTAAAACAATTGAATTAAATTTAATATTATTATTATTCAGTTTATTTATTTTATTTTTAGTGACAGCTGTTTTGGCGTTTAAGTCAGCTCGATAATGGCCTTAAACGCCAATACAATTGTCATTAAAAATAAAAAATAAAACTAAAACTAGCAAAACTAAATAATAATATTAAATTTAATTCAATTGAATTATAAAAAAATATATATTATTAAAAAAAATCTCATCATTTACTTCAGCTCCAAAGTTTATATTGGGGTGCCATAGTTCTACTGGCTCCAGGTAATTGGGACTCATGTGTGTACAAAAATTTATTTTCTTATTAAATAATTTTTATTTCCTTTATTCCGAGTTCCGGACATTGTCGATGGCGTGACTAATATTCCCTGACCCGGGAGTCTTCCCCTCTGCAGTTATTATTTCCCCGGCGCCATTTAGTCTGGTTGCTTGTGAAGCGTGCATTCAGCGTAATATTATTTAACGATTCCTTTCTGGGGCCATTATAAAATTATTTTTAACTCATTTGTATTTGGAGCCAAGTGCCATTACAAAGAAAGTACTACGGTTTCATTGTATAAGGGGTGGTAGAATTTTAGTGTTTTGTTAATTTTTCGAATTTTCCCTAAATGGACTTTATAAATTTAAAAATTATTTTTTTTTTATTTAAAAAAAGTTTAATATGGAACAAAAAATTCATTTACTGCTATACTATTCCCAAGGAGTTAATAGAAACTAATTCCGGGAAGATCAAAATTATAAATAAAAATATTTTTTTTTTTACAAAGACATACAAATTTTAAAAAGGGAGTACGAAATAAGAGGGGGAACAAGCATAGACATAAGATACAAGACACGTCATATTCATACAAATCTTGACTCGGTTTAGTGCATTCACGCGCGTTGTCTCAGTAACGTATCTACATTATTTAATTCATCTAAGGGAACAAGCGAAAAATATATCAAAAAGAGACTCATAGAAGTGGAGATTAATTAGATAAACATTATAAATTCGATAAGAAAGATATTCAAACATACAGACGTTTTACAGGATATATCACTGATTAATAAAATTGACAAGAAAATATCCTAAAAATGAATTTGCGAATAATTTTTTTTTAGCAACTGGGCAACTTTTAATTCTTTGGGTAATGCTTTATATTGTGTATCGGTAATGTATTGAAAGGAGTTATGTTATTATATTATTATCATTTATTCAGTAGATAGAGAATTGAAAAGTTTATTTTTAAAATTTGATAATTTTAATTAACATCAGTTCCAAATTTGAAAATTTGACGTACATACGTACTCACAAAGGAAATTATGTTGTTTAAATAATTCGGTTTTATGTTCATAGCTGGGTGTGGTATAGCAGAGATACTCAAATAAATGCTTCAGGAGAGCAGTCGTAAAGACTATATTGAGAGAAAATCATTGTAAGAGTATGAAACAAGTAATATTCGGATAGTAATAAAATTGTATTTATATTGAAAATTAAGTGAAACAACACACCAAGGGCGTTTAATAATACTCCTAGAAAATAACTTTCTACATAGAGTGAAATAATCTTTACGACATCACGCCAGGTAAGAACGAACATAAGTGGTGAAACTAATTTAGACTAGGCTGTAGAAAATACGTTGCATCGCTGGACGCACTGAAAAAATAAACTTATATAAATGTTAAATAGTATTAATAATCTAAAACACAAATATGAAACAGAAAAAAAAGAAACTAAAAAGAACAATGGTCATTACCGAGATAGAGTAGAGGTTCCGAGTTCGAGACTCGGAACCTCTACTCTATCTAGGAGTAACACTCTGCCAATTAAGCCATCAAGATCTCATTAGAAAGCGGCATTTTTAAACGATCTCATACTTGTATCGAAAATTATTAATATTTGAATTTTTATTGGGTATTTTTTATTATTTAATAAAAAATAACCAATAATGCTTTAAAGTTGATTCTAATTTTAATGATACAAATTTGTAGGTGTGCCTGAAGTAAGGTAAATTTTATCTTACTTTGGTTAAAATTGATCGAGCAAATATTGGAATTTATTCTTTAACAGATAATCAATTCCATTGGTCTGTCCGGTCTGGAGTCTAGGAGAATAAAGGTCTTGTATAAAAGAGTTTTATTTCAAATTTGTAGCGATGACACTTCTTTATCTTTTGAGTAGCTTGACGTGTGGCAGACATGTGCTGTGAAAGTAATTGTGCTTCTGAAAAAACATCGCACAAAATGCTTTATTTGCAGATTTCAGTTTTCATTGCGAGTTCTGCTAGTAATATTTATATTGTGTTACAGTCGTTCCGCCTTTCAAAAGCTTTGTTAAACTTTCTGGCAGTTGAAAATAAACCATTCATCAAAACGTGAAAAGCCCAATAAAATCATTTGTTCTCTGACTCTCGTTGAACCTGCGACCTCTGAACCCAGGTCCGCACTTCTCACTGCTCTGCTGCCAGACCGTCACCATTTTAAAAGCGAAGGCATGAATAATATGAGAGCAATCGTAAATAATTATTACCTAATAAACCGAATACTGTAGCGACCGTAACTCCAGTATCTCCAAACTTTAATTGCCAACATAACTCGTAAGAAGCGGTTAGTAATAACTCGGATGATAAAAATGGTTCCTACCTTTATGTGGAAGTTAGGCAATAAAACACAGCGCTATCAGAAACAAGACTTATCATTTCCTTTCCTACTTCAGCCGCTAGTTTACTGATGGACTTTGATACTCAGAATTCTGAATAACGATTTCGTTTATTATCATTACGTCCAATTTTCTTCCGGTGCTTAATCTCCGCTTATCAATAAACCGAGGAGCAAAGCAGACGGGCGGTTAATATAAATTATTGCCGACGGCACGTGTTTGCGCAAAGGGCTAACTTCTTTTGTCAATATGTCGAGTGGAAAGACGTTATTCTTTTTCATTGCTGATACGACGATCAAATTTAGGGATCGGAGCCTCAAAAATATTTGAAATAATACTTTCGGTAAGATAACTTTCTATTAACCTTGGAGTAACTTTGCATTGTTTCTCCAAGCTATGGAACCCTCATTTATTGATATATTTGTCGCCTTTCAGGTTTTACTTATACCAAAGATTTAACGGGGTAGTATCTTATTATGAAATAACTTCTTTTTTATATCATCCACCTCACTAGGTTATTAAAATCTGCTCTGAGGTAGGTGACAGTGAGTGCATATAAAGTGTTTTCTATAAACCTCTCACATTTATTTATTTTTAAATCGGTAGAACCGTATTTTTTGTTGCACGAGTACTTACCGACGACATGTTTTTTTATAAATGTAATAGTTGAAATAAGATTTTTTCATTCTTGTACCTAAAATATATAACATGTTACCAAACAATACAAAAATATGTGAATTGTTAACAGGAGTCAGATATGTGCTGAAAAAATGGCTTCTAAGTAGAAATACCTTATATTAGGCGCTTATATAAATATGTATTTAGTTTCTATTATGTCTACTAAAAATATTGTTGTACTATATTATGCTGCAATGTACTATATTATGCTGTATGGTGTAATATTATATAGATTTCTTTAGATGTGTGAATTATAATAATATGTATATTTATTTTTAAGATAATCTCTATTTCCATTGTATTATGTATTACCATTGAATTCAAAATCCTTTTGCCAAACCACTTAATTGTAGTTTAACTGGATGATGATTTTTAAAATACAATAAAAAAATACTACTGTATTTTATGTACTGTGCTATTATTGTTGAGGCCAATAGTCGTAAATTAACAAAATCTACATAACTCGATTAATTTACTTGCTCTCGTAGTTTGGAATATAATTGATGAAAATGGAAATTTTAAACGCACAAACTCATAAATCATTAAGTTTTTGAATCATTTCCCTTTGTTATCAGTCGTATTCAATTTATTATAAAGGAGCCGCTGCTAAGAATTACGCCAGCCAATAAAACTAGCGGCCAATATCCATGGAATCTTTAGAACAGCATTATTGGAAGCGTAAGGTTCGGCCCTTTGTTGGTAGAGCTATATCTGTGCTTCTAACCGACAACTTTGCTGATGTTTCGAACGAGATGTTATGGAATTATTGCAAAGTATAACAATGTACGTACGTCATTTTGTCCATCTATACAGAAACAAGACATAATATAAACAACAGTTTTAGTAGTAGAGGTGATTTTACACAAAAACGGCACTGTACAAATTTTGGCCAAAAAAAATGGTACAGGATCAGATACATAAAATTAATTTTGCAGAGTAACAAGCATTTTTATAGAAATATAAATTAAATGTAAATTAAACACCTGATTATTAAAAAATACATTACTTTTGAGTTACTTCTTTTTACCGCATGAATGGATTCTTTGATGATGCTTATAATGATAATTTATGAAATGACACCAGAGCACTTTAAAGTTTTTGTTGTTGTTTTACAATTAAATTCATAAATCTTCAGTACCTGGAAGGGATTTTGAAAAATAAAGTTGACTCAGGTAACTTAATGCTCTCACTGAGTTACCTGAAGCGACAAAAAGCTAAAAATGTCACAAACTTGTGTCACTTGAGTCAAGCCTTCTCCCAAATGGTAAATATATTTAAGATGACTGAAGCTTGGATGAATTAAATAATGTAGATACGTTAATGATACAACGCGCCTGGTTGCACTAAACCAAGTCAACGAAACATACCTTCGAAACACGCTTCATATAGCTATCTCTTCCGCACACACATATTCTTTGAATGGCTATCCTTTTCATACGCGGGTGAAACATTTAGTGGTGCAACATTAGTGGTGCTACATTTATCGTAAGATTTGTATGAATATGACGTGTCTTGTATTTTATGTCTATGGACTGAAGGGCCTCATAAGTCTTTAGAATCAAACGAGAGTCAGAGCATTCGGCACAGAAAAGAATACTGATTAGAACGGCATGTTTAAATAATTTCTGACCAAAGTGTCGCTTAAGCTCTTTCGCCTTTCCAGCGACGATATGAATACAATATTACTAGATCAGTAATCGTTCTATTACATTTAATCGATTATTAATCATACGATAACAATAAATCGATCCGTAACCGTACGCTTAAAATTATTATATTAGTAAATACATTTCAATAAGTCGATATAGACCGGTCGTTAGCTGAGCTTTTTAAAATGAAAAAAATATATATATACATGGCCTGTTCAAAAGAAAGGGTGAATTTTGAATTTTCGCGGGCTGTTTACATTCAATTATCTATTTTTTTTGTTATGTTGGTACACGTATGTTTATCATACGTTAGCATTATCAACCATCTTGGATTAGTGGTTTGTTTTTGACAACTGGAAAGGTTAGTCACGTTTTTGTGTGTTCTTCAATTTTTTACTTTTGAAAAAAACGTATCAAAGAATAAAATCCATGATTTGTTTTTTCACAACTCCAGGACGCTCATCGTCATTAACATCTTCTCGGCCTCCTGTAAAGCGCTTGTACCACTTGTAAACAGACTCGCCGAATGCCACAGTCAACATTTTAAGTGCGTTGGAGCACTTTAGTTCATTTTTAACGCAAAATTTAATACATATTCTTTAATCCATTTTTTTCAAACGTAAAAAATCGAATAACCTACAAAAACGTGACTAACCTTTCAAGTTGTCAAAAACAAACCACTAATACAAAATGGCTGATAATGCTAACATATGATAAACATGTGTGTACCAACATAACAAAAAAAATCGATAATCGAATGTACACAGCCCGCGAAAATTCAAAATTCACCTTTTCTTTTGAACAGGCCTCGTATATATATTTTTATGAAATCTGTATATTGTATTATGACATCTCCAGACGTATTAAAATTTTATTCACAATAAAATTTGATGTCTATTACATCAAATCCTCCAGTTAAATCACCATTTCAACAACATAAAACTATAGTTTGACTGGGCGGACACTCGTAAATGAAACCACTGAGAGCTCAAACAAAAGTTCCCCAGGACGAATAGAGTAAATGGACGTAAATTCTATTTTGCTTACACATTTTTCCACTACAATGTTACTATGACGTGCATTGTTGTGAAATCCGCTGGTGATTTACCGTTTATAGTGCTCCCAGTTAAAGCGTTCTAGTAAATCAACTTGATGTTGTATGAAGTGTTTTTTGTTAATATTTTTATTATAACTCATTCAACAAGCAGGTTTCTCAATCACAAGTCATAGTTAAAGTTATAAACAATTTGACGTAGTTATGCAGAAAGCGTCCAACCCACAATTTGCCAAAATCGAGTTTTACATGTTTTCCTATTGATAAATACGAGATTTGTATCTGCTGAAAACATCCAAGCTCCAAATGCAATACATTTTTTGTAATTATTTTTTTTACTTACGTGCATTGCAGATATTTGACTTAAATTGAAGTTTTGAAACATTGTAAAATGTGGGATAACATAATAAATACATTTTTTTTTGATAAACACATTAATAGATTATAAATTACGTATGTATAATAATGCTTAAAAAGAAAAAAAATACTGATATTCACTTTACAAATGCCGATTATGTATATTAATGCTTTTGTATCGTCATATTTTCAAACGCCTTTTTCTCAGTTTCTCTTTTTGGGGTTGGACGCTTTCTGCATAATTACGTTCAATTTACCCTTAGATGAATTAAATAATGAATATACGTTAGTGACACAACGCGCCTGGTTGCACTAAACCAAGTCAACGAGACATACCTTCAAAACGCGCTTCATATAGCCATCTCTTCCGCGCACACATATTCTTTAAATGGCTATCCTTTTCATACGCGGGTGAAACATTTAGTGGTGCACCATTAGTGGTGCTACATTTTTCGTAAGATTTATATGAATATGACGTGTCTTGTATTTTAAGTCTACAAATTTACCTATGGGGATGGGTACTGAAATTCTGGGATGTTTTTTAGAAGTTACCTTTTGAAGGATTAGATGCTGTAGAGTATGTTGAACATTAAAATGAAATTCAACCACGAATTATCAGTTTCAAAATTAGAAGCACAGGATCATTTCTAATAACATGACTTTCGAATAAGCAACTGATCACGGCTTTCTTAATATTATTTTAATATTTTAATTCTAGATTTAAACCCAAGACCACTGGATTCGTAGTCGAGCGTCTTAACCACTCGACCACGGAGACCGTCAAATGAACCAACGTAAAGTTTTTCTTGTAACAATCATTGTTTTTCGTCATGTTTCACGTTACCCGCCAGTATAATTACTAGAATAAACCATTCGATATTTGAATACCTCCCGACGTAACCAGAATTCCGTACTACGTTGCAAAATTAATATGAAAAAGTTGTCCGAGATTTTTCGCAGGTACGCGTTTATATTAAAATACTTGCAAAATTTGTTTACCCTCCGAAGAAACCAGAATTCTATTATAGTCGACATAATTACAATTTTGTATTTTCAGGCTGGTTTTAAGGCTCTGCTATGGAATCATTTCTAATATTTGCAATATCGCAGGAAATAATAACGTTATTGTTTTTTTTTATTCTTTGTACCATCTTCCGTATATTTTAACAGTACAGACAGCATTAAAAAGGCATACTAATGCTGGCATAGAAACTTTTCCAGTACTATTTCACTTATGCAATCGTATAAATCACTATGGAAATAAGCCAAGTCTATCTTAACAGCTTTCTGACACGAACGAAGTGGCTAAGCTAGACGGTATGAAAATAATGAAAGAGGAACTAACTCTACCTGACATTGGATATAAAAAGTGGTTTTAATCTCAAATTTGATATACTTTATGAATAAAACATGATTTAAAAATAAAAATATTACTTTATACAAATAAAATTGAGGTTTATCCATAACAGGATAAAATAAATATTAATTATACAAACTTTTTTAACTTTATTCCACATTTTTTTTATATTTAAAACCTGACCGGTTTCACCTTGTGACGGGCATCTTCAGACTAGTATAATTTTAAGTAAAACTATGATTAAATCTAATCAAATTGTATCAGTCTGAAGATGCCCGTCATAAGGTGAAACCGGTCAGGTCTCAAATAAAAAATAGTGGAATAATGTTAAAAAATTTGGTATTATTAAAATCATTAAAATGGAGTTCCACCACGAATGAACAGTTTCAAAATAAGAAATAATAATATAAATAGTATGTAAAGTGTATGTAATAGTTGTAAATGCGATATTGGCATGCTTTAGAAATAAGTGGGACTAGCACTCCCAAAGATGTTACCAAATCAAAATATTGCTTAGATAATTATATATTTTAATTGCAATAACCTATTAGTAGCCGAGTTAACAGATAAAATAGTCGAAGGAAGCAAACACTTTGTAGCTGGACATTATAATTTAAATAAAAAATAATTTTGTTTTAAGCCACTTTATTTATACACATAACAATTCGACCGGTTTCGGTTAGACTTAACCTTCATCAGGAACGTATAAGTATATACTGACATGGTACATGACAACGTATAAGTATACGTACGAACGTATAAGTATACGTATATATATACGTATAACGTATAAGTATACGTATAAGTATACGTATACGTAACGTATAAGTATACGTACGAACGTATAAGTATATACTGACATGGTACATGACAATACATACACATACATGACAATGATGGTACAGTATATACTTATACGTTCCTGATGAAGGTTAAGTCTAACCGAAACCGGTCGAATTGTTATGTGTATAAATAAAGTGGCTTAAAACAAAATTATTTTTTATTTAAAAGATAAAATAGTATTTATGTTAGACATTAGACACGAAGTGGGTGATTAGAGTGACCAACTGAATACTACCCAGAGTCGCCAACTTGACTAACCTGCAGTTGACGCACCGTAATACCAACACTGCACGCCAGACATAACAATATTGAAGTTGGGGCAGTGATACGTATCCTAATAATGACATGGATTTCTATCGTTAAGTTTAATAGCCTTGCAAACAGGTCTTCCCAGCTGTAATAAGAAATAGCCCTGACAATACGATTACAAATAAATGTCTAGTGTAGCGGTTATAGCGGATTATCCCCAAATGACGTTATTACAAATGATTACCTGAGCAAATTTGGGGTAAAAACCACGCCTCCGTGATTTCAGCGTTGGAGCTCCGCATTTGGGGCTCAGAAATAAATAATGCTCAATAATCGCTTGCCATTTTCACCGAGCGCAGGTAATCTAGCGATTCAATCTGACGAGAAATACGGTTGATGATCTCAAGATTGGTATTTCCCTGTGGTTTGATTCTATGCCGCGAACATTGTAAATTTGACGGTGAGCCGAGCGCCACTAGCGTTTCTTTGGTATTCAAAAACAATGATTATTTTAAAATATACGTGGACATCTATAGTTACTGATTTTATGAAAATATGTGTAGACCACAGTTTATTTTTATTTTTTTTAACTCATCGGTTTCCTTAAGATAAACCGGCTTCACCAAGGGCCCCTGATATCTAAGTAACTGCTTTACCATTGATGGAAAAGCAGTGTTTTCTGATGAATATTTTCATCTCCCACTACATGTGTTTAGTTATTTCGAAAATTTCGCTCAAAGCCATGCAAAATTGTCCATGGGGGAAGTAACTTTACAAAGGGATGAAATGTTATAATGCGCTGCCAGAAACCATCAAAATTATGCCAATCAATAAATTTAAAATAGCCTGTAAGAACCATTTACGAGTATAAGCTATTATTATTAAGTCAATTAAAAAATAAATATATAATTAGATACTTTGTACACTTAAGAAATAATTTAATATAAAAATAATTAAAGGAAAACCTGTAGAAACTGATTTTTTTGGTCTTTTGTTACTTCAGTTGAAGCAACCAACAACTGCACATATAGCCATATCGGTTTTTTTTAATATTGCAGTAAATTCACTTAATTAATTATATATTTTAAGCTTTTTGTCTGTCAATTCGACTGACAGAAGTAAACTGGTGTGAAGTTAGTAATATATTGAAAAATGGCCACACGGCTTTTAGCACGCCCCAAATCATATGTTCTAACAATTGTTTGTCTCTTTTTCTCATGTCTATAGAACCGAGCATAAAGCTCTCTAGCTATATTTTGGGAGTATAAACGATTTGACTCATAATTAGGACGTCTCACTATATTGTTACTCTAAGGTTATGACGCACAAATTGAAAAAAAGGAAGGCTCAAGAAGATGGAAAGAGTGAGGGCAAAGATGGAATTGTAAAAGTAGTGGAAAAAAATCGCCAAAAATAGTGGATTTGTTACAGAAATATTCATTAAAGCTGAATTTAAAGTATGTAATTGTTCCACTCGCGAGAATTAACGATTTCTTATCAACTATAAAATAATCTATGCTTATTCATTAAAAACGTGCTTAATATAGAAAATTAATTTGAACATGAAAAATACCCATTCACCGTGGATAATCTCGAAGAAAATATTATATACAATATTTTAACGACGAATGCTTCCCAGACCGGCATCACATGGCGTGTTCGTAACAATATTCTAAGATTTATTTCAGAAAACGACTAGGTACATTTAACCAGCGAAATTTCTCCAGCATTAAATATGATTGGTCACTTATAAAAAAGCTCGCCATAGTTCGTAAAATTATACGAAGGAATATATTTACGATTTTTAGATGACAAATTATGCTTTTAGATATCCTTATTCAGATTTAAGTTTATGACATTTCCTTTTAGAGGGTAGTTTCAAAATAAATGTTGTAAAAAAAATGATAAAATCTAGTAAATACAGTTATTAACTACCTTCCTTATTTACATAAAATAATATTCAGGGTCTCCATGGTTATATGGTTTGGTAAATCGATAAAAAAAAATTTATGGCAACAATTTTTCTGACCTACTTCTTCTTACAAAACCAAAATACTTAATTTTGAAAATGTACGAGTAAGATTATAAAATTATCGCTTAACCCTTTCAGACACAATTCAAATCTATGTTTAAAAAAAAAAGTACCTAGTAGTAGTAATAAGATAAAACATAACGTATATTTTCAAAGAGTTTATGTTTTCCACTGCCACATAGCAGCGTAACTAACACGGGTAGAGGTGTATAAGTCATGCAAACATATTGCAGAACCAACAATAAATGAATAATACATCGGGTGTTTGCAGTGTGCAAACACATCGTCAGAAAGGGTTAAGACTCATGACATAAAACGAGGAAGCACAAATGTTTTGTGACTTAATACTAAACAAAGTGTGTCTTTATAATTTGTAAATATTGTTAATCAGAGAAATATCCTTCCAGTGTGGAAGATACTGCGAGGAATGGTCAAAATGAGAGATGTAATTACAAGTTCAATAGAAGCGATTTATAGATCTTATGTTGTTACCCGTGAAAAATCACTTGGTGTAACTTGACTTGCCAAGAAAAAATATTAGTTGTTTTAATCCACCCACTTCAAAAATAGAATAAGGTCTGCTAAAATGGATTATAGGTAGGTACTTTATTGGGTAGGTAAGGGTTTACAAATATTATTTTGATAATTTCAATTAACATTAGTTCCAAATTTCTAAAATGCTTATTCGTACTGTCGTAAGTACGTACTCAAAACGAAAATTATTTATATATTCGCAAAAAGCATTTACTTTGTGGCTTGCCATATTTATAAATAAAACACATAAATTTTGTTTATAACCATTTTATTATTTAATATAACGTCTACCGGTTTCGAATGTACCCTTTCATCGTCAGGACAATATTAAAATTAACATAAAATATAAAATGCTGAGGTAAGTATACATATTTAAGAGTTGGAATGGGAAGGAGGAGGGGTAATTGAGGGGATTATGGGAATAACCGAGCGGCAAACTGGAAATGTATCAAGAATAGGACTATATGATAAATTAATTTGATTATTCAAAATACTAGATTTATTATTTAATGATTTTCTAATTTCTAATGCTTCTAAGTTATCTAATTTTTTCCCTTTAATACAACGGTGAAGAATTTGAACCCCTGTATCCCTATTAAAATTATGATCCGTAGCAATGAGGTGATTGGCAAATTCTGAAAAATTAAAGAAGTTTTTTTCAGTTTGTGAAATTTTGTCACATAATTCAAAGGACACTGTGTGCGTGGGCAGACGGTTCACGACATGTTTGGGTCAAATATTTGTAGACGTCCCGATTCTATAATTCTAAAATAATATTTTATTTGCGAAACCTTCCATGTTTGGTTGAAGTTTGGTAATAATAATACTCTTATTCCGAGGTGATCGATAGTTCTGTTAGTAGGAAACTAGGCTAGCAGTCGGACAGGTTGAGTTCGATGCTCACAGCTGGTACCTAATTACTCAATTTTGAACACAAGTTGTGCTTGCTGAAAAAATCTGA
Organism: Drusus annulatus; assembly: GCA_022651775.1. Taxonomy (NCBI): domain Eukaryota; kingdom Metazoa; phylum Arthropoda; class Insecta; order Trichoptera; family Limnephilidae; genus Drusus; species Drusus annulatus. The sequence goes on from JAGWCC010000227.1 coordinate 791,059, forward strand.
ACTTCAAATCTTACGGTCGTAGTTTCTAATATTTCCCTAACGACGGCGATGATAAAAATGACATCCAAAGTGAAGGATCAGGCGTATGGTTTTACCCAATATTTTTCCACCGTGGGTTAAATTCCTTGGCAGGGACTGACAGGTTGTTAAAGTTCTCGATCGGGTGCCCTCAGGTTAATTCTGGCAGATGGGTTGCCTTACTCACCGTACCGAATGGCGGAAGTGACGCTAGATTGCACTAGAAATAGCGAGGTTTTCCGATAGGACATGGCTTAGGCATATAGGTAACCGGTTTTTTATTTATTTTAGAAACAATGGTCGTTTATTTTTTAATATTTTACATATTCTAAATATTATTCAGTAATTGGTCTTCTAGGTAAAAAAAAATCCGTTTATAACATATTAAGATGTTTAAATTTACTCTCACGATTGGCTTGCTGATAAGGTGTAGGGGTTGGGTACTGGACCAGGTAACGATTTATTTTCCGGCAGGGTTGACATTAATGGAGCATACCAATTCGAATTTCAAACCAGTTGGCTTAATACTCGCAAGATTTGATATTTTATTAATTCCATCGCGGAGCAGCAAAAATCCAGAAAATATTTTTTCGATATTTTTTAATAGTATTTGATCAAGTTTTTTCATTATTTTATTGAAATAATTTGAATATTTCACCATTTTGCAATATTTTTCAATATTTGAATTTAAAATCATCCCTGAGAAATTTTTAGAAATTCTTAAGGTGGCTCTTACAGTTCTATTAAAAAAAATCGCAGACATTTTTGTCATTGGTGAATGACTTCAAAAAAGTAAAGAATCTTAACTTTCTTTTGAGTTAAAAAATCTTGGAAAAAGAAGGGGATCCTTTACTTAGGAATGAACAGTTTAATTTAAATGCGCTGTTGCCCAAGTCAAACAAAAAAGCTATAATCAAAGCCTTTAAAAATAGCCATAAAATCATTGTATTTATGATAAGACATCGAATAAAGGGTCACCAGAAAAAAATAATAAATTAAAAAAATGGAAACATGCTGTTTTCATTCAAACTTGATTAAAGAATAAATGCGGTGCATTTAATAAAAAAGCACTAGAAGAGTTTTTATATTTTTACTATAGTTTTATTAATTGCTTTGTTTGCTAATGTATTTTTAGGTTAGGTACCAAAATCACAATTTAAATGTCTGTAAAAAAAAATTATAATTTCAAATTACATTTGCTAAGCCGTAGTACAGGTTTACAAACTAATCTACGTAGGGGACGAAAAATATAGGTATAAGTCTAAAAGTCGTACACCTATTTTCTTTTTAATGTCGTGTTTCACAATAATTTAAACAAATTATCTCTCCAGAGTTTCTCTCAGCTTAACATTCAATTGAAAGATTTTTTTTTCTTACCTCTCAAAACGAAGAAAAACGAGAAAGAGCGAACGAATATTTTTTCTTGTCAGGTTCCTTTGTCTCTCATGCGGGCTCTATCGGCTCGGATCGTTCTCTGAAAAAGTTGCATAAAGCATTTTCTTCTGTCAATCATGGAGCCTTGACACGGCCGGCCCGCCCCGGCGGAAGGGATGACAACCCTTTGATGGAGCGATTTTTCCAAATCACACTTTCTGTTCCCGCCCCCGGTTTATCGAGTGGCGCTGGAACGATTGGCTGCTGACCTACATTTGGAGAGTTTTAAGGACCTACTCAAGGATTGATGCTAATGTAATGCTGCGGGTGTAGGGCTGTAGGAACGCTCAATAATAAAAACTTTATGACGTATTTTAGGTTATCGCTGAGTTTCGCTTATTACGGTAAATTTTACTGCTTTTAAAATTTGTTTTGTAGAACTCAATTATTGTGTATGTTTATGTGATAGCTGAGGCAGCAAAATCTTTTGAACGGTGAGCTCTGGGTTTATGAAAATCGAACGATTATTACCGTCTGGGATTTTCGGAATGAATTCTAAAGGCGAAACATTTGAACATTTGTCAATATTTGGAAAATACTCGACAAAGACATTGTATTTTTTGCATTGTTTTGTAAAATTAGTGGTTAGCTGGCTTCACATGAGTTTAAACACTTTTATTTTATTTTAGCGCAGTTGAAAAGCATAAATCAACCAAATCGACTTTTCCAGTTTTTACTGATTTCATAATAATTCGAGACATCATAACTCACGATAGAAATACTTCACTTGACAAAAACAGTAAACCTAGAAATTATAGGATGAAAAGCTGTGTTAATTTCAAGTAGTACGAGCTCACCGTTCGAGAGTTGTTACTACTTTGAACAAACAGAGTGTCTGCTTATAGTTGAGTTATAATTATTACTTTTGACTAAAATATATTGTCAAGACAGTTTTCTAGACTAATGCAACAATTCAATAAAAAACGTAAGAACTTCTTTTATTATACTAAAATCTGTTAAAGAGACATCCTCTTTATCTAAATATTTTCTATCCTACCTTTTAGTAATTTCTCCTTCCGAGATTTATTTTAAAAGACAGTGATTTATGTAGATTGTTTTAAATATTCCTTGTTCCTTAAAAACACTTGATAAATAAAACTTGACCTCGATTTTCGTTTTCTCGCGCGTCCTTCAAAGATACCTGATTTTCTTCAATTGATCGGAATATACTTAGTGCTCCCATCGTAAATCTGAAGCGTGTCGCCACTTGTCGCCTTCTGTCGCCACTTGTCGCCTTCTGTCGCCACTTGTCGCGTCCTGTCGCTTCGCGTCGCGTGCGTAATGTGGTGTCATCGCTAATAGGGTTAACTGGCGTGGAACGCGGCCAATAAATTAAATTTCAAAACAAAAATATAAATAGCTTTTGAGGTCATCGAGAAGACGGTGAATGATGTTCAAAATCCATTTTGAAGAGAGTAAATAATAATATTATGGGCGTTTTAGGCTTGAGCGTCTTTGATAAAGTTTGAGACAACATATTACAGGCGTGAACTAATAAATCTGCTCAGAAATTTTCTTTTCGGAGGTAAACAAAATTTGGTAGGAATTCAAATGCGGTTTTATTAACGGGGGTTTTGGTTAGAAGCAACCAAAATCATAAACTCTTCATTACTCTTCTACAAAAATAAAAACCCTTTTCTCTAACAATTTTAATCGCGCATATTAATTTTATTTTATACAAGTTCTATTAAATTGCGGAAAAATAGATAGGAAGAACAGATAAGTTAAGTAAAAAAAATTTTTTAAATGACTAAGAATTCGTAAAACTTTATCAAAAAGTCATCGTGATGTTAGGCACAGTAAACACGTCCGTACGACTGATGCAAAAATAGCAGAAACTCCAGACACCAAAACGAATGTTCGGCGCATGGCAGACGTTAAAGGGGGTGAAGAGTCAAGTTTGCAGTAGCTGTTCAGAAAATCACAATAATAGGGTTTTAATTTTAGTTAATTCGAAATATAATAACATGTATAACCTCAAATATTTTTTAACGAAATCTCTCCGGATATAACTAATTGATTGCATAGAAAAATAAATCTGGTCGTCATCGTTATTTTTGTTGGGGAAAAACGATTTGAAATTTTTGATATCGTTTTACGGTAAGAATATCATTTATAAGGGTCAGTTTTTATTAATTTAAAATATGAATAACTAACATTCCGAGTACATCCATTGAAATTTTTTATACAAAACGTCATTTTTACAGATTCATCAATATCAGTTCAAATGGGAATCTCGGATAAGCCCCCGTTTTTTGGAGTGCTATGTCCTCTTAAGTTAAAATAATAAAAAAAATACGAAGACCGTTTTCTTCACAAGTGCAGTATTTGAACACGTCTATAAAACTTTTTTTTTTGTATAAAGAAAGACAAACATTCCCGGGTTACGAATAACCTGAAAATATTTGAAAACCTCCTACTGCCATTATAAGAAGCGGAATACGTTGCTTGTGGAATGATGGAGGACTTCGCCAGCACAGGAATTGAACGCACGACGCCCGGGTGGGAATCCGACGCGTTTGTCCACTCAGCTACCGACCGTAGGATATAAGTAGGATGTTGCTTAAGCTGACATAACGGAACTGCTATTGACGGCCTCCGTGGTCAAGTGGTAAGACGCTCTACTACGAATCCAGAGGTCGCGGTTTCATACCCGGCGTGCGCAAATAAAGTTTATTTGATTAATATGTGTCATAACACATTTAATTAGTACAAAATAATACATAGTATGTTTGCGGCACGTTTTAGAGTGTTAGATACTCTAAGTTTCGCTCCGGTGAAAGACCACCATTCAGAATCTAAACGTTGCTTGAAATGGTTTTAGCCGTGTTTGGTGACCAGATCTGAACAGCCAGATACTTCCCGAGCTTCCTCTTCCCCATCTCACTACCTTCCTCACTACCTTCAGCTTCACAACATACCCCAATTTGGGGATGCCATAGTTCCACTGGCTCTAGACGGTTGGGAACAGTTGGAACTCAAAAAAACATATCTTAAGTTATCTACTTAATCTCTACCTTTACCGATGCACACGCGATAATTTGAAACTTGTTTTTGTTATTAGATGTTAGTCTTTCGAGGTTTTGGTTTGGTGAATTTCGACATTCCAGATGCTATCCAGCTTCTCTTATATCAAAACATTATACATATTTTTTTTATGTTTTGGCAATAGAAACAACAACACAGATAACTGAAAATGCAATGAAAGAGAAATATTTTTTGCACCCTCGAAATAATTTCTACTAATTAAATAGGAATCTGACCCGTAAACATCACTGAGCCGCGGAGGCTGAACGAATGATGTTCGATTAAATTGAAAATGATCTAGTGAGCTGTTTGATTTTCAAGGGGTAATTATTAATTGCTCGCAAAGCGGCTGGTTGTTAATTAATAATAATTGGCTGTAAGCTTTTTGTAAAATTCCACTCAACCGTCTCTCGCTGCCACCAGAAGAGAACTTTAATATTCCATGTATAATTCTGTAAAGTGATAGTTGAACGCGCAAGTTTGAGAGAACGCCACAAACGCCACGATTATCCCGCTTAGACACTTTCAGCTGATGTCAAATATAGTTGCGGATATTATTTCAATGATCATTTTTATTTCATATTTTTTTGTATATTATTTATCCACAGACATTTTCATGAATCTCCGAATTACTTGTCGTTTGGTCGCTAAATGTTGGTCCAGTGATTTGATGTTTTGAAAATTTCCTTCAGATCTGGGGGAAAAAATATGAAAAAGAGCAACATTGAATTTTTCGTATTTCTTAGATTTTTTTGAGACTGGATACAACATACTTGTACATTAAACTTATTGGGGCAATGTTTTATGGTATCATTCTAAAGCTGGGGAAATTTTTATCCAACCGAAGGGTTTTTTTGGTGCTTTTTTATTATCTGATTGATAGGCCACTAACAGCTACTACCCTGAAACGAAGCGTAAATAAATATTTACGAATTTATTTTCGTTTGATTATGCATTAATATAGTACACGTTCTTTTGGATCCAGAGATCAGAGGCAGAGATTCGAGACAGAGATCGTTATTTAGGATTCTAATGCTCGTAAAAACCTATCTAATGCTCGTAAAAATATTCGCTACTGCAAAATTCGTTACTAAACTCTTGGGTGATGCAGCCAACAGCGGATACTTCTAGCAGCTGAAAACAAAAAGCTTCCTGTGAACGAGTTAACGGACTCCATTACTAGCATTCTCCTCCCCCGCCCACTGCAACTCTGGCGTCATTTTTTGCCACTCGGCGCCACTTGCGGCCTGCTAGTACGATTCTTTTATAATGCAAACTGAACTTGTGTCCCCTCCATCCCACTTCCTCCAATCTCCCCATTTTGTCCAAAGTCCCCTCCGCGCCTGTATAATATCCCCAGGAGGCAGAATAGGGTAGTTTTGACACCTCCTTGGCGTGGAATAAACGTTCCAGCGGTAATGAGCAGCCTTACTTTTTTACTCATTATAAAGAGGACAATCTCGAGAAGACAATAAAAACGTAATGCTCGCCATTACGGGCTAACAACTTACAACCATTTCAAAAGCATTAATATGAATTATACTAATACTGTTAAGATGCTGGATAAGTTTTTAGCGTTTTATGTTTAAAAAAAAACAGTTTTTATGTTTATTTCATACATTTTTAACTATCCTCGTCATTGGTGAATTATGGAGTTATTGTTTTTCTATCTGACCGAAGCATTAAGGATAACCTCAACCTCGTGATAAAGTTCGAGTTCCTTATAAAATATTTTTTGCTAAGAGTTTGGACCTGCTACTAGGAGTTTATGACAAAGACAGGAGAATTTTTAAGAATAACATTGCTTAATAAATTAAGTTTCGAATGAAGGGAACAAAATCAGTTGTTATTTGGAAAGTACAGCGATATCTTTAATAATGAAAAATATTGAACATTGAATGTTTATTAGAACAAAGAAATTCAAGTGCAAATTACTGGTCGGTGTGAATGCACAAAATGTCCCTTGGCGCGTGGAATATGTAAAATGGGTGAAGGACAATTTTTCAATATGCAATATTATGCAACCCTGGCGATATCGCAAGTGTCGTATTAGTACTTGGCCAATTGCCAGAATAACATGGCGCTACCCCATCATCTGATCTAGGCCAGGGGTCGGCAGGAGGGACTCTTTCAATAGAAGTTTGCGGCTCTTCGGATATAAACTCCAATTTTACTTCATCTCAAGCAGCCTTATAACTTATGAGTTTTAAAGCTGCTTAACTTAAATTAACACCTTTCGACACAGATGCTGGTTTACTCCAGATGCAATTAATATATGTAAAAAGCAAGGAACTGTTTCAAAAATTCACAGATCTGACCAGCCACTTGGGAGAATTCTAAAGAAAGATATCTAATTTAATTTCTCAGCACAAGTGGACAGCTATAAAACAACTGCCTAAAATAGAAACAATAATATTTGAATAGTTTTCCTGACATATATGACGCGTTAAAAAAAAACTAGGTTTTGGTATTCTCACAATCTTTGGCTGTACATATATATGCAAACATTCTACTATGAACCAAATAAAAAATGAACGGTTGAAAATTTACAATCATGTATTCAATTAAAAATAAGTACGTATCAAAACGATGGATGGACACCGTTCTAATGACATTTTTAAATAAAACAACTCGAACTTTTTTCCCCTATAAATCCATATCCTATACATGTATATTACAATATATATTGTGTGGCTCTCTGGTACCTTTGTTATTCTGTTTTCATGACAGTTTGGCTCTTTTCACTTGACAAGCTAGCAATCACGCGCACCGAAGACATCAAATGACGAATGATACGACGTAAGAATTCTATTTCAATGAATAAAGGGAACTATGGCACTCCAAATATTTGTGAATGTTGAAAAGCGGAAGGAAAATGAAAGGACGTTAGAAAAAGTTTGGATGTCAATAAAAATCTTTTTTCTAATAATTAATTCCCTTTTTGTATTCTACATAATATCTTTTTGACGATAATTTATTTGACTTTATAGTCCAGTCATTCTATACATTTGGAAATGCAAATGAACCGACAAGGCTGATTTAAATATACGGGTGTAGGGGGGGTTAGAAAAGCTGATCTTGAAGTTTTCGACCAAGATTTCCCGGTAGCTTTCTCCGCCATCTTGAAAAAAGGGATAAATTTTGTTTTTTTGCGATAACTCTGCTCTCCACCATGGTACGAAAATTGCAATTTTGTATTTTTTTGTTGCTTTTTTTTACTTTATAGAATTTAGTTTTTATGATTTTTTCACCTATCGTTAATCGCTGTTGAGGTATCGAATGAGAAAGTAAAAAATAAGAAAAAAAAATTTAAAGTTGAAAAATTATCAAACTTGTAGTTGTCCTGCAATCAAGTTGTTTTTGAAAAAAAAAAAATTCAGACAAAAATTACGACTTTTAGCGCGATAAAATAAGTTTAAAACAATATTATAATTCCAGTGGTAGTGGTAGACACTCCAAGTATAATGAATAACCAGGTGCCTACCAAACTTCCACTTTTTCATCTCTTTTTTTCCCTCACTTCATTCAACCTCACAATACACTTGGGGGTTATGGCAAAGTTCCACTGACGCCGGATAGTCAAAAGTAGTTTTTATTATTGTTTTTTTAAATTTTATGAAAATAAAAATCGCTAAAGGTTTCAAAAGGCATAGAAGATTGTAAGAAAAGCATCAATCAGTGTTTGGTTTAAGCTGGGCTTCTTTTTTACTTTTTGTTGTGTACATAATCCATTTTTTTATAGTTTTTGTGTTTAATTTGTAGAACTCCATTTTAATTTTTATATAATTCAATTGAATTAAATTTAATATTATTATTATTGAGTTCTGCTATTTTAAGTTTTTATTTTAGTTTTGAGTGACAGCTGTTTCGGCGTTTAAGGCCATTGTCAAACTGTTTGACAATGGCCTTAAACGCCGAAACAGCTGTCACTAAAAAACTAAAAATAAAAAAACTTAAAATAGCAGAACTCAATAATAATAATATTAAATTTAATTCAATTGAATTATATAAAAAAAAAAAAATAATAAAATAAAATAAAATAAAAAAAAATAAAAAAAAATTTAAAAAATACATAATCCATGTTTTTAAAATATTTTTTTTTATATCCAAAATTAAAAAAAAAAAAAATTGTTCGAGAAATAATGAAAATTTCTTGGTCCAAAATTCGTTTTAGTTTTTAGGTGGTGTATTTTTTTTGAGTCGGATATCTTGTATTCTTACCCGAGTTAATAATATTAAAGTTGGATACATTTTTTAAATACGTAAATTAAATCTCCATAAAGTTTAGAGCGTTAAAAAAGTTTTCTGTTGAGGTTTTAAGGTTCTTGTAGGAGTTGAGACTCTTTTTCGGTATTCGCGTGGAAAATATATTTTTAAAATACATGTCGGTGGCAAGATGAAGCCGAACCGCTCAAAAGTTAATGTGTGAAAAAAAAAATTCAGTCAAAATATTTAAATTTGACACAAGGTAAAATATATATATTTAAACGTGATTCGATAAAGAATCGACAAGTTTGAATACACGTATGTTACGAAGGACAATAAAGAATCGATTCAATTAAATGAATAATATTTCTGTATTGTAATTAGAAAAAAATGATTTGGTGGCTTGTGTAGTGTTGACAGGTCAAGTCGTTAGCGCCTGTAATAATATATGGAGTGCTAATCAGGCTGACATTATTTGGGAAACTGGTCGATGACTGATTTATGGAAATGCTTTCATCAATCAAACTATTAATTGGCTTCAGTAGTTAGGGCGTATAATCACCGTCAATAAATGAGTATTTTAATTTACAAAATTGGAATATTATTATTTCTGTTTATTAATCTTTAGTTAGATCAGAATGGTGCTCTAATGTAACAAAAAAGTTGATAAATTAATGTTTTGGTTAAGATTTTTTTTTAATTCAATTAAAGTAGAATTCATGTTATTTATTTGTCAATTTTCCATAGGAAAATCATGATCAAAATCATTGTTCAAACTTTATTTATTTATTATTTAAATAAATAAAGTTTGAACCGGTAAATAAGTGTTTTTTTTATTGATCTTTTTCTTGGATGAAATCTTTTCCACTTTGATTTTTCGTACCACGTAAACTTTTCATCATCCATCATTTTAATTCCACTGACGTATTGTAATTGTTTATTTTATTTGTGCATCGTAATAAATAATTTGCTTTACGTCATGATATTCAGTTCTTCTATTAGTTAACATACTTTAATTCTGGTCCTTCGACGCTGAAGGGATCAATGGCCACAATTCTTCGGAACACCTTTTATTGAAGTACCGGCAGAACAAACATAGCATTCTCCTGAGATTTATGTTCTGTCCACCAGTTTGATCGTTTTAGCACAAAGGTATTGGATATTTTCAATCGTCACAATGAGCCTTGCAGAGATGAGCGTTACCGATCCAGAATTCTGTGAATTCTGCCTGTATCACTTCGCCTTATGAACATACAAGAATAAGACAATCCCGTCATGAACAACATTTAAAAAACATTTTTATTGCACATTGACAGGCATTGAACCTGTATCCATATTCTCTTGAGATATCGCCCGTGTCAATCAAAATCGCCTTCACAAAAAATGCCCAGCAAAAAATACCCAGCTATGAAAAACTGTTTTTTAATTAATTATTTTCTGATGCTTTCTAGATAATTATAACGGCATATACAGCAGCTTTCCCAACTGCCAATAACAGGCTCAAGTGTTCCGAAAGGATGCTGTCCAAAATCTGCTGGATAGCATTTCAGGCCACTAATGGAAAAGCTGTACCTTAAATAATAACTGAAATGTATTTTTAACATACAAATTATTAACGAACACATCAACTCCCCCCTCAAATAGATAGTCAATAATAATGTTATTTTTAAGCAAGAGTAGGCAGAGAGGATAAAATTCGATGGATTTTTTTACCTTTTAACGCGTTCTTGCTTTAGTTCACATCTCTTCTGTTATTCTGTGACATCTTACGAGCCCAACAGAATTTCGGTCCAAACTGAAAACTTACCTTTTCAGACTCTCATATCCTTAAATTCATTAAAAGAATCTCAACATAATCTGTCTTTCGACGAATCACCTTTAGATATGCAAATTTTAATCAAATCCTGTACTGTATGACAAATTCAGAAAGTCCATTCTTTTAATTTCGCTCCCATGCCCTAAATCGGAAAAAGAAAAAAATAAAAATAAAAAATAAAATAAAAAATATCAAAATAATAATCATAATTTAAAGTTAATAATTGTGTCTATCTGATGAGACCTGCCAGGTAAGTATGTTCCTGTATATTTTCTTATTTAAACTAGGAATCAATATGTCACGATAGAAAGTAAGATCTGTACAGCGCCCTTGAGGTGATTTTTCACAAAAACGGCGCTAAACAAATCATCCAATTATTATTATTATTATTATCTATACAGAAGTTCGCACGCAAAAGATTGTTTCATTTGAAAATGCCACGTCTTCCTGGGGTGTCATCGATTAAGGAATGGAAATGGTGTGTCAAAAGCTGAACAGAAATCGATTCTTAAAATTCCTATCCAGTAAAGTTTAGGACAAAAAAAATATTGAAATTTATAAACGTTGTTTGGTTTTTCACAAAACGACGCTTCATAATGTCTAGTTTTTTAAATTGTTATTGCAAATGTTGTGCCTGCCAAACCCATGCACTTTGAAAATACCAGTTGGAAGAATTAATTTTATCAACATTTTCAGAATGTGCACCGAAAATTTGTTTGGACCTGAGCCAACGGAATAAGGTTACGTCCCCCTTTAAATGGCATTTTAACCCGTTTAAATGGGGTAAGCGACCGTAGAACTTTTTAAAAACACATTTTAACGTTTAAACCATCACCAACGGTTGCACCGCGAATGCAGATTTAAAGCCACTCTGTTATTAAAAATGGATCGAAATGGAAGACAGTTAAAAAAAATGGTTTCCATTGACGGATAATATTTTTCATTATTTTCCTTGCAATACTGAACAATGGATGCCATCCGAAAACAGTAGAACTATGGCATCCTCATTGAAGAAGAAGAAGGGATGGAGAAGAAGAAAACACAGGGAAAGATTTTGAAGTCTCTGGTCAATTGGATCAGGTCACTAAACATTGTTAAATCCATTTTAAGTATAGTTTTAATTCTGAATGAGGCTCTCTTAAGGATGATTGTATATTCTACTTTCAAATGAGAGACACGTTTATAATAATATAAGATCAATTTTATGTAGAATAAGCGAGATAAATTTTATTTAATGTATTTGCCATTTTTGGGTTTCGAACCCGCGTTCTTTAGTTCGAGTGTCAAGAAGTTTACTAGGCTATATTAAGTCATCTCACTTAGCTTTTCAGTGAAGTTTGACTTAGACGTCTTGTCATACTTGTCTAACTAAATCTTCCCCACACGGTGACACAAACTTGGATACATCCGAAATATCTTAGATGCTACGAATCTACCAACAAATCTTTGCCAAACTGTATCAAGCCACTACCGACGTATAACATGTTCAATACACAGCGCGTTCCCAGATAGTGTAAGTTTTACTGCCAAGTTAAGTTTTACTTTAATGTTCAATGCCAGGTTTAGCTGCACACGAGCTTTTAACAGATTAGGTTGAGTCACTAAGAGAAGGATTTTGTCGTAGCAACCCAAAAGAGAATGTTATTGGATACAATTGACGTTTATTTGTGTTGTCATGAGGATTTACTTTTATCTTATTGGTGGTGATTTTTCGTCAAAGACGACTTTGACTGTTTTATCTCCCGGCCTGCAGGACAGACTTACTAATTAATAGTCGTGCTGGTGAAGAGAGAAATCCTCTTGTTAAACCCAAATGCTTCGGATATGGGCATATTTTACACAAGTTTTGTTGTATTCAAACTGCAAGCAGTATAGCTGTTGGTAAAATAACCTCGCTTTTCGCCATTAACAATTTAACAATGTTTACCTTTTTTCTTGTTAATTACGATCTTGATGAACATAGATTTTAGATTATGTATGACATTTTCTAGTACCTGATACTGATTTTTGCAGGTTTTTTTTCACATGATTTCATTAGCTTCACAATTCTCTAGAAACGAGGACGCTATAGTTCCACTGACTCCGGGCAGTTGTGATTCTTGTGCGGTATCTTATACAAAATGGCCCAGCGAAAAGTCTGAACGCAATGGAAAATAGAAAATTAAAATGACGATAAGAGAAGTGTGAAATAAAGTCCATTTAGTAAATCCACGTTAGCTACCGGAGACAAATATAAAGCCGGAAGGGAGAGTTACCACAACTACGCGCAAATTTGACATCCATCACACACCAAAAACGTACAGTAGGTACCCACACTGCATGGTGGTGGGTGTTGGATCAAGTGTACTGCCTAAATAAATGTTTCCACAAACTTTAAAATATGTGTGGGAGAGACCGCATATTGGCCGGCCAGAGAAAACATGGCTTCGTGGTCTTTTATCTTTACTATGTTCTGAAATCTAGTTTGAGAGTATCTCGCTTGTGATTTGTGCCGCCTAGGAAACTATATGAGAGACATGCGTCGTGAAAATATGAAAATAATGTAATATACTTAATGATTTAGACATGTTTAATCAGGGTTTCTGTTCGTAAATATTCTTTAATTATTCACGCCTAAATTAATAATGAATTTCTTCGTCTTTCATTAGCGCTATCCGGCATGTAAATGACATAATGTCTAATACAATGGTTCAGTTAATCGGCGCTCATTCGAGCGAACACGATGTCAAAGCCATTTGACAGCTGGAGAATTATTACGGATATTATTTGAATTCAGCGAATTTTTAACAAAGTGTGGAGATTAATTAACATAAAGACAACGTGTATGTAGACGACATCGCCAAATTGTAGAAATAAAATTGTTTTTTTACCACTAAACAACGAATCATCACGCCGTTTCCCTGTAAAGGTAGGAAGGACCACCGCACAACACGGTCTTGGCACCACATTATTTGCTTCATTTTTATGCATACGTGCTATTTTGTTATTATGACTCAACTCAAGTATTTGCTTTAGATGATCGTGCCATGTTTTTTTTTGGGCGTCTCTGACTTTTTCGACTTTTACTTTTGCGTCACATATTATCTTTACTCTTCTGAAAATATGTAAATGCATTTAATAACTCTAGCCCGGATGATAGTATTGGAAAAATAATTTTAAAAACCTTGACATTATATTATTGGGTGGATTTTTGTACATTGTATAAGTACATCAGTTGTCTCAAACTATCGATCAAGTACATTTATCGATGCCTCAAACTCTAAAGTAGCGCGGGTACTCACAAGGTAAAAAGGAACAGCAATACATTACTTATCTCTGCTTTTACTTTTTCTACGCGTAACGTTCTTCCATTTGACATCTTACCTGAAACAAAGAAAATAACACATTTGTAAGTCGTTGGTGAAAATATTGACAGCTACTGGAGCAATTAAAACAATAAACAGTTAAACAAAATAGAATAGTAATACAAGAAATATTTTCAAAGAGCCACGAAAAAATTGATACACAACACTAATATGACTAGCTGATAAGACACAAAGATGAGAACATTAAAAAAAAAACGTTTTCAAAAACATATTTTGAAATATTAAAAATACTCAATAAATTTTTCAAAATTCTCATACCTCACCAAAGGTAAAATAAGCTGTGGCTTTTTTTAAATTCTTCCACTTATTTCAGATTTCGAGGTCTTTATACAAATTTTTAATGAAGTTTAGAATTCGTGAGTTTGTTCTGTTACATCCAAACATTATTGCCTTAATTTGAAGTAGGATTTAATCAAAAACGTTTCAGAAAAGAGTGTATTTCTATAGAAACGTCAGTCATAAAATCTCCGTAGAACTTTGTCCTTACAAAATTTATAATCAAAACTTTCCAAAGAATGACTTTCCTTAAGGCAAAGGATCTTGTCAAATTCAGAGGATAAAATTCATTATGAATGCGTGAGTATATACATTTTGAAATTAGTTACGTCTGCTAAGATTAAGGGAAGGACGTTAAATGAAGCAGGTCCTTTATCAAGACGTTGGAATGTTAAAGCCTCCACCGCATAAAGTTATCTTCAGGCAAGCATTTATAAGAATACTTAAGAAAGGTGCGTTTTTCAATCATCATACACAATTCAATGATCTTATTTTATATTCGTAGAAACCAATAACTTTGTGGTTTGACATATTTGATGAAATGAAAAAATAACTTTGTATCAAGACCACAGATTTTATTAAAAAAAATTATGACCTATCTATCGGTTTTGTTTAGTCTAAGCATCATAGGGGTACAAAATTAAACTAAACAAAACATACAAAGTGTGCGGTTGTATAAACATATAGATATAGAGGAAGAACACATTATAAAATAAAATAAGAGAACAGTGAGAAAATAAAAGAATAAGATTTTAATTATAACAAAGGAACAGAGAGAAAGAGAATATTCTTATTTTAGTGTGAAAAAGATTTTATACTTATTAACTAATTAATATAATCGCAGTAGAATTAGCTAATTACCAGTGGCAAAAAATCAAAATAACAGAGTTTGTCTTATCAAATCAAAATTTATTAAAAAATATATGAGAAAAAATAGTTTATGTCATGTTTTTAGTTGATTAAATATACATTTAAATCTCTTAGACGCCCTATAATAACTATAAAATTAAACAATAAAATGGAATTTTACATTAATGACAATACTATCAAATTCTGAAAGCTTATAAAACGGGTAAATTTCAATACAATTTCATTAAATTTGGTTACCTTCACCCTACGGTACAATGAGAAGCTCGCATTACGTCCTCCATCAATTGTTCGGTCGATTCACAACGCTCAATACAGATCAAAGGTACTGAGGATTATATCGTTTAACAATAAAAAGTTAATGGCACTCCAACATGAAAACACTTTAAATCATTGCCCCCTTATATCATAACTATAACGGCCGTTAGTGGCGGCGTTATGCATTATATCTTCCAGGCGTCGTTAGCGTCAGCGTGTAACGGATAGCTTGGAATACCGACTTAAATGCATTACATAATATTACGTCACAACGCACAATAGTTATCGATCTACCTTAATCCTTAATTGGACTCGAACCAAACGTGTTATTGGTTTACCCCGTGGCTCGGCGAAAAGCTTAATCAAAGGATATTAAAAAAAATATGAGTAGTAGATACCCTATTATCGCACTGGTGAAAGACCACCATACATAATAGAAACGTTACTTGAAATTGCTATAGTTGTGTTTGGTGACCAGATCTGAATAGCAAGGTACTTTCCGACCTCTATCTTCCCCATTTCCTTCCCCTCCCCACTACTTTCAGCCTCTCAATAAAACCGGATTGAGTATGTCATAGTTTATTAACTATTAATTTATTTATTTTTTCTCTTGTGGAAGAATATTTAATTTTAATTGATGCCCGAAGATCAATGATACCACATAATTGTTAATTTACCAAGCTAACGTTCTATTTAATGTAATTTTATTGCTATAAACTTATGAGTTTAAAAGTAGTAAACATAACCATATAAATGGGCTTCAGATATAAACTTATTTGAGTAGTTGAATCAGAAATTATTTCTGGTGTTTTCTCCATTCCGGTGAAACACATATCACACAATACTTGACAGATTACTTTCTTCACATTTATTACGATCCATGTCTTTGCAAATGCGCTTTCACATGTTTGCTTTACCAGTATAACTAGCTGTGTCTAGTATCAAACCATTTTCTCAACTCGCGTATCCGGATAACTCTGCGCAAATTTAGATAGGCCTTCTATCCAAATAAAAAAATATTCCCAGACATTTTTCAAACCACAATTCATATTTTTTAGTCATTTTGTTTGGGACAAAATTAAATATTTATGTGCAGAATAAAGTATACAAATTGGTGGATCGTGCTGCCAATCTTAACGGCTGCATTTGAAATATTTAAAATGTAGAAACAGGGATTGCCGTAAATGTTTTGATTGCAGTATTTTCATGCGTTTAATGGGCGATTAAGCTCATTAAACTCAAACGTGATGCCAAGTCATACAATTAACACGGTGAATTTTGGAGAATCTCTGAATAGTATTCTTGTTTTGAAAATCTGGCGGAAGTAGGATCCAAAAAATAAACTAGTTTTAAAAGTACAATTCATTGCCGTCTATTAATCTTCACCTTTTTGCTCTTGTTCTACGAATTGCTCGGTATACCTCTTCTCCGTATTTAGATTTAATGTATACCCGGTGCATCTTTAAAATACCTCCAACAAATAGACTAACTAATTTAGAAGTAAATCTAATTTCTAAACAAAATAGCACTAAACATGAAAAAAACCTACAACGTCTTGGTTATATCAAGAGGGGTGTTATTTACAACGTTAGCATAGTCGTCATATCAATTATGTAGTATTTTTATTAACTAATTGACTATCAAATGGAAGATTTTTTTTTATATCGTCGCTTTGTCTCTGCTGCGGTCTTCTTGACCTTCCAGTTTCCAGAGTGCAATTTTTATTTTTTTCTTATTTCTGATCTCATAACATTTTTAAGATCATTTGTATTAAGTTTGTCTCTCGTATTTTTTGGAACATTTTTTAAATAGACAGGCGTAATTAATATGTTAAAAACGATCCCAAGTTTTCAGTATGAGATTGATAAGAACTCCGAAACATGAAGATCTTATCAATATTATCTTTGTATTAATGCCTTACGAGAAACTTTTTGAACTAAACCTAGATAACTTCCTTTTGTGAGAACTGTTCTATGGGTATCTTAATGAACGGCATTTGTTAGACCGAGAAGACATTGATTTTTTCCGCTGCATGAAGCGGAGGAAGTTCGCAATACACTCGTGACCAGCCTTTTTCCGTTCGTTCACTGTCGTAGTTACTAGTTACTTGAATTCATATGGAAATAAAACCCGAACACAAAGGAAAAACCAATTTGCAATCCATAGAAGTCGAACCTGACTTTTTGTATTAATGAACGCGTGTAATTCATTCAATGAGAATATGTGGTCCTATGTATCTTCGTCTTTGTTGCTTTGAGTGTTATGGCAAATAGTACTGTTTGTTTGTGTGAGGGATCGAGAAAGCTTTGGAAATACCTAGCTATTAAGATCTGGTTAATTTCTATCAACACCTGTATGCTCCTAATGAGCAGTACCTTGAATTTCGCATTATTTTATAACTTAATTTATTTTCTTCTCTTGTGTACATACTTCTCATTAACTTATTATACTAACATGTCAATGGCATGTATATATATATATATATATATATATATATATATATATATATATATATTATATATATATTTCACACACACATATATATATGTGTGAAATAATGAATGATGAAAATGAAATAATAACCAGAGATTTTATTTTAATTTTATATGACTGACCGGTATCGCTTAGCCTACGCATAATTAGGGTACAGGATTAAATTAACCAAAATATACAAATTGTGGTTACATATACATACAAAAGGAGAACACAATAAAAATCAAAATGAGAGAACAGTGAAAAACAATACAGTAAAACTTTAATTTATAACAAAGTAACAGAATGAAAGAGACAGACAATATGAAATGAAAGAGGCATAACGTCAACTGAGAAGGTGCTTAAAGAATAATGCGAAATTTTATGAGTTTACAGGAAATATACCTAATATTGGACAAATACGAACAAATACCTAATAATTCAATTTTGACGGCCTCCATGGTCGAGTGGTAAGACGCTCGACTACGAATCCAGAGGTCGCGGGTTCGAGCCCGGCGTGCGCAAATAAATTTTGATCAATTAAATGTGTTACGACACATTTAATTAATATAAAATAAAATATAGTATATTTGCGGCAGAGTGGTAGATACTCTAAATATCGCCCT
The DNA here is from genome assembly GCA_022651775.1 of Drusus annulatus. Lineage (NCBI taxonomy): Eukaryota > Metazoa > Arthropoda > Insecta > Trichoptera > Limnephilidae > Drusus > Drusus annulatus. Next base: position 809,424 of record JAGWCC010000227.1, read on the forward strand.
GGTGAAAGACCACCATTCAGAATTGAAAGCGTTGCTTGAAATGGCTTTAGCCGTGTTTGGTGACCAGATCTGAATAGCCAGGTACTTCCCAATCTTCCTCTTTCCCATCTTCTCCCCCCCCGCTACCTTCAGCCTCACAACATACCCCTATTGGGGTTGCCATACTCTCACTGGTTTAGACGGGTGGGAGCAGTTGAGACTCTTGTGCGGTATTCACGTAAATAAAATTAAAAAAACTCAAACAGTATTTAAATTCTAAACGCTAGTCAAATATATATTATATCCCACCCTCTCACCACCCCCGCTTTGAAACCAGTGCAAATGTTTTTTTTTTTTAAATCATTAAGTTTTATGCTTTCGCTCTTCTAGAAGTTCGTTTCTCCTGGGTCCGAAACCAAAGTTCCTATTCACAACACAGAAAATATCCCATTACTATTAGGGATATGTGTCTTATAGCCAGTTTGACATCAAATATTTACTGAACTGTGTCCATAAAGTTTCGGTACATAATGCGCAACAAAGGGAAGAAATCAAATCCCCAAACCGTGTTTGTGGTACAACCATGTATGATCGAATTACTAATGAGGCGAATTGAAAAGAAAGGAAGGCCGATGTAAGCGTAATGAATAAGATAAAGAAAGGGATAAGCTAACATGATTTGGACACGTACAGCGGATGGACAAAGATAGGAGTGTTAGGAGAATATGTGATTCGCCAGTAGATGAAAGAAGAAATGGTGGATATGTAAATAAATATTTACACTATATTCTCAATTGAGTCGGATTACATAATGGAAGGGTGTGTACGAGACGATGTATTTACAACTGTGAATTGAGAAAGGAGTATGCCAGCCATGGTATGGCAGAATTGAGTGGCATTTTATATCTTCGAGCGCGTACCCTTGAGTTTAGTTTAGGTTGAGTTGGGTTGGGTTAGTTCATAATAAGTTATGTTAGGTTAGATAAGAATGTAATAAGTTAGGTTCATAATTTTTCTTCTTTTCTTTATTATTATTATTATTTTTTGTAATAATTGTTCTAGGATTATTATTATTTATTTATTATATTTTGATGTAAGTGAGTAATGTGTTATTTATATGGCAGACATAGTTCTGTACCCACCGTTCTATTCCGCTGAAATAAACCGTTTATGATTGTTATTACTATCACGTAAAAATATATTTTGATCATCTCACCAAGACCCTAAGTTTGATTAGAACCAAAATGTTGAATTTAGAAAAAAGTTCCACAAACGATAACATCTGCGCTATCACGTCGTATGAGATGTCTGCAAATAAGCAGCCTACAACATACTCCCATAAAATTAAGGTCCATACTGTAAAATAAACAACCATTAACGCGTGCTATAAATTTCAAGTCCGCACCAGCCAGCGTCATTTGTGTTTGCTGAGTTCAGTCCGAGATTGCGTATTTGCCGGCGTCGGGTCGCGCCGTTACACCTTACAGGTGATTACGCCGTTAATTCCGTTTAACGGCGCCGGACGTAGCTACTTCCGTTTCCGGGAAAGGCGGGAAACGGAGTCGTTACAGCCAGCTCAGGCTGGTGAGTATCGCGCGGGGATGCTGAGTGGAGATACGTATAGGTGCAATACCAGAAACTTGTGAATAGATTTATTTATCACGTGTCGACATTATCGAACATCATATCGTCACCGGAAAGGCAAAATGGCTGAAGCGCCATTTCGAGAAGTGTGGACCAGAGCACTTTAAAGTTTTTTTGTTTGTTTTACAATAAAACTCACAAGTCTCCAGTACATGGTTGCATTTTGAAAACAAAAGCTAACTCTTAGCTCTCATTGAAGTGACAAAAAGATAAAAAAAACTCCCAAACTTGTGTCGATTGAGTCAAGCCTTCTCCCAAATGATAAATATATTTTGGATGGCTGAAGGCCACAAAAGCCTTTAGAATCAAACGAGTGTCAGAGCTTTCGATGCAGAAAAACAAACTGCACATTTAACTAATTTTTTTTACCAAATTATCGCTTAAGCCCATTTGCCTTTCCAGCGACGATATGAAATGACAGAGGAGTTTGTATGAGACCATAAATGAATACGGAGGACGGAAGACGTGGTGCCAACACTGTGACGTTTTATCTTGTCTACCTAACAAAAATCTGCAAATAAAAGGCGTTGTGGTTAGTAAAAACTTCGATTAGTCTGGTTTTAATCAATTACATCAAAGAGGTATTTTTTATCAGTTGCTATATTGTTGCAATGAGACATGATTTTCTAAAAAGAGACAATTCAAAATATGCATCGCAATTTTATTTATAAGCGACGTTTTTCTTGCATTAGCACTTCTTTCATTTCCACGGAATGGAAATAAATTCAATGGTGGTTTACTCAAATGCTTAAAAGGCAAAACAGTAATAAGATTACCCCGCTTAAATTACTACGCCTTATATAAGCGGGAGTATTAAGGGTAGCGCGCGGAATATTTTCACTTCATATTAATTTATGGCTGGTAAACGATCAGGACCACGTGATAAATATTGTCTGTGACCATATTTTCAGGTGAGAGTGCAGGAAGTGTTTATTTTGAGCACATGGGTAGTCTATTCTTGTTTATAGGTAGATAAATAAACCGGGAAGGCACGAAATAGCACGGTCAATTTGGGACAAAGACAGAAAAAAATATGTTATTAAATTAGAATTAACTTTATAGCTTTATGCTTATTATTTTTCTAAATAGGTATCGGTAGCTCAATCGGCAGGGGCGTTACTTCCGGATAGAGTAGATGTTCCGAGGTTGCGTCTCGGTCGCGACCGTTATTCTTTTTAGTTTCTGGCTTTTTAAGTTTCATGTTTACGTTGAAGATTATTGATATTGTTCCAATAATCAATTTAAAAAAATATTGGTTTGATGCAGTTCTTTCAGAAATCGTTAGCCAAGGAGCGGAAAAAATGAACATTGGATGGATCAAGGTTTGTAAAATAGGCCTGATGCAACATTGCTAAGCACATAAAAAAAATCAAGACGCATTCAAAAAGGAAATACTAAAGCGTATTAAAATACAGCATCATTATGGCAGAGCCAATTTATGAATTCTACCCGTAAACTGCCGACTCTAGTGAAGACTTACTAAAAAAATTCTGCGCAGTTAAAGTTTTAAATATTGCTTTCCTAAATTAAAACGAATTAAAATTAAACGATTTTTTTTCTTCGGTATTGGATTTAAGTAAATTTATGTTTATAATTTATATAAAAAACAATATATGCCTATTATTGCCATACACTTTTAATAAAAAATAAAATACGACCTATTACGACCACACACTTTTAATAAAAATACTGGGGTTGATTCTTCAGATATTCTTCATCGTAATAATAAAGGCATAATATTAGAAGAAGTTTGTGTCAGAATCCGGATACTCCCCAAATTATAATTACAGCGTTTTATACGTTAATAACCCATTAATAATTAATTAATTGATATTAAAATAGGAATTGACTTGAAAGCATTAATACTTATTTATCATTAAATATTTAAATAAAATTAATAATCTAAAACACAAATATGAAACAGAAAAAAGCCGGAAACTAAAAAGAACAATGGTAATGACCGAGACTCGAACTTGAAACTTCTAATCTATCCGGGAGTAATATCCTGCAAATTAAGCCATCAAGACCTCATTAGAAAGCGGCAACACTCCCGGATAGAGTAGAGGTTCCGAGTTCGAGTCTAGGCCATGCCCATTGCTCTTCTTAGTTTCTGGCTTTTTTCTGTTTCATATTTGTGTTTTAGATTATTAATATTATTTAAATAATTAAATATTATATTTTAAACCCATTTAGCTTGTTCTTCGTTCCACTCCAACGTAGGTTAATTACTTACATTTGATATTTATTTATTCCCGTATTTGTTGTTAGCTTAGCTTTTATCCAGATAAGTGGAGGGTTCTTCCGAATCCTGACGGTGGTTAAAATACATTTTGTGGTTGAACAAAGTGTTTGTTGCATCTTTGAAAAAGTTTCAAGCTTCACCGCAGTAACAGCTGAATTTTGTATTAAAGTTTGTTTGAACAATTATCGTTTAAAATACATAACCTCTTCGCCACTTTAAAATAACCCTTAAAAACCTTCGCAGTGACCCCTAAATCACAAATCTACTAAAACTTAGGACTCACGCAACGCGGAGGAACATACCGCCGTCAGCAATTTATGTTTAGTTTTTACTACTGAAAGTTTAAGGTTTACGAGGAAATTTACATCAAGGGATTATAGCCGAAGGAACAACGCAGACGGCGGCTATGTTGCGAATCAGATAAAAATGTTTAATGAGGAAAAATGGGCTTTTAAATCGGGAAATGTTTTAATTCGTTAAGGCGGAGAAAATAAATGTTTATTTGAAGAGGGAACTATTCATTTTGTTGCGTCAGGGTTACAACATGAGAAGTGTACCACACCTAAAAAATAAATCCATAAGTTGATATCTCCAAACAGAATCTGCTTAGACTTGGAAAAGCTCTAGCTCTACTGCAAAAGCTTTGTAATATTAAAAAAAAGTTGAACAGGACTCAAGGGGTGTTCAACACTGTTAATTATTCATTCTTTCAATATAGTATTCCGCTTATACGCCGTGTTTAAAGGTGGTACCGTAAAAAATCAGGAGAGGAGAGGTTCACAATATTCTAAAAAAATCATTACAAGTTTTTCAAACACGGCAATTCTATGTTTTGTTTAAAAGTTGACTGAAACCCGATTGTGGTCGTAGCTTTACAATCGATCAAACGTTTATCACGCCTTATCTAACACTTGATGGGAGTAGGTACTCGCCCATTCTAGTAGAAAGATATGTGCATAGCCAAAAAGTTATTAGGTTATGGTCGATCGAACAGATTTCGCATTTAACGAGCCAGTAGTGCTAGATTACCGCCTGTAGTGGGAAGTATAATGTTTACTCAAATGTATCGTTACAAGTTTACGTAGGCAAATACAAAATATATTATATATTTGAGCTTTAGTAAAAAAAAAACATTTTTCCTTAGATTTTCTAGAATCACTTGCTGAAGTTTTGTATTACTCTTCTTCTACGTATGTGTTGTGTCAAAATATATGAAGCACTGAAAAAAATGTCATCGTCATACTTATATTCCTCATGTCTGTGCAAAGAATTGTCATACCCAATTCAATTAACGCTAAGGTCAGTCAAGGCTGATGATACCTCTAGCAAAGTGTTTAAGATTCCTTGGGAGAATGTTAAAAATTGGGGGAGAGCATTCAACGTATGTAACAATTATTGATGATTTTAATACATCATAATAAATTGGACCTATATTATTGGAATATAATGCAATGTGATTTAGTAATATGAGAACAAAACATAATTGGCACTCAGTTCAACTATTATTAGCGTTATCGCAAATTATTCAAATAATACAGATCTTGAAGTTTCTGCCTCAATACGATACGATTCATAAATGAAAATAACACGAACACAATATAGCTGTAGTAAAAACCATAGATCTTAATCCAACTTCTGATAAATTAGATAACCCAGCAGATATACTATCTCTTTAGCATAAGATAATTCCGCGGTTCAATTTATATTTTAACAAAATTATAGCCATAAATATGAATAAAAACTTTCCGCCGAGCCGCGAGAAGCAAATTTATACCATTTTGTGGGCAATTAATCACATCTTCTATTTGAGCAAGGTATCTTTGAATAAATAATACAAGACTACGGTTATTTTCCTGGAAAAAAATATCAACACGGCTCTGGCTGTCGGGAAACTCCCCAAACACAAACTTTATGATTGATCGATATACGCGGCTAATGGGAAATTCAAGAATATAATAAAATCGTGCTTAGAATATTTTGGTGAATAATTTGACTAAAACTTGTAGTTAATCCCTCAATAATACCGGAAAGATTCCGATGCTAACATTAAGACAAATATACCGGTTGTCAGATACCCACACCTAAATGAACCTGCATTTTGAAAGTATTTTATCCCTTAAAGTAATTGACGACTCCATGGTTGAGTGGGCTACCCGGCGTGCGCAAATAAATTATATTTGATTAATATGTGTCATAACATATTAAATTCACATAAAATAATATATCGTTTATTTGCGACATGTTCCAGATTGGTAGATACTCTGAGGCCAGGCGCGCACGGGAGACTTTTGTCACGGCAACAGTTTCGTCACCATCTCCAAATCTATTGATGACTTTTAGTTCGACTAGCCGGCGACTTTCGAGTGACGAAACTGTCACCGAGTCTGTAGAGAGTACTTTTGTATGGGCGCTCGAGCACGAGTGACAAAATGTCATTCGGTGACTCTTCGCCTGTTCGAAATACATTGCCGGAATGAAAGGGTGACGGGTGACAGTCATTCACCGTGTGCGTGCTCGATTGGAAGACAGTGACGAAACTGTTGCCGTGACAAAAGATACCCGTATGCGCCTGGCCTAAGTATCACTCTGGTGAAAGACCACCATTCAGAATCGAAACGTTGCTTGAAATGGTTTTGGCCGTGTTGGGTGACCAGATCTGAATAGCCAGGTATTTCCCAACCTTCCTCTTCCCCATTTCCATCCCCTCCCCACTATTTTCAGCCTCACAACATACCCCTATTGAGGATGCCATAGTCTCACTGGCTCTAGTCGGTTGGGAGCAGTTGGGACTCTTTGTGCGGTATTCACTATAAAAAAACAAACTTTAAAAAATTGTAAAGGCTATAACAATAATGTATCGTGTTACAAACTGAAACGCCGACTTTATTATCATTACATACATTATTCTATTGAATAAAATAAACGGTATTAAATTAAAAGAGGAAACAATTAGCATACAAGTAAGTTCTTTAAAAACTTGTGTTTTGCAAATTGTTTTCTTTCATGAAACAGTGTTCTTACGAATCTCCAAAAAAATATTGAGAGAAAGTCATTTGCTCGTAGTTCTGTACATAAAAAAAATGCTCTGCAAAAGATGATCAATTCCGTATATTTATTTTAACCGAGAAAGAAAAATACAAGAAATTTAAATTTTGTTACAGAAAATAACGTCAAACGTAAAACGTGTCCCACTGAGAGATTACCAAGCGTGGTTGAGGAACTACGGTTCGTTTGGTACCATTACACGTTGAAAAGATTAAAATGTACCTTTACATTAAATTGAGTTTCATAACTTACTGTTGACTACATAATATCTCGGTGTGGAAGTGCTACTCAAACTTTTGCTGTGTCAGTCCATATCTATGATTGTGTTGAATGTTTTTTTTACAAAACTTTTATTTTCTTACAGGAAACTAAAGAATAAACATAAAATTTTCCCAAGAATATATTTAAAATTTAAAATATTTATGAAAATCGCTTAAATTCGATGTTTTAAGTGGATATGGCTAGATTTTAGTAACACAATATTGGATTTTCGTAGAAAGCAATCACTTTGTAGTTTGACATATTTAATGGAATGAAAAAAAAAACTTTGTTAAGACTCCGAATATTATTTTAATTTTTATGACCGACCGGTTTCGCTTAACCTAAGTACTCGTATCATTAAAAAATAAAAAGTAAAATCAAAGAAAGAAAACAAAAAATACAAAGTGTGCGGTCATATATACGAGTACATACAGAGGGAGAAAAAATCATTTATTTTTAAAAATAATTTAAATAATTTCATAATCCAAAAAATGTATCCTTTAGCCCTATTTTAAATATGTTTCCTGCAAATCAACCTTTATCCCATCAATTGTCAACTTCACCCTCATTTGATGCTACGAATCACTCTGTTTTATTCCATAACTCACCCATTTAATTATTATTATGTATCCAAATAGCTTCTTTTCTAGTAACAATGTAAAATGTCGTTTTCATATATAAATTCAATATAGGATCTTTGTCTGCCCCTAACATTACATCATTATCTTTCTATTATGTACACTTGTTTATTTACCAATTCTTCGTAATATATATTAAGCACTTTCAATTGTTCCCTCCCTCTAATATATGCTCTCTCTCTTCCTTCTTTGTATTATATACTGTCTCACTCTATCATTAACTGTTGTACCTATATATACCTGTTAACTCTGTATTTTTTCTTTAGTTATTATATGTGCCCTGACGAAGCTTGATCCAAGCGAAACCGGTTGGCCTTCATCATAATAAATTCTGTGGTTTTAAAACAAAGTATTCTTTTATTTAATATGTATATATATATATATATATATATATATATTTATATATATTTTTGTATTCTTATTTGTTACTTAATGCTTACTTCGTTGACTGCCGACAGGCATTTGGGTAGCACTGGTATAGACGATGAGCGAAAAAAATCATTTGTCGGTTTAAATTTGAAGCAACACATTCTAAGACAGAAAACGTTGACATAAACATGATAAATTTAATTAAACAAATATAAAAATAAAAAACCAAATATCTATCTAGTGTTCAATGTATCGACAAAATCCAAAGGGGGTTCCTAAAACATGTTCTCCCGCATATTTCCTTCTCGCAACTCTATCAAGGAGACGCCATGTACCATTGTAAAATTTAACTTTATAAATAATTTGTATATTTTAAGACAGGTTGTGTATATTTTTTTATCAAGCGATAAATGATCCTAATCCAATAAATGTAAAATTTTATGATGGCTGCAAAGAAATTGCCAAGTGAGCGTTTAAGTCTGAAATTTTCACTTTAGAAGCAAATAAAACTGTCTCCTTCCGATAAGAAAAATGAGAGACGCACATCATGAGAAAAAAATACTTTACTATGCATACTAATTTAATTGAATTTTGACGGTGGAAATCTTTTGAAACAATTATTTTGAGATTAAATCGTCAGTTTCTCAAGATATAAATCATTGTTAAACAATAGTAAAATATAGTAACACTGATTTTTACGTTAAAATAAAGTTTTTTTCACAAAAACCATGTTCTCAGAAAACCACTCAGTTTTAACACCCTGACAAATCACTTTTCCTTGTAATATTGCCCATCAAATACTTGTATCGTTTAAGATAACCTATATTTCAATATCCTTTCTGTTTATTTGACCTTTGTCTTACAGACGCCTTTGTGGTCGAGCAGTGGACATCCTCCACTACGAATCCAGAGGTCGCGTGTTTAAATTCGGCGTACATAAATATTTTTAAAAAATATAAGTTTTTTTCACATTTAATTAACTTATTTAGTAAATACTCTCAATATCGCCCTGGTTAAATAACTACCATTCAGAATCACAACGTTGCTTGATATGGTCTTAACCGTGTTTGGTGACCAGATATGAATAGCCAGGTACTTTTTTCATCCTCTGTCTCCTTCCCTTCCGCACTCCCTTCAGCTTCACAACTTAACCCAATTGGGGATGCCATTGTCCCACTGGCTCCAGACAGTTGAGAGTATTTAGGACTCTTGTGCGGCATTCACATAAAAAGATGGATTCTTCCAAGCCGATCGACAATTTCAAATAAATAGGTATAGAGGTAATTTTTTTATTTATCACATGAAACATAAGGTTATAACAATATTTTTAAATATATTTTCGCCCGCCACGACGTCTCTGTTTTTCGTTTGATTGAATTGAAACGTAGTTACCAAAATACATCTTTAAAAAAAAAAATAACAGTATTTTCGGAATGCGCATATTTTGAAATATAACGAAAGCAACGACATTTCTTTATATTCCGAACAAATCAATAACAACTTTCGCTGTGAAAAACTATCATGTTTTCACGTGAAGCGTGAGTAACAAATTATTGAAAAACCTGAAACCGGAAATTTTCGCTCGTGCACAGGTTAAAGTTTTTTTCTGAAAATACGCGAGTAAAAAAATTGGTAATTTCCTTTTGTTCTATTTCCCACATCCACAAACAAATGTACCTTCAACCACTGTTGTGGGTCAGTTTGCTACGGCGTGCTTTTCAAATCAATTTCCGATAAAGTATTTTGATTTATTGATATTTCACCTCGTATATAAATATTAGTTGTGGAATATAGACAGAGAGAATGAATGGTTTGTCTAACGGAAACACGAGCGAGGCGGGTATCAGCCCGGAGGTAACTAACGAAATATCCTCAAGGACAGACAAATATTCCAGTAGACTAACGTAAAAAATATTGCGTGAAAGAAAATGTATGCTTCTCAAGAAAAATAAAATCATTTTATGTCATATTATTATATGTTAGCACTGTATTGTGACACACGTTGCGGAATTTATCATGGATGAGGGAGGAATTGTATACAAACACAAGGGGGCTAACTCATATGTTTAGAGAAGGGGTAAGAGGGTGAAAGGAGTAAAGATACATTTCAGTCGATATTTTCATTTTTGTGACAAATGAATGCAATCTACAAACAACAGAATTTTGAAAACCTTGCCGATTGTTACATCGAAAAGGTGTCGTATTTTTGCATTGATTATTTTACTAATTCATCAGTTCAAAATAAACTCGCAACTGAAATCTGGGGAGTTTATCGCATCTCTAACGTTTTTGTATTTATTTTTGTGCGACGAGGGGGATACAGAATGACCGCAAAACTTAAAAAAATCTTTTCGTTTCTAAAAATTTTTTTTTAATGATTTAATAAAACAAATTTCTAACTTTATTCCACTTTTTTTATTTTTTGACTGGACCGGTTTTTCGGTTTTTAAATTAAAATATTACTGAAATATGCATTAATGACAAAAAACACTCCAATAAGCAAACAAACAAAAAAATGCATAAAATCCGATGTCTAATCATGACGTATTTTGTTCGAATTTTTTACCAACTAAAAGACATTTTATGATGTCTAAAAAAAGCTTTAATATGGCTTTGAAATATAAACTTTTACCGCTTTCAAGAAGTATATTTTCAACAGCTTTCTTCCAAATAAGAAGAAACCAAATTTATGGCTACACAAATAAGTCTCGTTTATAAGAATAGAAGATATAAACCCCATTTCTTTTCATTGCGTATTATTTGTTGATACAATACGCAGTTAATGGCATAAAATATGGGATAGATTGGTGTTCTCACCCCGCGGTCGGGATAAAAGAAAAGCTTTTGTTTGTTCCTTTGTTACTTAATTAATGGTATTTTCGGTTTGGCTGCCAAAAGGGAAGATTACACAATCCGCATTGTTTAGGTTATAATATTTGGTTTCGTGTAACATTCATAGCATGAATATCTGAGGTGTTATCTAAAAACAATGTTTATTCTGTTAGAAATGGATCGCCTTGAAATATTGCAAAAACTACCAACGAATCTTTTTTTGAAGAAATGAAAAAATAACTTTGTATAAAACCAAAGATTTTATTTTAATTTTATGACCGACTGGTTTCGCTTAGCCTTAGCATCGGGGTATAAGATAAAATAACAGAACAATGAGAAAACAAAATAATAAGATTTAAACTATCACAAAGGAACAGAGATAAACATACGGATAATATTAGCGTAGGGAGAAACTTCAAAGTTTTGTAAATGTTTACGATCTGCTAATGAACGCTTCGCGGTGAACCCTTCAATTAGAGTCGATCGTGTTAAAAAATAGTACTAGTCGGTAGAGATCTCAAATCAAAAAGAAGTAGCAAATCAGCAAAAAATCCTCTACGAAAAATAATCACTAGTCGGTAGAGATTTCAAATCAAAAACTACTTGCAAATCAACAAAAAAAATCAAACTGAGGAAGAACCAGTTCCTCGCCAAATCTTTGTAGTCGACCTTCAATTGAAGTATTTAAAATGAAGTACTTCTTTGTAGTTCTCAAAGTCTAATTGAAGTGTAAACTGCCACAAAATAAAGTAGTTCTTTGTAGCTTTGTAATCTAACTTCAATTAAAGTATTCGTACAATGAGAAATCAATGAAGTTTGAACTGCCGCAAAATGAAGTAGTTCGACAGAGCGGTCACAACGTTAGATAATATGAATAGAAAGAGACAAAACGTCAAACAAGTCGGTCATACAAATTAAAATAATATCCGTGGTCTTAAACAAAGTTATTTGAAAATTGTTTAAATATGTCAAACCACAAAGTGATTGCTTTCTACAAAATGTAATCTTTTTTTAATTTCCTTTTTTATTATACAAATTTAGTAATGTTATCATAAGTTCTGCTAGTTGAACTTTTTTATTGTGATAGCGCTGTTTTGGTGTTAAAAGCCACTATTAAACTGTCTTTAATAATGGCTTTTGATTTAATTAAAGATATTTAAAAAATTATATGGATTTCTACAAATTCAACACAAAAACTATAAATAAATACCAACGAATCAAAGTTCTGTATATTATGACGGATAGTGACAGTAAATTCCGTGAATTTGAAGAACTTTTTTCCAAGATTTCATAAATTTAATATAATCATGATTTAACAATTTTGCTTCGCATAACTTAATAATACATTATAATGAATCACTGAGAAGCTGGTTCTTAGTTTAAAAACGTTATTCCAACTAACTAGTTTTTTTCTTTTATCTTGTTGATAAATTGATATTTTAAAATTTTGAATAAAAATATAATAATATATACATCAAAAAGAAAAAAATGGCAAATTAAATGCTTTTTGGTAAAATTTCCAAGCCGTGATTTTCAGAATTCAAGAGATTTCTAAGTGTCATTTTATCGTAAATACAAATAAATCTTTAATGAAGAAATATAGGATTTCTCAAACCCCTTGAAAAATATGTTCACGGTAATAATAATGGTTTAAAGTTGACGATTGAAATGATAAATTACAGGAAATGTACTTTCATAGAAAGCGATTTGTGGTTTGACATGTTTTATAAAAATGAAATAATAACTTTGTATTAGACCACAGATTACTTTTTAAAAGCGAGCGGTTTCGCTTAGCCTAAGCGTCATCAGGTTACAACATTAAACAGTTTAATCTTGTACCCTTGATGATGCTTAGGCTTAGCGAAACCGGTCGGTCATAAAAAAACAAATAAAATCTGTGTCCTATACAAAGTTATTATTTAATTTTCATTACTGGAAATATATTTAAAGAAGCATCCTTGGAGTAAGTAACATATATATTTTTTATAAAATGAATATTTATAACCGTGTTTACTTTTGAAAACCAACACATCAAATCATAAATGCAATATGAAAGCAATTTCCAAAAATGAAGATGATTCATCTTTCACCGCATCGATTTAGTAGATTTTAAAACATTGAACGTATGCAAGTGGGTCACGGCCTGGTCCGTAGCAGCCTCCTAGCGCCATACATTTATAACGTGAACGACTCGCTTGAAAAGATCTCCGTAATGCCCTCGCCCCATTTGAGAACTCGCGTTTTTCCGCCGTAATTACAGACCTACCCGAATGCCTTTCTAAATGCCCTTTTTTATTTTCTCCCTGCGAAGTCCTTAAAATTCTAGGTAGATCCTGGATCTGGGGCGCGGGGGTCGTTTCATTATATGAACATTTAAGTATTTTAGTAACGTTCAAGAGGAACGCCGCAAGGGAACAGGAATGTTTAGTTCAACGGTCTATTACTCTTGTGGAATTGTGATCGTTCTCGTCGACAATCTCGCGAATATCTTCTAAATTTGCGTTGAATTTAAAGCAGCCGTCAAAGTTAATCGAGTGGTGCAAATTAAAAATGCTACATTATGCACAAGGGAACACGTGTGTCGTGTTTCGGCTAAATTGCTGAGAGAACAATCGTTTAGATTGTTCTTGACGAATTTCAGGAATTGCTGAATGCTGAACTACGAGAAAACGTTATATTAATTAATAAGATTGAAGTATTAAATCCAATACACATATTCAAGGCGTAGTTTGTAGATCCACGTATCATTATTTATTCACAATAAACTATTGATCAATATATTTTATGACAAGTATTAAGTTCTGCCCTGTTGCTTATAGAGTTGTTTGTCACGAGAAAGTCCGACGGCAGTTTGACGGCCTCCGTGGTCAAGTGGTTAAGAATCTCAACTACGACTCCAGAGGTCCCAGATTTAAAGCTTGGAATACGCAAATAAATGTATTTAATTAATACGTATCATCTCATATGAAAATAAAACAAAATAATATATAGTATATTTACGACACCTTGCAGATTGTTAGGTACTCTAAGTATGGCCATTGTAAAGATCACCATTTGGAATCACAACGTTGCTTTAGTCGTGTTCGGTGATTAGATCTAAATAGCCAGACATTTTGTAACCTTTCTCTTCCCCATCTACTTACTCTCCCCACTACCTTCAGCCTCAAAACATAGACGAATCGGGAATGCCATAGTCCTGGCTGGGACAGTGGTAAAGTGGGAAAGTGGTCAAACAACGGAATTAAAGCTGTCATAGCAAACTTAACTTTGACTAATCAAGTGGAATACGGTTATTTTAAACATTATTTCAATTAATTCAGTTATTTTACAAAAAAAAAATCATATACTTTTTGGAAAAACTAAAAACTTGACAGCGAAAAAGTTATGTTTAAAAAACATACCATTAAGCGACTTGCAAGCACCCCATTCTATTTATTAATTATGTTTACCATTTGGTAGGCGTCAGGCAAATAAATCACCCTCAATCCTCCCTCACCGTGGACAGATCAGCTCTTGTCTAGTAGATAAATCCTCATTATGAAATGTTTAAGGCCCATTAAGTGAAGTAGATTTTTCATTTCTTTGCGATGTTTTTGTAGCCACTAAGAAGGCTACTTAAGTGTTATGAAAATGATATTTCACCCTGTGGTTTATTTATGTATACTGTTTCCCATTCGTAATATTAAAACGGTTGACATGTAACCTTTTTGTACAAAAATTATAAATAGATGTACTTAAAATTTATTCCTCGGCAAATATAGATATGTTTCTACGTAAGGATTCAACCATTTTGAATATATAAAAAAAAATTAGATTAAAAAACTGTTTTATATTAAACTTCAAATCCGACACTCTTTGCATAACTATGTCTTTCGCGCTTTAAAAACGAGTATTATTTATAATCTTATGTTTAAACACAAAATGAGTTTAAATGTCTTTATAAAAATTCTACAACGGTGAGCTCTGACGCTTTGTAACTTTTACAGCTATTTTGCTTGCAACGTCGTTTTGATCATAAGTTCAAAGAAATTTAAAATGTCCATTTTAAATAAACCTTGTAGATCCGAGAAATACTCTGGCAAACTCGGTTAGTATTTATTAGTAATCATATTGATTGTTTGTTTATTTTTAATTGTTGGTTCATAACCTTCAGTTTTGCGTTGCGACCGCTCCGTAAGAACTACTTCAAAGAACTACTTCTTTTGGCGGCAGTTCCAACTTCCTTCATTGTTCATTGAACAAATACTTCAATTAAAGTTTGTTAAGTTGGTAGTTCCGCTCATATGTTCATTTGTAGTTTACTTCGAAACTTCAATATAAAACTTGGGCCGACCCGAAATCAGAATTCTAGCGGTACTTCAATTGAAGGGTTCACCGTGAAAGGTTCATTTGAAAGAACTAGCAGTTCCTGAAGCGTTCTCAAAACTTTCAAGTTTTTCCCAACGCTACTTCAGTTAAAACAAAAAGTGATGCTGAACACGTCGTATATTATAGTTAAACATTAATTTGTTATGACAAGATGATAAATTGCATTATCCTACGCACAACAACAAAAGCTGATGAAATGAAAAATAACGTAATTAATGTTCTCGATTTTATTTCAACTCAAGTTGTTTAATAGAAAACAATTTCCTCCAAATAAGCAACGATAAGTCTCTCTAAGTACATTGATTTATTGATTGGCGCCATTCGGTATCAGTTTTGAAAATTCACGAATTTGAAATCCAAAAGGTAAGACATTTTTTGACCGCCGAGTAAACCAATTAGTCAACGTATTAGCTTAAATAACTATTAAATACTATAAGGATAAAACATCTAGTAGTATAGTCTAGAACTGAAGTTTCACAAAGTTTTCCAGATTATACAAAAAATAGTACGGAAAACGAAAGAGAAACATAGAAATATTGCATTGTAATTTTACTCAAAAAAATCTTCGTCGCCGTACTGAGCAAAGTTTATCCAAAACGTTTCCAAAGTTTCCCGGCCGCGGAACTTTTCATTTTTGCGAAAACTTTAATTTCCAGTCACGAGAAGTTTCGTCGCGAACATTTGCTATTCACTCCCGGATGTGGATTTTTCCTAGTGCACCCGACGATTATTCACGGAACTTGCAGCGCAACTTTGGGAAGAGAAAATAACAAAAAAATCTCCCGTGGTATTGAAGATACTGCACATAAAGACGTCACGAGAGAGAGGGTTTTTTTTAAGTTCAAGTAACTTACCTACCTGTGATAAATGTAGGAAACAAATTTATGGTTAACATTGCATTTATCCAGAAAAAGAAACGAGATCAGAAGTAATATTATGCTTTAAACAAATCTTTCACGTTTTACCCAGATAGTGGAATATTCCGAAGAAATTCGGAAACTTAGGTATCCAAAATGCATAGCGCACAGGTAAGAAGATTTTTTCAGCTCGCATTGTTTGAAAATAATACACAAGTTTACATGTCAATCGAATTCGTATTTCAAAGTAAATCGACACGTGTCTGATTCTACAAATCCTGCGTTTGAAAATCGCTTCGATTGACATAGTGGCAAATAGCGCCTAAGCGATTTCAAACTTATTATTAAAATTCTAAATTACGAAAACTCTGCTCTTAATCGCCCGGTAAGAGAAGAGACCAAGCGACCTATTTTTATAGAGCAATTAATTAACCCCCTTCAGTAATTCTGAAAAAATGAAAAGACTAGTTCCACCATTTATGAACTACGTTGGAAAATAAATTGTGCTTCGGTGCCGGTAAACAAAACAGTAGTGTGATCTCATAAATATTTCACCAAGGGTGGTAAGCAGGGGGCAGGGGGTGGATCCCCTACTTTCTAGCACTATGGAGGAAAAGAAACGCCGCCTTCTACTTAACCTCACCCCTTGGTATAATTTCCTCAGGCCAACATTCTCGCTGAGTACTTGGAACCAGGAATGAATGAGAATTTTTCACATTTGACGGGGATGGAAAACTTCTGAACCCTTTTATAAGAAATGGCAAATTGAACACGTTGCAATATTGGTAGTGAGGTCTCATGATTTAGATTTGAATCGTGTTATAAATATGGAGAAAAACAAGAGTACGAACATGGCTTTTATGTTTTGAAAAGTGTATTTTTTGAAGGGTAGGTAAAAGGTTATTATGGATATGTAGAAATATTCGCAGAAATAACAAATGACTTTCTCTGATAACGAAATAGAATATTCTCAACAATAAGAACAGATATTTTTCTCAAAATAAAACTAAGCCATTGCGGTGTATACATTGTGGTGGGTTAACAAATTATATGAATTTGAGGAATGGATTGTAAACATAATTATAAACTCTGGTTTAATCAATCTACATGTGAAAACTACTGACAAATATGAAAATTACATTGTAATTATTAATGCATTAGCAATACAGTAAATATGTTTATTATTTTCAAACAAACAAGAAATACACCTTTAATAATCTGATCTTGGTAACCCGGTATCGGAATCCCAATAGTATAATTGGATCTATAAATCTATCACTTGTTAGCTATGAATAATGGTTGCAGCGGGGGAGGGTGGCGAGGGTTAGGGTGGGGATGTCTGGGACGGACCAGTGGGTGGCGATGCATGTGTGTGAATAAATAACGACGATTCTTGGGTATTTCGTTCTCCAGAAGCCTTCTCATGTATTATCCAGTGCGATAGGTCAGGAAAAATAATTAAATTTACAAATCAATAATTGTTTTTAAAGATTAAAATATTTTTAAGTTTTTATTTCTTCTAGCGACCATCCGGCCATTGCTCAATCTGTAGATTTGAGCCCGAAACAATTAAATACAACTGCATAAGTGGTTGAAAGCATTTTATTATACTTGTGATTGAATCTAGAATGCGTCTTTACGAATTTTATTACAATAGATTTTTTTCTTCTTCTGGTGCTCCCTCCCATCACAATGGTTATCAGCAGGGTAATTTTAACCGGTAGACTACAGTTTGAAGCAACCCAGTGGAACTTCTCTCGTACCAGTCACGTTATTTTTAGAAGCTATGAGTAAATTTTCAGTGGGTAATTTTACAGTAAAGTTATCGTCCTCATGGGGGGACCAAGATATTGGAATTGTCGTACTTTTAAGTGTAGTTCACCTTCGTGGTTTTTTAAGGTTTTCTCGGCATCTTTATTTGTTCCTCCATTGATGTTCAAAAATATTTTGTTTATATCAATGTGTTTAGTATCTTACATTCTAGAACGAGGTTCAAATTTACTAGAGTAGCTAACATTACGAGTTTAAATCTACTTCTAAAGAAACAAATAATCGCCGCGTCAAACACTAGACCTGTAGGCCTACGAGTATATCAAAGGATCACTACTCTGCCGTAGAGATAGTTTTTTTTTTAAATAACATTATATCCTTTTTGTATGACAATAACAATTAACTTTTGATAAATTATTTTATTCAAAAACAAATATTTTTCTTCTCTAGCGTTTTTAAAATGAAAATGTCAGTGGCAAAATGTGTCAAAATACTTTTAGCATAATTAAAATCCATTCGTGTATAATTAATATCAAAGAGCTTTGGGTATTAAACGCTCTGACAAACAATACTAAAAACAGCCCTTAAATGGAAGCGACGGAGGTTTTACGGTCCCGGCGATGGGTCCACGCCAAAAAAAGACCGTGACGTTTTCATCAAACGTAAAAAACGTCGCTTCGGTGAAGATTAAAGCCTGTGTCACGTATGTAGACTTGTAGAAGTATGTACCACACACCGTACATTAAGTGTACGTTGTACATACTTCACTAGCAGAAGTGAAATTATGTTTTTTTTCTTTTTGTGAGCTCTGCCACGCCATCACTTTGTGCCCCTCTCCGAATCCTCAAAAGGGATGGTCAAGTTTTTATCATCAGAATATTGATGGTTGGTTTGTGTTTTATTTTTGTCAACAGGGTTAAGGTTTTATAATTACATTTTTAGGGATTGATTGATGTTACACTTTGTTTCCCCGTCCCACCACTCGGAACACATTCTCTTTTGTGGGGCGGAAGTGAATGTAATGAAGATGTATTTCTCAAAGGCACTATTTTTGTAATTTTAAATGGAAGTAATTGCTATTATGTTTATTATTTCATAATTTCCATCTACTTTTTTTGATTTATAGGTCAACCAAATTATTTTCAGCTGGCGTCTTAGTTTCCACCAAGAGCTATTCAATTATCTTTTAGAAAATATAACAAGACGCCATATTTCTTGTTCCATGTTTTATATTCCGAATTTCGAGAAAAGACACGTAGTAAAGCTAGAACCTAATATTTGAAAAGGAGAAAACGAGGGATCTATTAATTAATATGCATAATGAACGAATATCAAGGATTTACATTTTCGATTTCAATACAAAAGTCAATGTAAAAGTTAAAACAAATGTCAATACAAAAGTCAATACGATTCATTGCAAAAAAGGTCAGAGCCCTGAGCCTAACAGTGCCTGGTTATATTTTTGACCCCTTGTCAAAACCTAAATTTTCGAAAACTTTTTTTTTTACGTCTAATAAAAGAGCTTATTATGTAATTGTAATAATATATCTTTGCTCTTTTCCACGTAGACCTACGAGTATTGTACACAAAAAGCATCTTTCTATACAATATATCATCACTATTAATCACTTGTGTTCGCCAGGTTTCCGGTCTAAGCAGATCCATAAATATAGGTTTAAAATGTACATGTAATAAAACAAAAAAAAAACGTCAACATTAGAGATGCTCGGTATTCCTGCCCCGGTTACTTTGTCCTCCCGGTGGCTTAAAGGTCACTGGAACCGGCTTCAGTTCTTTTTTTACAGTTTTATTTTTTTGATTTTTTTTAGTTTGATTTTACGAAGTGGTTTAACATCACAAAAGGTGTAAAACAAGGCTGTGTAATGTCACCGTGGTTGTTCAATTTGTACATGGATAATTGTATGCAAGAATTGAAAGGTGTGGGCTTGGGCGCGAAAATGAACAGTGTGAAAGTATGTTGCCTATTGTATGCGGATGATGCGGTGCTGATTGCTGACAATATGGAAGATCTACAGTTTCTCGTGTCTAGGATGAACCAAGTATGTATGCAAAATGAGTTGATGATGAATGTAAGTAAGTCCAAAGTGATGGTGTTTGAAAGAGAGAGTACGAGAACAGCGTGCAATATAGTTGTGAATGATGAATACTTGGAGCAAGTGGATGAGTTTGTGTATTTAGGAAGTATGTTTACAAGAGACGGAAAGGCTGATAAGGATATTGAAAGAAGGGTGAATGCAGGAAACTCCATTAATGGAGGACTGAACGCTGTTGGGGCAAATAAGAAATTGTCCAAAGAAGCGAAGCTAGCAGTCCACAATGGAGTGCTTATACCAACCCTGATGTATGGCAGTGAGGCATGGAACTGGCAGAGGAAGGATGAAAGTAGACTGAATGCTGTGGAAATGAGATCTTTGAGACGGATGTGCGGTAAAACCATGTATGACCGTATTACAAATGTGGATATCCGGAAAGAATGCAAGGCTGATGTGAGCGTAATGGATAGGATTAAGAAAGGGACGCTCAGATGGTTTGGGCATGTAGAGCGAATGAACGAAGAAAGGAGTGTGAAAAGAATATATGATGCGAAAGTGAATGGAAGAAGAAGTCGAGGACGCCCGAGAAAGACATGGCACGATCAAGTGAATCAAATACTTGAATCGGGTCGTGTGAAGAGTCAGAATAACAGAAGAGTATGTATGAGACGATGTATGAATGTAAATGAAGCAAGAAGTGTGTGCCAAGACAGAGTTGTATGGCGGTCCGTCCTCTCTGCCTACCCTTGCGGGGGAAACGGCGTGATGGTTAGTTAGTTAGTTAGTTAGTTAGTTATTTTTAACCCTCTCTCCGATGAAATGAAAATGTTTTGAGGAACCGATTCCTTTTTTTCTAGAAAAATGTTATCGAAGAACCTTCCCGCCACGGAAAATAGGTTTAAAAAATAACTAGATAAATAACGGCTTTTTCGGTGGACTCCGGTAACTGGAACCGTAGTGACACTCCATTTCAGATATCAACCACCCCTAGTCAATGTGCGTCACAAATTTCAAAATGTTTGCAAGTAGCTTGAGGTTTATATGGTACTACGTTACTTCCCTATTCTAACTAAACATTTATATCAGATTGTAAAAATAATATTTATACCGCTTCAGATACGTTTCAAGTTTCAAATTCGTTTGCATTCACATTGAGAAAAAACCTCGAATGGATGGCATTGCTGGAAAAATGCGACAGCACTATTAATTCATACAGCGTTGTCTCATTATTTCATTGCCAATGTCTCTATCATTTGCACTACTTGTTTCTGCATGATTTTTCCCCTTTTAACTCCCTTTGTGCATTTTTCGTTCGAACAGAAGATTGGTATCAACTCGTATGAAGTGTAAGACAAGAGGCGCGGGTTTTAATTTTGGGCCTTCGTTGCACTGGGTGCGTAAAAATACCTTTAAAGTATACCGGTACTATTAGCGCCTGGCGAACCTGACATACAAATCACCGGTCTATCCAGAAAGTGTGGCTAGTGCCATGAAACCTAAGGTATAATGAAACAATGAATTGCCGTTCCTCAATCATCACTCTAGTAATTATGGGTATCATTTTTCACTGTCCAGAATGTCGAGACTTGTTAACTCAAGCCATGGTCTTGAAATTTTTGGTACCAGTCTAAATGATTTTTGTCATTCTTTACGACTCTACCAAAACTTTGACTTGACCTTGGCTTTGATTTGAATGTTCTTTCTTATGTATATTTTGTCCTATTTTTGTCATTGCTCCATTATAATTTGTGTGTGCTGTTCTTTCTCTGTGTTTTGTATTTTTTATTGTAATTGGACAACAGTCCGTTAGTTTATAAATAAATAATGAGTTGTACATATTTAAAGCCATTTTATTATTTTCTATTCGGATTTGTTGTATCTTTGTTATAGCGCCAGTATATTATTCCATACCGAAACGAAATAGTATTGTTTTCAACGCCATAACCCATTTTATTAATAACGTATAATAATTTATATTATTTCTTCACTTGGAAACGAGTTTCGTAATTTGAATGATTCATTGTTAAACAACCCGTAAAAAACATTCTTGCTAACTCATTTTACATGTCATAATGACAAGATAATTATTCACGGAGCGCGTAAACACATTCCCGGAAATTAACGTTAGTATTTCTGCGAATAAGTTGATGATTTAATAATGTCCCTCACTGGTTTTTTGGCATTTTCTCCTTTCATGGAAAAGAAGAAGAAATAAAAAAACAAGAAACGTCGCAGGGCAAAAAATTGACATTTCTTTGAAGATTATCTTTCTTCCCTTTGTATTAAAGCTGACAGGAGATTTCCGTCCATGACATTTTAAATCCTTCTCTGTCTCAATACAACGCAACAAACGTAGCCCAAGTTTATTGCGCTCTTAAGCACAGCTTATATGAGTCGTATAGTATCAAAGGCAGAACTATCCATAATACCAATTTAAAACTCTCCATTATTTAAACATTTATATTTAATTAATCGCAAAGATTGAATTCACGCTATTTAAAAAAAATCGCATTGTGATTAAGGTATACAAATAACGTTAAAAAATCTGAACATTAAATAACTCCTAAAAACACATAAAACTGTTTTCATTAATATTTTAATTAATAATAATTCTGGATAGTTCTGCCTTTGATACTATGGTATACGACTTATATGTGCTATTTATTTCATATTCAAATATTGAAATTACAAAATATTCGTTGGTTAAATTGATAAATTTGGAGATATTCGGTTTCAGTTCATTTATATAGTAGGTACCTAAATACCCACCTATTAAATGAAAAAATCACAAAATATTAAATAGTGAAAAATCCTGGGTATGCGTCTCCAATAGGCATTACTCGTCAATACGACAGTTTGAATTTACTAATATTTTTCGTTCGACAAATAGCTTTCGAAAACAGAAATGAACACGTAAGGTGCAGAACATAGCAAAATCTCATAGCGCATAATAGAGTAACTCCGTAAAAATACTGACTTGATTCCACTTTCCTGCCTTTTTTAGGTAGTATTTTCATCACACTAACTTGAAGTAGGCACCCTCGATGTGAGGTAGAATGAATTGAGGAGAAAAGAGAGAGAAGGAAGAGGAAGTTCGAAATGTTCCCTACTAATCAAATGTATTTGCTAGGTACAGACAACCTGAAAGTTCACGAAATTTTTTTGCTTCTGAAGGCTATACTAACTGATGGTATCTTACAAAACCAAAAGAAAATGCGAATTTAATTATTAAAAAAAACTCTAATCAATTCGGTGTGTTTACAATATCAGATCAAAGGATCTTACCGCTCTACCACGTGACAAGACTACATTGAAGCTTCCAAGTATTTCGATAAACCACCTAAATGGTTTATGTACGATGTACGATTACTAGTAGTGTTTAATTTATAAAATATTCATGAATTCATGACTAGATAATAATATGGAAAGTACGTGTATGGACTGGGGCTAGGGTCTATACAGTTTTCAGAGAGCCAGCGGACCGAGGCCAGTTCCAGCGCAACTTGGCATTTCCAAACTACGACCTACGGAACTAAGTCTGCCCACTTCTGCTATCCCGAGACATTATTCACAGTAAATCGATAGTCCCGCGGGGAGCTTGGACGTAAACCAACTGAAAAATGAAGTCGCCGTGTCGGCATAAATTATTCGTAACGGCCATTGCAAAACTGTAAGCATTACCGGGTACGTATCGGCGATGAATTATCGCCAAGTCGAAAAAAACGGTTAGTAAAGGTGGAGTTATTGAAAACTAATAATAATTTAAAAGCTCCTCGCCACTCAAATAGAGTGGTGGAAAATTGATTTGATAAATCGTAAACACAACAAAAGGAAATGTTTTTTTTCGCAGTATTTTAAGCTTTTAATATAATGATTTCAATCAAGAATATAGGTACTACTTTTATGATCCAATCTCGCTTGTATTTTGAATTCTTGCTTGTATTTATTTCAATTTGTACTTTAATAGTTCTATGAAACCTGCGACATTTTTCAATATTTTACCAATTCGACAGAGGACTAAATAATTCAAATTTAATTTATATGTGTTGTTTCAATTATTTTTTTAAATAAATTAATATATTGTATATTTGTAGCATTTTCCAGAGTGGTATTCTAAGACAGGTACTTCCAACCTTCCTCTTCCCCATCTCGTTATTTTTCTCATTAACTTCAGTCTAACAACATTCCCCAATACAATTGTGGATGCCATAGTCTCACTGGCTCCGGACAGCTATAGTACGGTATTCAATAAAAAAATACTTTTTTATTGAATATAATACATTATAATCTAAGGTGTTATAGTAATATACAATTTTTTCTTAATCTAAATTTTCATTATAAAGATGTACCCCATAAAAAAGCTGTACACATATTTTATTTCGGTCAATTATTTAAGCATTTTATGTTGTTTCATATATATATACCTTTAAAAATTTTGAAGTAAGTTTAACATATATAACAATCAATTTGGTTGCTTATTTAATTTATTAATAGTAAATGATTAGTTAAAAGCTCCATAGCTCATGATATTAATAACAGTGTGAGGTGACGAAAGTTGCTTCAGACGATACATTGACATTCGTGACAGAAAAGCTACGCTAACATCAACTCATATAATTATATCAGAACTTTAAAAATATTTTCAGTTTGGATTATTGATTATTGAGTACGAATAGCCAATGTGAAATACGTTTCGAACGACTTTTCACAACATTTTTGAAGGCCGTGAATTACATAAATAAGACACAATACTGCCAAAAATCAGACACCAATGAAAAATCAAATATCAAATGTATTTAAGTCATTTACACAGTAATGTCATAAAATCAGACACTTTCTTTGGTAGAAAAGTCGTAAAACGATACACTTAATGTCGAAATGGGCATAAAAATACATTTACGTCTGTTTTTTTGCAGTACTAGTTACCCTCTCTTATTTTTTTCATTCAACAATAAAATATGAATTGACTTGAATTTAAAACTTTTTAGATTTTTTTCTAATTTAAGTAATTGTTATAAATGAAAACGAAATAAATCTCTCACCTGATTTCATAATTTGTTTTACTCTTGTTGTATATGCTCATCATTTAATGCAAAATACCACATGTGCTCGATAGCATATTTTTTTAAATACCGATCTTTCAAAAAATACACATACGAGTACATAGGAAAATGATAAGTTATTTTCAATGTAAATTCATGTATTTTAAGGAATCTCGACAAGTTCAAAATTAATATATTGCTTGTATGTTTTTTAGACATAACTAATCATTTTTAAACATCGAAATCTCTCTTTTAATCTTAATTAGATCTTTATTTTGTTGAATGTTGTTTATTTTCTACATCCTTTTGAAAAGCCCAAATTAAATATTTTATTTCAATTTTAATTAATTAAGAAACACCAATCGCCCTCCCTAATGACATTTAAATATCAAACAATAGAATAGAACACCTATCATTAATAATAACTGACAATTTACTCGGAAACGTAAATATGGGCATTGGTAATAAAAATAAGTTTTATCGAAGAAAGCAAATACTTGGTGGAATGTCACTATAAATAAAATAATAATAAAGCAATACACCACTTTATAAATACCTGTACGTTTACTCGTATAGCCAGTCGGGTTTTGCTTTGTCTCAAGCTTCATCGGGGGTAAATACAAGTGTTTTCTTTTGCTTCAAAAAATGTTTGTTAAAAGCTTTTTATTATAAGTATCCAAAAATCATATAAACAGTTCGCCTGTAGGTGACTTCTCCACGACTTGGCAATACCTACAGAAGGCAAAACAGCTGTGACGCGTAAAAAAAATAGCAGAATTACTTTATTAAGTAAAGTCGTTTTTTTATTTATTTATTTAAATAATAAAAAATTCTATTTGGAATGTATAAAAACTATAATGGAGTTCTACAAAACAAAATCAATTTTTGCACTCACGGTTACTTAGCATTAAATGATCGAAAATTTGAAATCTTAAAAATACGAAATCCGCGGATTTGGAAATATTTTTTCGGATACACGCGTAGGTACTCAAAAATAGATTAGTAAAACTTTCGCAATAAGAAAATCTTACACTGAAACTCTGAATTGTCAGTAACTCGTGGAACTGAAAAAAGCTTAATGGACGATTAAAAAAAATTAAACCACACGACACGTAATGTTATTTTATTACAAGTCTGAGTAATTCTGTCTCAATTTCTCGCTCCGTAAATTTGCTTGAAAAATTGCTTCCCTAGACGATAAATACAGATGCCGCTATTGGCTGTATACATTTCTTTCGAGGCTTGGAGAATTCCGAGGAGATAATTCTCAGGTAACGGATGGCAGGTGTTTGCGCCGGTTATTATGAAAGGTATCGATCGAGACTTGGAACTTGGGGAATTTTTTTCTGAAAAAAATGATATCATAATTTGAAAGATGTTTAAACCCGTATCCTGACCCAATTTTCTTTATTATTTTAAAACAAAGGGAGACTACCTGAAGAAATGCCGATCATTTTTAAATTGGTAGGTACATTTTTACTTTTCATTCAATGTTTTATTAATGTGAATTTATGGTTTAAAAACCTTTGTAACTTATAAATACGTTACGAAGGTTTTTTTAAATTATAAATTCAAATTGAAATAAAATTCCACCATGAATTATCAGCAACAGAATCAAAAATAATGTTCTATTATGTTTTACGGTGTCATTTTCGAAAACATGTTATATTTATAATTTATTGGATTAATCGTTAAAAAAATCTATGGCCAAATACAGCTAAATGATTTTATCACTTTATTGGACGAAGTTATGAAGCGGGTTGAAGGAGGGGCTATGGGAAACGATCTGTTATTGCAATCTTTAAGAGATTCGGAATTAATGAAGGAGAGAAGTTAGTTTGTTTCACATACAAACAAAATGAGGCGAAGAAACGGCGTGAACTTTAAATCAATAGGTTTCCCGCTTTTGTCAACCGAGCTTCTCACAGGTGCCATAGTGCGTAGGGGACAAATGAAATCAACTTACATGGGATATTTCCGAAATATAATAATATAAGTATGTGAAAATAAAATATTTCTAAAGTATCGTTTCCGATTTAATAAAACAAATTTGTATCGTTTCCGAGTTTAAATGAGTGAGCTCGACACATATCAATCGATTTTATTAGTGAAATAAGCTTAAATATTCAAATTAAATAGCACCACAAATATGTTCCCACAAATGTAAACAATAAATTCGATCTTTTAGATTTCTACGCTAACAGATATTTTAAAAGGAATCGTAAATGTAAAATTTTCCGCGCGACTTGTATTCCGCGTGCATGTCAAGTGCATCTTTACCTATTTTAAGTTCAACACGGGTGCATTCCGTTCAGCATTAGGGTGCACAGTTTATATTATTATGTAGTGTAAATGTAACACGTGGTGCAAGCTCCATGTATGGGAACTGCAAGACTTACCCGAGGGGACTTTCAGGAGATTTTACAACAAGAGTTACAACTCTTTTTTTTCGTCGGCGACGAAAAAAATGATTTTAAAAGCTTTATTTTGAGTAAATATTGATTGAGTTTAAAACATTTCTCCGGGTTACAGTGCTACAATGAATGCGGAAATAGATACTTTGTAAGCACCTAACCTCTTAGTCCCAACTGCTCCCAGCCGTCTAGAGCCGGTGAGACTATGGCATCCCCAAGTGGGGTATATTTTGAAGTTGAAGGTAGTAGGGAGGGTAATAAGATGGGGAAGAGAAAGGTTGGAAAATATCTGGCTATTCAGATTTGGTCACCAAACACCGCTAAAGCCATTTTAAGTAACGTTTTAATCCTGAGTGGTGGTCTTTCAACAGGGCGATACTTGGAGTATCTACCACTCTGGAGCATGCAAGATATATATATATATATGTATTTATTGCAATTTATTGCGCATGCCGGGTTTAAACCCGTGACCTCTAGATTCGTAGTCAAGCGTCTTACCAGTTGAACCACTTAACCACGCAGGCCGACAGATGTACTGACTTAACACAGGTAAAAACGTATTGAACAAAGTTTTGTGGCTTAATGTTACTGAAAATATCTTTCAATCTAGAATCTTCTACATGATATTTCCTTTCGTATCTTCACTAAGTGAAAATATTCAATTAAAAAAAAATTGATAACAACTCCATTATAAAAAAGACAATCTATGATAAAAATCACTGATTTTAAAATTCTGTTGACCAACTTATTTATACTTATTTACATTTGTGTCGTAGTATAAAGAGAAAATTTACTTCGCGATGATGTAAATATTGAAATAATGATTGCCACATGCTTATAAATTGTTTTATGTTAATTGTTTGAGAACAAACTATTTTATCAATTCCTGACTCCAAAAGTAACATAAGCTCGGAAAAGAATTCAGCTCTGAAGAAAGTTTTTTTGTGTTTCATAAAAAAAATATAAGTTAGATATTTCTAACATTTTGTATCACTTGTATAATATGTTTTTTTTAAAAATAATTTTATTATTTAATTGATTCTCATATTCCCTGTGCATTTTTTTAGTAGTTAAGATAAATAATATTTTGCATCTAATATTATCAGAATAATATCACCTCTTTTAACTACACCGCGTATTAAACAGTATTTAAAATAGTATTTGTAAATATGACAACTAATTCATCCGCGTTGAATCTAGCGAAAAGAAGATTCAAGACTTTCCCCTGAATATGATGTTTGTACAAGGAGCAGAGTACGGTATAAGTACAGCTGCTGCGCTACAGATGGCAGCGGAGCGTCTGAATGCGAAGTTCGGGCTGGGAGATGCATCTTCTTTACGTCTATGTACATCTCAGACGTATGCTTGATAGCATTTCAGATTTAGGAATACTTTTCTACGTGGCAAAATTTCAGTCAAACATATTCTAAAAT
This sequence comes from Drusus annulatus, assembly GCA_022651775.1. NCBI lineage: Eukaryota > Metazoa > Arthropoda > Insecta > Trichoptera > Limnephilidae > Drusus > Drusus annulatus. Next base: position 838,372 of record JAGWCC010000227.1, read on the forward strand.
AGGGCGTTTCAGGTGGTTGAATTGTAAAAAGGCTTTTTCAATGTTAAGTTATAAATATGAAGTTCTTGTAATATTTTTACAACCAAATATACCTATAATTTTCAAACTGATTCAACTTATTATCTTCTTTATAAATATATTTTCTTCCCCCCCGATAAAAAATCACGGCTTTTAACGAGTTATGACATTAAAAGTAATTCAAAACCTAAAGGAATATATATTTTTCAGAAGTAATTTCATAAAGCATTAATTAAAATTCGATCACTTTTAATGTACAATTTTTTTTGGATAGTCCATAGGTATGATTCGTGCGAGAATAAATTACTGTGCATATATCTGTATAGTCAAGTGTAATTCTTTTTTATCTGCGCCTTCTTACTACCCTTCCCGCCCTTACTGCCTCATGTTATTGACTCAGGGTGGTAATATTATTCTCTTTGATAATCACTTATCTGTAGCATACTTATATTTTAACCTGTTAAAAATATTTCCTGTGGTTATAATTCTTTTGTCTTTCATTTGATCTCTGAAATCGTTTATCATATTTATCAATCAAGCACGTGAGGTGAAATATTACAAAGATTTGCCATATAAATGCATTTTTATTATTAGAAATTGGATTATATGCACAAAAAAATGCCGAAATATGCTTGCACGTTTGAACTAACAATAAATTCAAAAATATACTTTTTAGACTTACCTTCTCTGTTGCAACTCATCCAGTTCAATATTCCTTGCCGTAGACTCAGAAACAATGAATTGCTGTTCCTCAATCATCACTATACTAATTATGGCTATCATTCTCCAATGTCCAGAATGTCAAGACTTGTTAACTCAAGCCATGGTCTCGAAATTTATGGTAGTAGTCTAATGATTTTTGTCATTCTTTACGACTCTACCAAAACTTTGACTAGACCATGGCTTGAATGTTCTTTCTTGTGTTTATTTTGTCCTATTTTTGTCATCGCTTCATTTAATATTATGTATGTGCTGTTCGTTCTCTGTTACTCTTTTTTCCCATTTCCCATTTCGTGTTTTAAATGTTTTTTATGTAATTGGACTTTGGTCCATTAATTTATAAAAAAATAAATAATACGATAAAACACAAGAAACTGTCCTAAAATCCGTAAGGAAAAGGAAATGGGTTGAAATCGAGTTTTTTAAATTTAGTGTTGGGGTGCATACATAATGACTGCAAAGTTTTAAAGATCGCGTGTATAGCTCAGTTTTGAATAATAAAATTACTTAAATATGCATTCATGACGAAAAAGGGCTCAAATATGCAACATGTATACGAGTATATTATGCAAATGCATAAAACCCGATGTATTCTTATTATTATTACATCAATTGAAAAATATTACCGTTACATCGAGCGAGTGCTTAAATCTAATAACATATGTGGGAGAAATGGAATGGAGAAATCTTTATTTTGCAAATCTCCAGCGGGTGTTTGTGCATATTGGACGCCTTAAATCTCCCTTATCTGCAATCTGCCAGGCTCCCGACTCCAGGCAAAGTGCGGAGGCTGATGTCGGAGGTGGCTACGACCGCCTCCGCGCGCCGGGTTGCCTGCATTTGTATTTCATAAGGCGACTTACGTGCGGAACATCCGAAAGTTTCGTCATAGCTCTTGCCATTGGGCGCACACGGCGACGAAAGAACTGCATTAGATAATGTACCCGTACGTTGAGGAAACGTTAATACTAACCGTGTACTAAAAGAATCTATCCCCTGGGTAATGTTGTACCAACAAGAAACCTACGGAAAATGTAAAAAAATAAAATATATATCCGACTCATTCTTATATAAACGACAATCGTCTTTATAGCGTCGTGTTATTAACAGTTTTCCTTTCGTCTAACCCGGTTGCCATATAGCTCCTCTGATTTAACATTTTTTATACACAATGCGGTCAGGAAAGTTTAAAACACTTTTTTGTTTTATTTATTACAATATAACATTTTGGAAAACAGATATCGTGAAAAACCATAATATTTTATTCGCAGTCTTCCTCACTAGGGATTCCTGTTCCGAGGGAGACTGTAAGTTGCTGCGTTGGTGTCACTGGTTTTATGATTATTTCATAATCTTTTTTATTTAATAATAGAAAATAAGATCTGTACAGCGCCCTTGAGGTGATATTTCACAAATACGGAGCTATACAAATCATCCAAATATCATTATTATTTGTCAGCCAGTTTGGGTTAATTATCAGTCGAAACTCCCTTCGTCTACTTTTTTCTAGCTGCTTAACTGATGTGGTCAAACCAGGTTTTTAAGCCGACATCAATTGTTAACGAGTGTAAAACAGCTCGATGTTTCTCACTGATGACGACGACGAAGAAATTAATTTAATTTGTTTTCAAGGTGCATAAAATAACTTAAGCTTTCTTCGGGATAAACTTGAATTGCATAGTTTCATCGTTCTAATTCGTCCCACAGTTATTCGATCCCAAGGGCCACACTGCACACCTTAAACCGCGCATTTATCACGGTGCATGCGGGACCGCGGCTCGTGGGCTAGAGGTGTGGGAACGCAGGGTGAGGTGTGGGCAGGTAGGGGGTGAGAGGCGATATTAAAATGTTCAACAAGGGAAGACGTAGTGTCGTATATCAACCCAGGTGACACGGATTAATGGGTGTTAGCGGAATTCCAGTTAGGAAGATCCAGGCTTTTTACCAACCAGACACAAGTTCGCGTTGAAAGATGTTCCCCTAGAAACATTCCTGTGTGATTTTGGTAGTGTTAACAATGTTGCTCGATCCAATACCCTAAAAAAAGTTGTTTGGAAAACATTGCGAAAAGTTTCAGAAAAGTTACCGTGATGTCAGATGTCGTATGTTATTATATTTTGTTATTACAATAACAGAGAAACCTACCCACCTAAATTTAGAAACATTAGTATTTGGTTCAAACAACGTTTCGTTAAAAAATACGTCACAACGAAAACGAAGCGTGCTGAAAATGTAATTTTCTATTCAATACGAGATTTTTTTTTGCATAAGAAATATGAATTATCTTTTAAGGTATTACACATTGTGGATACGTCCTTTCACAAACCAACATACAAACTCAATAACCTTAATGGTTTCCCAAATGAATAGACGTAAAAAAATAGGAACTAAGTGCCAAAAAAAAAAACAAAAGTTAAGTATGCAGAAAATTTTATTAAGTGTATTCAAATGATGACATCCCAGCTCCTACGTCATTTCGGAACTTTTATTCCAGTTTTCGGAGTTTATTACAACTCATCGGTTGTGTGTAATATTATGGACAGTTTTTGAAATATCACAACATATTATGCACATTTAAAAATAAACACAAAATACACTACTGTGATCGACAGACCCTCTTCTCACCGCAATTACAAAATGAGAGCGACATTAGTTTAAATGAGAATATTATGGAATATGAGATATCAACCGATAATCAAACAATCAAATTGGCAAGGGACATTTGTTTAACTTCCTTAGAGTTACATATTAAAAGCTGTATTATATGGTAATAATATTCTGAAACCATTAGGTGTCGACAGAAAATCAATATGCGTTAAATAAAAAGGTTAAACCACCTTTTTTATTTACCATAAACAAAATGCTAAAATTATAAAAATACGTAGGTACTTTGTGAGATTAATTGTCCGTACATAACCCGCACATTCAGCTCGATAATAAGATAGCCCTAAAATACTCCTTGGTATTGGTTTGAATTATTGTTCAATGCGGTGAACTAGATTTACTGCGATTCTTCACGTAGAAGTTGACAGAACAAAGGCCATAATATTTTTGCTAATATCTGGCACAATTAAGGCGTACTCCAATTAAATTTCATAAAATCGGAAGAAATTCAAATATTAATAATTTTCAATAGAAATATGAGATCATTTAAAAATATCGCTTTCTGATGAGGTATTGATGGCTTAGTTGGCAGAGTGTTACTCCCGGATAAAGTAGTTCCGAGTTTAGTTTTAAGTTTCTGGCTTTTTTCTGTTTCATATTTGTGTTGATTATTAATTTTATTTAGATATTTTTAAATATATAGTTAAGTGCACTTGAGGTGATATTTCATAAAAACGGCGCTGTGTTAATTAACCAAGCATTATTAACTGCATCAAACCGAGGGAATAAGGGACACATTAAATCCGGTTACCTATCTACTCAGAGGCGGACTGGCGACCCTTAAGACATAAGTACATTTTAAGGATTCTTTTTTTGAAATGAACCACTGGTTTTGTCGATTAAAAATAAACTAGTTTGGTCTTGACACACACGTCAAAAGGGACATGGTGAGTAAATCGCGAAGTAGCGTGGTCGGAATAAAATTATTTATTTTTTTACGTGTAAGCGAAAATTACCAGTATTGTTTTTGCAGACATTAGCGCTCCGCGCGGTGATCTAACGATTCATGTACAGAAGACGGCTTAGCGTATTAATACTATCAGATAATAAGCACCGCAGACAGCATTCCTAAAGACTGGACACGATATAAAAGATTTTTTCCATCTTTGTGAGGAAGAGTGGCAGTTATTCATTTTGTATTTGTTTTTTTAGGTAGTCACATCATTTCCATCATGAGCTATAGAGTTTTGAAGTATTTATTCAAGTCGCCATCGTGGTTTCGTATTACAGTTTTTTCATCATTATTTTTCATTAGAAAAAAATCACCGTGGCGAAGCCGGGTAAAAAACATTGATTAATTTGGGTTCAGAGCCAAGGAGCCATGAAGAGATAAACAATGTTTTTCTGTTCGTGGAATGGCAGCTCAGCAGTGAAACTTTGTAGGACGCATTGTGACGTTTGAAATTTCTTAATTCACATTTAGGCTTTGCTGCCTTTCCACAACAATAGAAGACGAAGTAATCTTTCCTTTGATTTTTTTCATCGTCATGTTACCAATTTTGAATTCCTATCAGAAAGTTCGACCCTGAGCTTACCACGTTAGAGAAAGTATAATTTTACATCCGTGGCCCGCCGGTGCTTATAATCTAGTAAAAATTTTGCCTTTGTCCCGGGGGTGGGGAGGGTCGGAATTCCCGATATAACGTAATCTTATTTCAGATTGAAAATTGACATCGAATATTGTTCCCCAGGAGTCTTGAAACTTCGTGACTCGGTTGAATATTAAAGGAGTAAATTGGCAAAACGAATATTCCCTGTTAGGCCTAAACCATTTTTTCCATTTTATTATTATCATATTAAGCTGTTCTTAAAGCTAGCGTTGTGTTTGATGCTTTCTTTACGCTGTAAGAAAAAATACATCATACAAATTTCTTTGAGATATAAATTTATTTGATGTCTGAACCTTTTGTTGTGGATAACGTCTTAGAATAGGTAAGCCCCCTAATATGTGGAGTTTCTTAATAAACTACAGTGTTAAATGAAAGACTGTTAATCGGTGAACACTGCTTGATATATACAAATAAGCAAACCATACAATCGTTACATATTGATATACGTATTATTGAGATATTAAACAAATAAAAGGTTGAAGAAGATCTCGTAGTTTAAATCGATTCTCTGATGCGTTTCATTTGACATTTAATACAGTTTTAGTTTATACTAGTGAGTACCCGGCATGCTTTGCAATGTTACTCAAAAAAAAAAAAAGTTTTAATTCTGTTTATTGAAGTACTTTTCATTACACTTTTTGTTTTTGTTTTCCTGTCTGGTGCGTATATGAATAAATCAGAAGGTTTTCTAACGCGTGAGCAGGCCGCATACAGATGTCCATGTGAGAAGCACGAATTTTCTAAACATAGTCCACACACTTGTAGCGATGTTTTTAAAACGTTATAGCAACAGTTTTACACATTGGATTTTATTCAAACAACTTTGTTTATCTACCTATTACTAATAAGAAGAAACTGTGTTATTTTCAGCGAAAACGGTGGAGTATTTTTTTCAGAAAATCGAGGACAGACAAACATTCATTTTTATATATTAAGATATATTATCAAACCATGCATAGGGTTCCTTAAATTACACTTTCTTATAAAATCCTACGGTTGAAAAGGTGTGTATAACGCCTCAAAAGACATTCTGTTGCTAAAATGCGATAGAAGAAATTTAAAAAAACATACAATGAAAATGAATTATTGCGGCTATATGACAACTTGGACCGGTCGTACCACACCATGTGAACCACAAAACAACGCATAACAAAGTTCGATTGTTCCCGACGGCTTTCAAATCAAAACACAAATAGTGAGCGATGCGTTATGCAAAAATAAATGCCCTTTAAACCTGCGAACAATCCAGAGTTGTTTGGCAAATTGCAAAGTGTTAACTAGCGCCATTCAATGTGATGTATTTTGTACGATCCCCTTTACACAGTATTGCGTTATGTATTATAATTGCAATTGAATTAAACCGCCTTCCTATTTTTTGTTCTGTAAACATATTTGTTTTGCCACAGAAAAAAAACTGTTTTACACGCCAAGCACAAAGGGTAGAAAAATGATTTTAGCGTTAAAGCAAATCATTTGTTTGTTACTGAAGCAACTTAAACTCATTTTCCTGTCTGAGATTTATAGCATTACGAAAAAAATAAATCTGCTCACAATACTTTACGCTATATTGTTCCAAATGTTTCATTTTTTGCTTAACAAGATTTAAGGGTAAAAATAGTTTTGACACTTTGAGGAAGCCGGGAAGTAAACCCTATGATTCTGCAGAACTTTATGTACAAGCGACAACTATTTCACCAATTTCAAAAAACTTTTTCCTTTTATCTACATAATTCGTTGGAATTTTTTGTCATTCATGTTGTATTCAAAAGATCTTTCCGAATAATGAAATTTTAATAAAAGAAAACGTTGGAATAATGAAACCTAAATGCTGTTTCTCTTTTTGTACGTACTAAAGAGAAGTCTTCATGTGACGAATTGTCTTTGCTATACCATACAAAACCTTTTTATATTTTTAAATTAATCCTCAGAATAAAAACACAATTTGAAGACATATTTTAAGCAAGCAATAGCTGAACCTATTTTTACCACTCGGATAAAATGAACAAGTATGAAAGGTTTCTCAAAGGTCTAACGTTTTTACTTGTATTTTTATGAAAGACATTTTAAAATGCTTACATATCATTAAAACTCCCGTTAATATATAGAATAACGTTAAACAACCCTGTTATACAATGCTAGACAAATAAACTACTGTAAGGCTTCTTTGAAAATGACTTATCTACCGAATAAATCTCCGTTTATTTGTTATTTTTACCCTCGACTATAACTGTTGTTTAAAAGCAGATAAGTTTGCAAACAACGTTGCGAAGTGTTTGCAACAACAACTCTTAAATAAACCAAAGATTTTTTAACTTGGCGTTTAGATTATGTTCGCAAAGCCATTAAGGGTGGGTTTTGTGTAAGAAACCTTTGAAAAAATCGTCAGACCATAATTCACGAGAATTTATCGATTATCGCTTAACGGACCTCTATTACTTTTCGATTAAGTACAAAAGACGAACTTTCATAGGTTTGTAGAAATATTTTGATGTTTGTTAAAATAAATTAAACAGGATTTGGAATAAAAATACGTATTGTTATGTAACGATATTTTCGTGAATTTTAACTTTTAGTCCTGTTTATTTATATTGTTAAGTACTAAACCTTTTATTTAATTAATGTATTTTCATCTACTGACAATTTTGAAGAAAGGGCTTTTAAGGGAAGGTTCAAATCTCATAGAGGGACTAGCTAAAAACTCGGAAGAGATTCTCGGGGCCCTTCTGGTTGAGAGCGTCGAACGATAAGGTCGTTTTGTTTACCTGCTGGTTTCTGTGTTTCTGAATTCAACCAATTTATACAAATTCTGAAAGCATATTTAAAAAAAAAAACTCAATCCTATTTATGTAATCATCTCAGTGTTTTTTTCGCTTCCTGCCTTGGCTGGAGAGCTTGCCGTGAACAATTAAGTATTCTTCTCACTTCCTCTCCTGATTGCAATGTTTCATATCCACCCTTTACAGATGGCCACGTGTTGGCCGGGTGTATAGTTAATTATTATAATTTCGTTAAATAATTCGTTTTTGATATAATACCAGCAAATTCAGTAGCGTAACATCCGAATGAGTCCACAAAAGCTTAACACTTTTTCTAGAAGCGTAGAATCAATTGCCAAATGCAAACTTTCTATTGGAAACAATTTTTCAAGCAAAATAGAACTAGTTTTATTTAAAAATTTCCCGTATTGTATGTTTGTACATTTAATTCCTTCTACTTGAGAATCAGTGTTTTCTGTTCTACCTAGAAAGAATAGAGTACTCGAGAAAACTCTCCGATTGAGCTAGTACATCACGGAGTTTTTGTAAGTATTTTTGATTCCATTGGGTAAATAATATGTAAATGCAATGCAATACTTTCTGTCAGTTTTTTTAAGCTACATGAGAAAAAATATATTATATATAACCTAAGTCTTCCGAGGGAAGGAATACTTATTGTTTCATTTATATATCATGTCGTGAAGCCATTCTCTGCTTTAATGTATTTTACAGGGAGAGCCATTTGTGAATAATGTATTGATAGTATGGCGCATACGTTATAGGTAAGTTTTTTTACTAAAAATGATAATAAATGTGAATTCTTAACATGTGTTAGATATTTAATGAGAACAAAGATAGTTAGATTCGTCAGAATATTGTAGTACTTATATTTCACATTGTAATTCTTTTTTATGTTTTATTCACACCTATGCCTGAAACTAAAAGCAAACCTACTGTACTAGATTCCAATTTTGATTTCTTACATTGCAAAAAAACTCTTTATATTTTAACAATTTTTTTTTCCAAAAATGTTGTTTTAATTTATGGTGCTTATAAATGAAGCAGAATCTCTATGAATTTTCGAACGGTAAACTTCGATTTCAACGCAAATATTTTCATGATAAATAAACCACTTTGTATTATTACGGTTTTTCATAACATTTTTTATTTCATAATTTTATTTTTCTCATTTAGTCACTTACAAATTAATAATATATTTTTTTTATAAAATTGAAATAGTACCTATAATATAAAACAGATGTTTTTAAATCGTAGTTTTTATTTTCGTTCCCCAGTTACATCTTCATTAACATAATAAAATAACATGCCCAAAATAACTGATGAAGTTCCGACGTCTTTCAATGTTTACGTGATAAAAATGCTTAAAGCCGAATCAGCCTCAAGATAGCTATGATTCATAACAAAAGAATTTATTTGTAGTGAATACACACAAAAATAAAATTCCCTTAACCTCACTTGACAGACATTTTCCCTTTCAGACACGCAAATCAAATCTTTTCATTTAAAAAAAAAAATTGTATCTGACTAAGGATGATAAGAGAAAAACAACTTAGTTTTTTAAAAAGTTTATGTTTTCCACAGCTAGATTATAGCAGCGTAACTAACACGAGTAGAGGTGTATAAGTAGTGCAATCACATTGCAGAACCCACAATAAATGAATACACAGGTGTTTTTTGCAGGGTGCAAACACATCGTCAGAAAGGGTTAAAGCTCTAAACAACCTGTGTTCATTAATGCAATGATTCGTCGCCTAGGATAATTGATTTAACTTTATCTCAGAATTTAATGTCTCCTGGTGGTTATGTTTTAGCTAATATTTTCAATAGTGGCAGTATATTTTCTTATGCAACGATATACTTACTTGTGTCAATATACTGTAAATTGTCACACCTAGTATTTAATTCATTATCTCTTTTTCCTAGCACGTATTTCATTTTATGTATGTATATACATGCTTAACTTCCATGTTCCTTGTATTGCTCTGAACAATAATCTGACCGTCACAGCACGGGCATGTACCTAGTCAGGTGGTCTACAAAAGGAGAAAAAAACACATGTCATTTGTAAAATTATAAAGAATAAATAAAAAATATAAAATATAAAAAAACGATTAATAACGAGTTTAGAATAAGGAGAAATTAAATATTGTAAGAGGCAAGGCAATTTAAGGTGAAACCTAGCAAAAAATAATTATACGCCGTGCTTAAGAGTGGAACCACGAAACTCCAGAAGGTGATTATTCACGATATTTAAAGAAAAAAAATCATTAAGAAGTTTCAAACAGAGCAATTCTACTTTAAATTTATTTATTTTTTATTGATTTGAAAGTCGTCGAAAATTTGTATTGTGGCCGTAGCTTTACAATGCATCAATCTTTTATCACGCCATCGCTTAAATTTGGTGGGAGTAAGTACCCGCCCGTTCGTATAGGCAGATATGTGCATAGCCAATCAGTCGTTGGGTTACGGTCGCTTAAACAGATTTCGCATTTAGCGAGCCAGTAGCGGTAGATTACCGTATGTAGTGGGCGGTATAATGTTTGCTATAAAGAATCGTCACACTTTACCGTACGCAAATACAAAACATTATATCATACATTTATTTGGCACGTGATAAAAAAAAAAATATTTTGATTTTTTTTCATAGATTTGTATGAATAATCACCCCCTGGAGTTTTGCGATATCACCCTGAAACACGGTGTATAAAGACGGATGATGTATGGGAAATATTCAGGAGTGTCCACACATTTTTAAAATATGCATACGTTAGTTACGCAGTATTTTAAATAACTCTGTATGTTTTAATTTGTATTTACAGTGGTTTGTTCATAAAGTAGAATCGTTGTTCACAGAAAGTTTCTCAAGATTATTTCAAAGATTCCCGATGATTAAATTCAGTTACTGTTGAACATTATTTTCGGAACCAAGGACAGTCCAGGAACGAAGCTTGCAAAACACGCTGTGATCTCTTTTGTGAGCTTTACTGGCAGGTCGAGAGAATGGATCGCCAAACAACCTTGTGTTGGGCAAATGTTTCTTGCTCGATTCATATACCATATACTCTTCTGTTATACCGACCCTACTCGAGTAGTTGACATACTTGGTCAAGTCATGTCTTCCTGGGGCGTCCCATTCTTCTTATTCAATTCATTATCAACCGGTCCTTAAAAAAATATGACCTGAATCATGAAGGACATGAATCTATTCAAGTGAAGATTGACCGTCAAGAGTTCATAAGTGTCGTAAAACTATACCGTGTATAGGTCGCACATTTAGAGCTGACCCAAACAACACAAACTTCGGATTGTGTGTATTTGTGCATATGTGTATGGTTTCCACAGTAATTTTCTAGCGTCTTTTTTGACGGCCTCCATAGTCGAGTGGTAAGACGTTCGACTACGGTTCAAACCCGGCGTGCGCCAATAACTTTTATTTAATTAATATGTGTCATAACACATTTCATTCATACAAAAATAATAAAAAGCATATTTGCGGCACGTTCCAGAGTGGTAGATACTCTAAGTATCGCCCTAGTGAAAGACCACCATTCAGAATTGAAACGTTGCTTGAAATGACTTTAGCCGTGTTTGGTGACAAGATCTGAATAGCCAGGTACTTCCCAACCTTCCTCTTACCAATCTCCTTCCCCTCCCCGGTACCTTCAGCCTCACAACATACCCTATTTGGGGATGCCATAGTCTCACTGGATCTAGACGATTGAGAGCAGTTGAGACGCTTTTGCGGTATTCATATATAAAAACAAATAAAAAACGTCACTGAGAAACAACATTTTTCTAGCTTACGCCTGCTTATTGTTTTTTTTTATTTTTTATTTTTTTATTATTATTGTACAACAGATGTAAACCCAATAACAGTACAATGGAACAACAAGTAAGCAATTTTAAAATTATCCCATTTTTAAATTAACAAGTTTTTTGAACTTTTGTAAATTATCTGAAAATATATCAATATATATAGATGGTGTATTTAACAGAATTATACCTCTTGTCATGCTATGCTGAGCCAAAATTGTTATTTATTAAAAGGGGAAAACAAGTGTATACGATCATCGAATTTGAACATTCAAAAGGTTTTTACAGTGTTGTTCTCTTTGTTATATAAGAAATATGAACTCTTTAAAAATTTCACTGGAATTTGCTACATGCGAGAAATGCGTCTGTGTGAATACTGTGTTCGCATCGATTCTGGTCGCGATACCTATAATATGAACTCGCTATACATTAATATTCACACTCGGCTTAAAACCGTCTAATTTTATCATCTTAGGATAATTGTACGAAGTTCATGTCGGGCTGGATGCGGCGGATGGCAATGGCGGCCTGTCGGGCTGGATGCTCATTTAGGGATACTCTTATGGCGTAATGCCCGCATAAAATGAACAGATGTCTGTTCTGTGTCTATTTCGGAAATAATACCCTTAGGGATTACTGGGAATCCCAACGAAAGATTTTCGAGCTGTAAGGATTATTTAAAAACTATGAAATAAATTAAGTACACGAAAGGAATCGATATTTTACACAAAGGAGAGAGGTTACTGGACTAGTGGCAAATAACCCCCCCCCCTCTCCCTCCCCTTTTCTTCCCCCGGTAAGTTATAATAATAATAATAATAATAAATGGATAACTTTTATAGCGCCGTTTTTGTGGGAAAATCACCTCAAGGGCGCTTTACAAATTAATTTATCTAACCTATAATTTATCACTTAAGCTTATAACTAATAACTTACAGTTAAGATTTATTACTAATGGCTTACAACTAATATTTTCAACATGTTCAACTATGGCATGAATCTCCTCGCTTTGCAGCTGATAGTATTCATTTGAAAAAAATAAAGATTATTGAAAGAATATTATTAATCTTCGAAGAATATGAAAATAGAAAAAGACAGAAAATAGCAACAGCACCGCTTTTAGGTATATAAGCATATTTTCCGCCTCCCGCGTCTACGGCGACTCCGCCCACTACGTTTTGTTGTGCGACATAACTTAACGGTTTTTTAGGTTATATCCTATATTTTTATCTAAAACAATACTGAGAAAAAGTGGTTTTATAAATAAACAAAAACATTAAGTCGACATGTGCTATGAATTGATGTATAAATACCCTAGCCCTAGCGCTAGTCACGCCCCAGTCAGGCAAAAATCATCAATGCTGACTATACTAGCGCTCCCTCCTGGTATATTATTGCTCTGAGGTTGTGACCGAGACCTGAATGTGAAACCTCTACTCTGTCCGGGAGCAGCGAACTAACCAAATTTTCCATCCCAGCAAATTCACCTACCGTCATTTTTAATAATCTCATACTTCTTGAAGACTGTAAATATTCTTATTTCAATTTCTATTTTTCCGATATTTATAATCGTTAGCTATGTTCTAATCGAACACAATTATAAATATAAATGGCGTCAAATATGGAATTGTCCATTAGTATTTTTGGGGAATATATTTGGCCTTTTGCAAGTCTACAATATTTTTTCAAATTAAAATTAACTTAATGGAGTTTTTACGTTACATTGTAAAATTAATTATTGAAAGTAAAGAAAACATCATTCTTACAAAATTCCCTAAATTATTTTATATACTTTGACAATGCATAATGATATTTGAAAAATATGCATAGTACAGTTTTTTGAAAAATCACCTCAGAGGCACTCTACACTTTGATAGGGCATCTATGTATACTTTAATAGGTCGTGCAGTTCATAGATGATGTTAAGCTGTGTCTTAACTATATCTCATGAAAGAAGGTACGAAAGTACATTCAAAATATAAAAATAAGAATCTTCAGAAATGTAAAAATTAAAAAAATCATTGGAACAAAATTAGTTTTGCAGCTTTTACTGCATAGCGTTCGTTCTTTTACTCGATTCATAAGAAATATGGGTTACATTTAATGTTAAATTTGATAACTTGCTTATACGAGTACTTATGTGTTTTTTTTGTCTCACTTCAATGGAAATAACATCTGAAAGTTCTACGGAAGTGAAAGAAGGATTGTTGAGTTAGTAAATTATAGAAGATTTTTATTTTTATTTAGATACATTATAAAATTTACGATTTATTGAATAATGATCAACAGTAAGGCATTTTATGAAATCTCAAAAGTAAGTAACACATCCTCGATAGTAGTTGGTACATGAAAACTCAAACCCACGACCTAAAACAAACGCGGTTCCACTCAGGTTCCACTAGAAAAAGTTGATAACGAATTCCACGAACGAGAATTTCCACAAATGAAAATATTCTTCTATTTATTCAATTTAAAAAAACTCGCAAAAAATACCCACGATATTGGCGTATTTTTTATCGTGTTCATTGAAAACTCAATGGAATTGATACATTTTTGGAATTCAAAGTTTTTTTGTATTTTTTTCTCTATCACAATTTGCTGAATGAAAATTTTACAGCCTTTATCCACAGTGAGCAATTAAACGTTGAAATTGGCATGTTAGATAAATACGATGAGAATAAAATATTTAAGATTTGTGGAGCTCTAGGGAGAATCATTTGTAATCTTGAAGTATGAGTAATATAAAAATAAATTATTATCTACGACAATCGTAGTAAGTATGGTGCGCACGATTTATCGTATTGATTTGTGTTTTATTTTGTACGTAATAAGATGTTGTAACCTAACCTAAATTTTAACATTTATTTATTTATAAACTAACGGACTATAGTCCAATTACAAAATATACACAACATACATTATATTAAAATTAAGCAATGAAAAAATTGAACAAAATATAAATAAGAAAGAACATTCATGTCAAAGCCGAGGTCAAGTCAAAGTTTTAATCATTTTAACAGTCGTAAAAAATGACAAAAATCATTTAGACTGGTACCAAAAATTTATGGACCATGGCTTGAGTTAACAAGCCTCGACATTCTGGACAGTGGAGAATGATACCCTTAATTAGTAGAGTAATGATTGAGGAACAGCAATTCAATGAATCCATCAACATAATAGGGAATTAGCATACTTTAAACATTGAAAACGCCCGGTCTTCAAAACTCTTTCACTTTTTTTATAAAAGTTAGATATCTGTCAAAATTAGTATTTCGCCAGTAATATTAGGATAAACGGCTGAGAATACTTTATGTGGGTAACTTTTTGACCACCAAAACATTAGTCGCATTTGTCAAAATGATTGTTAATTTATTAAACTTAGGTGCAGAGTCATTATTTTCTTCAGGTACCCACTTATGCAACACAATTGTGGAGGATTTTTACTAGCATTTTTACAATGCCGACAAATATTCGTTTTGAAAAAATGGTGCAATATGTAGCTTTTGGTACAAAAAAATTATTATGTAAAAAATACGAAGCCCACCTCCACCGCAGGACGTAAAGGTTATTTTCTCTGCGCCCAGAGGTCACCAAAAAAGTCTAAAACATAATCCCATTAAAATAATCAGCTTTTTTTATTTACGCATACAATATGAGTAAAGAATATATAGCCTTTTTTCACCTCTTTCCAATTTAAGGATTTTCTCAGTTCCTTGTGATGAGAGACCACCATTCAGACGTGAAACGTTGCTTGAAATGGCTTTAGCTATATTATATAACTACAACTAAATGGCCATGTACCAACCTACATAAACTTATCGTTTCCTTCTCCACTGCCCTAATTTCACAACACGCTCGTTACCAGAACTAAGCAAACTGAATTTCAAATATTTTACTCATCCTATGTATATTATAGTCTGAATATTATGTAAAATGTTTTCAGATTCGAACGAGTGTAAATCAACGAAGTTTCAATCTAAATATAATAAAGAGCGTTACAATATATTACAGAGGAGGCGCCACGATAGTTCGAATAGATGATGATCGATTGAATGACAAATCGAAATAAAGTAACCAATTGATTTATTGGCCAAAAAAAGTTTGAGAACTCTCCGCCTTAAAATAAAGAAATATCGTATATTCATAATGACTGACGCAGTGAATTCCGTTGTCTCGTACTTTATGTAAAAATATATAATATAATTGAAATGTTAGTGACTTAAGCGATGTAAAAAGTACCTTTTGAGATAAGAATAATAATTTGACGGAAAATTTTCGAAGAATGTTGATACAATCCCCAATACATTACGTTGTATTAGATGGAGATACGCAATGTCACCTCGACAGAATGAAGCAGTAATCCATTGATATAAATTAGAGAAATAGGCCCTCACGCTTTTCATCTTTTCTACGAGATCTGTTAATTTTAAATTATATGAAGAGAAAAAATTAAGAAGATAAAACAATTACATTATTGATAAATGATAAAATTTTGCTAATAAGCCCTGGGCTCCTTGCATAAACACATCGATAGAGTTTTATTATTCAATCTGGACAGAGCTTTAACGGGATGGATGTGCCAGCGATACGAATAGTTGTTTTGATATAGATAAATGAAATACCTTTTTATTAAAAATCGTGACTTTAAATTTTTTCCTTCTACAGAAATAAATAAATATTTAAAACTTGAAAGATGCCTAGAACCTTTGCCTACAGTGGTAAATTTTTCTTTTTGATCCCAGAAACTTGCTGTTTATCTGGCCAATAACAAACTCGCGTGTGCTTATTCAAACGCATACACTATACCAGAGGTTCCCAAACTTTTTTATCCAGTAGACCACTTGTCGATTTTTTCTGTTTTGTATAGACCCCCTGCTTTCCTAGTATTGATTTTTTTTAGCGTTGGGAAAACTTCAAAGTTTTGTGAACGCTTCAGGAACTGCTAGTTCTTTGAAATGAACCTTTCGCGGTGAACACTTCCATTGTAGTCGAACTCGTCAAAAAATAGTACTAGTCGGCAGAGATCCCAAATCGAAAAGTGCTAGCAAATCAACAAAAATTCCTCTCTGAAAAAAAGCACTAGTCGATAGAGATTTGAAATCGAAAAGTACTAGCAAATCAACAAAAAATCCTCCCCCAAAAAGTGCTAGCAAATCAACAAAATTTACCCTCCGAAAAAAAAGCACTAGTCGGTAGAGATTTGAAATCGAAAAGTACTAGCAAATCGACAAAAAATCCTCCCCCAAAAAGTGCTAGCAAATCAACAAAATTTACTAAAAACGGAATCCACTCCCGTAGACCCCCATTTACGTCTCATGCACCCCCAATTTTTTTTTTCATTGACGTGGACCCCTTGCAGGTCGGAATCGACCCCTGGGGGTCGATATAGACCACTTTGGGAATCACTGCACCATACAGTCACGACCTCGCTTCAGCGGCTGGTGGGAAACAGGAGCAACAACATTATCGTGGCTTCCAACCTAGGAATATTTAGGAAATATTTATCGGAAAAACCAAATTATAAAAACAAATATTTGATGAAAATGAAATGATAACTTTGTATAAGACCACAGGTTAATTTTATTTTTTTATGACCGACCGGTTTCGCTTAGCCTAAGCATCATCAGGGTACAACATTAAACCAAACAAAAAAATATACATAGTGTGTGGTTATATATACTCATACATACAGAGAAAGAACACAATATGAAATAAAATAAGAGAACAGTCAGGAAATTTCATTTCATATTATCTGTTTCTTTGTTATAATTTAAATGTTTTCATTTGTTTTCTTACTGTTCTCTTATTTTATTTTATGTTGTGTTCTCCCTCTCTATGTGTGAGTTTATATAACCACACACTATATATTTTTTGTTTAGTTTAATTTTGTACCCTGATGATGCTTAGGCTAAGCGAAACCGGTCGGTCATAAAAATTAAAACAAAATCTGTGGTCTTATAAAAAGTAATTAGTTTATTTTGCTTTCTACGAAAAAATAAACAAATATTTAATTTTTTTCTGGCGATGGGCTTTTCTAGTACATAATCAACCGATGAATTTACCTTAAAACTTGCTTTTATAGCATTTTGTAACGACTCGAGAATACAAATTATATCAGCCTCGCTATCATGCTTGGCGTTTAATATATCTACCATTTAAATTATATTGTTTCATTAAGTTCTTCAACTAACTAATGCGATCGTTAAGGAGTAACATAAAACAGAACTGAGAATACTCTTTGAATTCTAAATTAAAGACACAGAAATACTAAGACCGCCTACATTTCTGGCAGAAGAAGAAATTAAATATGCTTCCTAGGGTCAAACTTTTCATTCCGCACCCAGAACGACTCTGATTCAGAGGCGGATTTTTGAAAGAACCATCAAAGATCAAAGGAGGCCTTGTAATTTAAACAAAATAATTACTAAAAACCTTTTATGTGGGCCGGGAAAAGTCAGAAACGACCATCTATTAATTTTTTGAAAAAAATCGTATGGCGTATTCAGAGAGGATGGAACGCCGCACACATTCCTTAATTCATTAACATTCAAACATCCTGTCATCCGTGTTATTATCACTCTTCCTTTATTCCGACTCTTGATACGACCAGGCTCATGTATTTACTTCATTAGATCAAAGCATGCCTTTCATTAGATTAAGTTAGTTTCTACCCTTCATGTTTTTCATCAAGTTCCTACCTATCCCTCCATTTCACTTTTCGATTTCTTTATTCAACAACACTGCGTTCGAAAACAATTGACAATTGAAGTAGAAGAGAGGTATGTGGAAAAACGTATTTCGTTGTTCGTTAGTGTCTCGGTTCTTGTTTTATTTTTTCTTTATTTAATATAATATTAAGTGTGGTGTTTTGTTGTGATTCGTGTTTGTTAATAATATAATGTGAAAGAATAATCAAGAAATTCAACTTCAACTACATCGGTGAGAAAATGATTTCCCATTTTCCTTTTCATTCCAAATAATCTTTCCACATACTCGTACATAATTAGACACTTCCATCAAATAGTTGGTATACTTTATCGTTTACAGTCAACTATTTTCCAAATTTATCCAAAGCTGAAAACACATTCGGTGTTTTATCGCAACTTGTTTTATCCAACACCTTCCTAAGGAGTCCTCGACTTATTTATCCACCCACTTGCTTGTCATATTTTCTCTCGATACTTCTTTATTCATTTATCCGCGAAATAAGTACGAAACATCTGAATGCCTCATTCTTTAATTTAATTCTGCTTCTCGATATAAGACCGAAAACAATGTCAGACCGATGTCATTGTTTTCGGATATCCTTAATCCATATGATTAACAAATAGTATTATCAGTTTTCGAACATTTGGTTGACATAGCTTTTCGAACATTTTTTTCAATGAGTAAAAAAAATCCTCAAATTTGACAATCATAATCGTAAACACTGTGTATTATAATTGTTCATCATGTAATCTTTGTTATTAAAATTCATATCAATTTTTTAATAAATAACTTTGTTTTATTCACTGGACTATTTAAAATAAAAAGTGTTACCTAGCGACATTTTCAGAGGCCCTAGCACGAAGTATCAATATAAATTTTATCGACAATTTCGCTAATTTGGAATTGTTCCCGAGTCCGATTGCTAATCGCCAAAGAAAAAACAAAACTCACGTCGACTAAATATGCTTAGTTTAGTTTATGTAGACTGTCGTTTGTTCGTTGGCGATCTGCAGTCGGGCTTGGGAACGATTCCAAATTACTGACGTTGTCGATAAAATCTATGTCGATGTTTCGTGCTAGGGCCACAGGATACTTTAAATAATTAAAAAATGTATAATCTGTAAGAGATTTTGATTTTTTACCCCGAATATGTCATTATAGTAATAAAACTACGCATTAGGCAACAATATACATTATATATATTTGTATAACACAGTGAATAAACAAAGTAATTTATTAATAAAATACAATATATTTAAACCTAGAATTAAAACGAAAGTAATGTTTTTAATCAAATGTTGTAATTATGGGTTACTCCTTTCTACCATTTCACGGTCGATATAACAATGAACGAGAGGGATATTTAGAAAAGCCCTGGAGGATATAATTGGAATTCAGAGCTATAGGTCGGTGATCTTACAAGAGAAAGGTTAAATGTGAAATGAAAATAATAAAAATCCTTTTTTTTTTCATTTCTATTTTTTTTCTTGGTGTTCAGCCATGTTTATGTGCTATAATTTATTTCTAAAAGCTTTATATTCCAGCATCACATCCTCTGATCCCGGTAGATAGTATTATGTCTCACTTCTCTGCGTTTTGGAAATAAGGTTAAGAACTATCTTAAAAAAAGTCGCTAAATTATCGCGATCCGGGTTTCATGAAGTAGAGTACCTGACGGAATTGGTCCGCGCTGTTAGTAATAGGTAGGTATATTCACCTTATCATCTAAATCAAACTTAGGGAAATTAATGAAATTACTTTTAAGAACTACAAAAAATCGTTCGATTGCCTTCTTTCACTGGCTCAGTAACTCGCGCCCTCCCCTATAAACGTGTGTTACATGCGTTGAATGCCATCCTAAACTTTGCTCCGTTGCACTCTAGAACCACGAGAACAATAAAATCACCTCACTCTATCTCCAGAAATCCTACCATCTCCCTGCTTAGACGAAAGGCCTACGCAAATTTCGTCCCGGAATTTTCTATTTCTTAATTTAAAAGCATACATTTTGTAGCATCTTAGAGATTATAGAGTGTTTTCTAAAAAAAACGTGAATTTATGAAAGCAATCTCCGCATTGCCCGGGCATGGATAGCTAGCATTTAGCAATAAAGTAGTAGCGCAGTGTATGAGGTCCCTTGGCTATGGCAGAGCGATAAGGAGGAGGCTATACGTTTAGCAGGGTGAATGGCTTCGTTAGGTTTGTCATATTTTTTACATTCCTTATGACCTGCTCTGTGAAAATAAAGTGCCTTAACAACCAACAACAACTCCCCAATCGAGCAAAACGCGAATATTAACCCGATTAAACTAATTAACAAGTCAATAAACAATTGTTTTACATGGAAAAATACACTTTGTTGTATTTTTAAATCAAATACGACAGTTCAATAAATTCAACCGTCACTAAAATAATATAAAACGCAATGCGACTTACCGAATATCATTGTAGAATACGAATTGAAATGCAGAGGAGATGAGTAGAAATAAATTAATATTTACCTGAAACAAAAGAAAAAATATTACAATCAAATCGTATAAATAAACATGATTTCATTTTTAAATGCCAATACCACATAAGTGTCCCATTGGAACTGTTCTAGCCATTGTTAAGTTATTTGCTCAACTAAACATTTCTAAATTATTTAAATTAAAAATTTTATTTCAGTCTCTCACTAGGGCGATACAGAAAGTTTCTCTCACTGTGTAAACAAAGTAAATATTTGTAAATACCATTTTTTTATTAGGCCGCTACGCCGGGTTCTTAACCCAAGATCTCTCGGGCTTAAAGCGAAGAATCTTACCGCTTTAGTTGGGAGGTGGTCGAATAATGTTTCAAAGTCATAAATACATTTATTATAAAACATAAAAAACCAAATCTTCACAAAGTGATTGTACTCCCAGAGGTTTTTTCATACATTTAGCCTTTATGTTTTACGTACATATTTACAATGACTATTTTTACAGTTCAACGTAAGCTTACAGAACAATGAACGCGGACAATACAAAGATGATAAAATTTGAATATTCTCCGCAGTTAACTGGAGGCAAATTGTTTGAGGAATAAACTTGATGGCGGTCGTTTCAAAACTCACCCTTATACGCCTCCCTTAACGTTACACGTGTTTAGACGAGATGCACTTAAGCTGGGGTAGTTTATTAAATTAAATGTCTCGTTTTATGAGAAAACTTACATTACTTCTCAGGGTAATGCCTTCCTCTATGTTTTAATATTGTACGTAATCTTATTCATAGTTCTATGTTGTTGTATACATACATATCGTATTATTGAATGTTTTTGAAAAGAAATGTAGTCATATTTTAACAGTTAATTAAATAAATAATCTTAATGATTTAATTCCAATATTTATTTATTTTTTAAATCTGTAACACTTTTTCTTATTGAAAAATATGAAAGCAATAAAAAAGCTTCATACCCTTTTTTCTGAATAGACATTTTGATGCCCCTTTGTTCATGACAACAATGGGATTCAAGCCGAAAATAGTAAAGATGACGAAGAAATTTCACATAGGAAAATATGTTAGGATTATTGTTAAAATGTTTCTTTTCGAGAGTTTTTGTTGATTCTTGCGAGATATTAGGGCCCCGTAATTAATACAGGCATATATCATGCTTGTAAATTGTTTCATAATAGTTATGCATCAAAGAGGTCTATTAAATAGAAGCACTCGTGGAATACTCCCTTTCCACTCCTTCATCATTTGACAGCTACTTGTGAAATGCGGTTTGTTCGCATCTGCCACGCGGTGAATATTTAAAAGAATACACATGCGGCTCGTTTGACAGGCTAAACCCCATTTCGTATTTCCTTTTGCAAGGGTGTGTACTACGATATAGAAAATTTAATAAAGCAGAAGGGTGATTTTCTCCAAAAGGTAAGTTTATTACCGTCTGTACCAGTTCACAGATGATGTAAATATAAGGCATTTTAGAAGTGATTTAAAGTAAATAGCTATAGTATTTACCTTGCTTCAGGTAAATTGAGGTTGATAAAATAACATGGATATTTATTGAAATGAAGTTTGCAAGAATAACAAAAAAAAAAACAACATATAAAGGTGTACAAAAATTGATAAATTTGATCGAGAGGTCGATGAAATGGAAAAAATATGTATTTAAAGAAAAAAAAACATTCCCGGGTTACGGATAATCTGACAATATTTGAAAAACTCCTACTACACCATAATAAACGAAAGATGCCGCTAGTGCAATGATAGAGAACTTAGCTAGCAAAGGAATTAAACCCAAGATTCCCGGGTAAGAATCCGAAGCATTTGTCCACTCAGCTACTAACCGGTCTATATTTAATAATAGTAATTAAAAACATGTTCAGACTATTAGCTTTTTTACTTAATTTATATAAACTTAATTTTTTGCATTATTAGTTATTAGTTAAGGCTTAACATAACATTTAAAGCGCCCTGGAGATGATATTTCAGAAAAAATGGCGGTATATAAGTATCATAACCTACCTTACTACTCACTACTGCCTGTGTCTATGGTTGCTGTTTATTGCAGTTTTTGAAGCAATTATTGAAGGTATCTTTAAATTGTAAGTTTGAATAGATAGTTCGGTGGATATCGGTTGACAATATTATATTACTCAGCCGACAGTTCAACTTTTTGATTTGATGCTCTTAATATATGTTCATGTTTTGCGGAGGGTCATAAATGTTGGACAGTCGGAATATTGCCCACCGAAAACCCTGCCTTAGCCATCGTTCTTCCGCAACGATACGAGTGGAATATTCTATTAAAGATCCGATTGGAAAGGATGCTTAGATGGTTTAGACTTAGAGAAATACGTAGACAATCATGTGAATCACATACACGAGTCGGGTCATAATAAAAATTGAAACAACAGAAGAGTATGTATGAGACGATGTATGAATTTAAATGAAGCGGTGAGTGTGTGCCAAGACAAAATTGTGTGGCGATCCATCCTATCTGCCTACCCTTGTGGATAAACGGCGTGATGGTTAGTTGGTTAGTTAGTTGTTTCATTATTGTTAAGAATTGACACCATGTTCACATGAGCTTTGTTGCTTGAATATTATTTTTTTAAACAGCACAAGAATAACAACTGCCTGGAGCCAGTAGTTTGATGGCATCTTTAATCGGGGTATGTTGTAAAGTTGAAGGGAGTGGGGATAAGAAAGAGATGCGAAAGAGGAAGATTGGAAAGTAGCTAGCTATTCAGATCTGGTCACTAATCAACGCTAAAACCATTTTGGGCAACGTTTGGATTCATGGATGAATGGTGGTCTTTCACCAGGGCGATACTAAGAGAATTTACCACTCTGGTAGAATATCTCTTCTCTTCGATCTTTAAGATTTTGAAACATGTAGGTACACATCACTCCCGTATATAGATTTGAAAAAAAACTATTCTTATAAAACGATTTGTTGTAATCAAGTGAAAAAGATTTTCTGCCCAAGATTGTACTAAAATGACGAAGACACAACTTGTTTGTTTCTACAAATGGAAACACGTGTTTTTAGCATAATACACACCAAGCAAGTAAAAATGTGTGTATAAACGAGATTATAAATGTAAATGTATCAACGTGCAACTGCTCTTGCCTCACAGGAGTTGCCTGTGTGAAATAGTGCCTTATTAAATATAATATTACCGGAAGCAACGGGGAAAAGTTTTGTCACGCAGAACAGCTGTTTTTTCCGCTGATTTTTGTAAATTTATAATTGAAGCTGTTTCGTAATTTTATCTCCATAATCACGAAATCTAATTTGGAGAAAAGTTTTAAATTGACTTGACTTTAGGCGGGAAAATAAGATAATATCTCTTTGGCCACATCAAATTAAATAAAATATTCAGCGAGTAAAATAGGTCAAGATTTATTAAATTGTTTTTTGTAATTTTTAATTAAATTCTTAATTTTTTGAATAGAGCCTTCGTAATTTTTATTGTCATTCTTCCTGCCACTTGTTTTCCGGGATGTCATATTATTTTCATTACCTTTCAAGAAATATATTTAATTAATTTTATTTCCAAAAAATTGTGTTGAAAATAAACAGTAATTACTTAAGACTTAAAATATATTTATTTTCCAGTGTTTTTTTTATTATAACTAAGGTGCATTAAACTCAAAAATAGTCATCACAACACCTAGACTGGACAATACCTAAATCGAAGTGAATACATTTTTGTACTGCGGAGAGAACCGAACCCACTACTTCCTGAGAGTTTAATCCGTAAACCCTCAAAGTTATCTCAGTATTTCCTCAGAGCTTAATACGCAAACCACTACTCTTCGAAGACTATCTGAAATAAGGGTTATTTTTAAAATTAAAATAGAGTTATCAAAAAAATAATGAAGAATTTGGATTTACCTTACAAGAAAAATAAACATTCATTTTTTAGTGCGTTCGTTTTTTTATTATGTTTAACTTTACGATACATGATAATTCCTCGATTTAAAAAAAAATAAAGTGTTAAAATACATATGACATAACAAAAAAGTCTGACAGCATTCTGCTCCGTTCTACATTCTCGCATACAAAAAAATGAAATCAACACTTTCCCCGAAAATTACCACCTAAGATATATAAATACAAATATGTATGTGATCTTCCAATAATTAAAAGTTCATGCCTCTTACACAATTGGCCAAGTTCCCGAGCGGTACGGCTATTGCTGGCTGGGCACCCACCCCTTCATACTGCTACCCCCATATTCCATCCATATTCCTCCCACATCCCACCCAGAAACCCAATCGATACCGCACAGCCCAATGCGGAGCAGGAACTTCGTAAACGTTCTCCTAATTAGCGAATTTTATCAAACTTTGCAACCGAGATTTTAACTTTTAGCTATGCGGTTAAAAATACCACCAAGAAAATGAGATTCTATCAACTCTTAAAGCTCACCCTTTAATTTTTTTGAAAGAAAATAATTTCTCTTCATTTGAACATTAGACTGATTTGCCACTGGGAAAGTAGGCCACATGCAGGCACATTTCGAATAAAAATAAAACTACCTGAGAAGGTTATATATATTAAAAAATAATATCCTTCCTTAGGCTCGATACGTGAAGTCTGATTCACAAAAAATAATGCATATACGAGGCCTGTTCAAAAGAAAAGGTGAGTTTTGAATTTTCGTGGGCTGTGTACATTTGATTATCGTTTTTTTTTGTTGTTATGTTGGTACACATATGTTTATCATATGTTAGCATTATCAGTCATTTTGGAGTAGTGGTTTGTTTTTGACAACTGGAAAGGTTAGTCACGTTTTTGTGTGTTATTCGATTTTTTACTTTTGAAAAAAGAATAAAATCCATGTTTTATTTTTCCACAACTTCAGGACGCTCATCGTCATTAACATATTTTCGGCCTTCTGTAAAGCGCTTGTACCACTTATAAACACTTTTCAGAAGGCCGAGAAGATGTTAATGACGATGAGCGTCCTGGAGTTGTAGAAAAACAAATCATGGATTTTATTCTTTGATCCATTTTTTTCAAAAGTAAAAAATCGAAGAACACATAAAAACGTGATTAACCTTTCCAGCTGTCAAAAACAAACCACTAATCCAAAATGGCTGATGATGCTAATATATGATAAAAATATGTGTAACAACATAACAACAAAAAAAATCGATAATCGAATGTACACAGCCCGCGAAAATTCAAAATTCACATTTTCTTTTGAACAGGCCATGTAAACGTTGAAAGGAACACTGAAAATGAAGGTTTGTTGTTCGAAGTGTAGTTTAAATAAGTTAAATCTGAATTAAAATACATTGAAGGCATGAAAATACGTAGCGATTTTCGGGATAAAAATTTGAAGAAAATTTATTTACATTCAAAAATATTAATTTATTAACGTTACCAAGCTTTGTTACGTTAGTTAATATTATATCTGTTCATGTTTTCCCCGCCAGTGTTGAATAAATTTCAACTGGTATTATATAATGCTTCTAGTCACTTAAGTTAACATGCTATGATGTTAAGCAGTTTACCGAATGGCGAAATGCCCTTAATAATAATAAAATACACATAATAATCATCCGATTTGTATAGCCCCACCTTTGTGACAAACACATCGAGAGCGAAAACAAAGCAACATAATATTTGAAAAACTCTGCCATAAACTGCATTTTTTTATTATTCAAGACATAAATATTACAGAGGTGTTTACAAACAGAAATATATTCTCGCAAAACTGTCAGATGAGCAGGTGAAAACTGCTTGTCAGGTTTTTTCCTTAATTAACAACATTATTAATATGTTAAGGTTAGGTCTCTCATTTTCCTCCAATGCTGGGTTTTCAAAATGTTTTATATTTTCAATCATTAATATGTATTCCTTTAATCAAAACATTACTAAATGGCTAATGAGTAAGGACCGCAAGGAAATTAAAGACCTCCTAAAATAGCACTTGAAATTCTTCACCATGACAAACTAGAACATTGTGTAACAAATATCATAAATTTTTTAAAATTATTCTACTTGAACTCACTGTCACTTACCTCAGAACAGGTTCTTATGACCTAGTGAGGTAGGTAATGTAAAAAAATAATGTACAAAACAAAAAGTTAATAAAAAAATAAAAATAATTGTATTATTTGAATATTATAAGATAAAGTTTTTTACTTTATTCAATTAAACCTTATATTTTTAATACAGTCTTAGGAATTATGTAATATTGTATTACGCTTTCCACACAATCAAAGGACACAATTGAGAGAAATAAGTAACAGGTAATATAGAGTTATTCAGTATGTTTTGGTCATTTTAAAATTATAAGGAATTATTGATTACTAAGAGATAGGGAAACAACATAATATATTTTGAAGTTAATATATTTCCATATCAGCGTGACATGACATACTAGTTTATGACGAGACTCCTTGAGAATGGGGAGTAAGACCGTAAAGCCTTCGCATTAAGTTGGTGGGTATAAACCGGGAGCGAATTAACAGCAGAACACACTTAGTATAATGAGACGAGGGTTGAGGAACAACAGGTGTAATTAGGTAAAAGGCATTCGAGTCCTGGGACTTCAATATAAACGGAGAAATATTACCATAATTTATGTAAGATTACGTCTTTGCATGAGAAGTTAAAAAAAAATCAACCAGATTTAAAATTAAGATTTATGGTTATTTTAAGGTTTAGGTTTTCGGCAAATCGACCGCTTGGAGTAACAAGGTTCCATCTGACTGTGACCCTATTCTGAGATAACAGGCTTTAAAGATTCAAAAGACTCTATTTAAATACGTATTTAACTTTACATTGTTTTGGGTATGCAAATATGGTTAGTTGTAGGCTCTTAACTGATTTTGAGTATTATCAACAACTGTTTTATGTTAGAAATATGAAATCTCGAAAAGTGATTTTATCAGTTGGAACCTTTTTACGCAATTACGTGATTCCAAATAGGTCAACAAGGTTCCAACTGACGATGGAACCTTGTTGACCTAGCCTAATTAGGTTTTTGTTGTACTTCTTTCTGATAAAATTGTGTTAATGTCCACTCTTAGGAAATTTAGGAATGTAATTACACAATAAATAAAAGAGATTAAAAATTGCATATTCTGAGAGGTGTGGTGATTAATAAAAAACAAAACCAACCAAAATAATAACACAAGACACTTAATAATAAAAGTGTGAAGAACTATATTCAATAATAATCAACAAACATTTTCAGAGAGATGTGATGATTAATAAAATAAATTAAAAAAAAACAAAATAATAACACAAGAAACTTAATAATAATAAGTGTAAAGAACTATGTTCAATAATAATCACCAAACATGATAAACACAATATCTCTCATATAGTTAATAATTATAATATAATAATAAAAGATTTTTTTAATAATAAAAAGTAAAAATAATAAAATGTTTCTCAATAATTATGGTAATTAAAATAAACAGCCAAAAATGTTATTCGAGGTACAAATAAAAAGTGAAATAACAGTATTATTACATGCACATAGGTACCCACGTATTTAAAAAAAAAACATTGTTTAAAACTTTAGCAATGCTTGGTAATAATAACTGGAGTTTAACATATCTTTTATATCTTGATTTTTCTTCTACTTTCGTTTTTTTAGGTTTTTCGGTTTAATCAATATGGAAATGAAAATAGTTAATTCAACGTTTAGACCACACCTTTTTTCAGTTTATCGCTAATCCTTAAGTTTTCAATTTTCCAAACATTACAGCTGAAGGTATTTTAATACCCCACTTCATGTAAGTGTTACCTGAAGAACATTTTAAAAACGGTATTGATTTAATTTTGATGAAAAATAAGACACTTAGAAGAACTGCCATAATCTTTAAAATTATCAGCGTACATTTGCAAAACTGTTGGTGGCTTTCTTCTATTCACTGACTTGAATACTCTCATGAAACTGAGTGGAGAAAAGAACTCGGTCTTGGACATGACCATCTCAATGGCACTGTGAACAATGTCAACTTTTTGGATGCGGGCATGGCCAGGTATCGAGGTCTTCATGGTAATCGAAGTTATTTGTGGGTTTTCATTTAGGAAATTTAGAACAGCTGTGCTTATAAAATAATTTTTTTCACGTAATAATTCAAATTGAATTTGGCCATAAAAATATGCCTTTACAGCTGTGTTGTAACAAAAACATTCGATAAATGAGTCAGAATCGCTGTACGATTGATTATAAGATATATCAGAATCGATGTAATCTACGTGTTTAAACATTTTAATAAGGAATTAAGCTTAAATCGCTCTAAAGTTATTATATGTGCCCTGATGAAGCTGGATCTAAGAGAAACCGGTTGGCGTTAAAACATAATAAATTCGTGGTTTAAAACAAAGTGTTATTTTATTTTAACATACTTTCAAACCACAAAGCGATTGCTTTTAATGAAAAAAAAAAGATATTTACTTATGATTTGCACTCTTTGCCATCCCATTCCATTATTATCAACCAAGATTCAAACTGGCTTTGGCTCCGTTATATCGAATTTCTAAAGTTCGTTTAATTACTTCTCGGGATGTTTTAATTACAGTTCACTATATAATATTAATATTAATTAATTATTATTTTAATTAGCATTCAAATCTTTAGATTATATTACTGCTTTTCAGCTGTTCTATTCAAATTAAAATGTGTCTTTTTTATGTTCGTTAGTCCCAAAGTTTTTTTTTAATATTGTCATTAAAAAACCTTTGATATAGAACGACATTCAAAATCCAACATTTAGACCGCACCTTTATTTTAAGTTTTCAGTTTTTCTTCTGAAATAACCCTGTATTTTGTACTTTACCACTAGGCCACGGAGTTTGCGTTAATGATGTAATTTCAATGTTTTAATTTTGGAAAACTTTCAGAAATAAAACGTTAGATGTCAGGTAGCATTAAGCCTTTCACTAATTAATAATTAATTCGTACAAACTTCCAGGAATTGAACAAATTATGCCAAGGTAATGTAAAGATTTTCAAATTAAAGCAAAATAATTACTCGGAATACCTGAAAACGGACTGTATCAATAATGTAAATATTCTTTGAATTTCAATTTCCAAATAATACCGACTTCCTGTTGTACTTCCAAAACGGTGAATAATGAATGTTTCCAAAATTGTTTCATAGTGTCTACGTAACTCATCGTTACTCTTCATAGTGAAAATAAACCAAAGAAAATCCGATGCAGCAGTGAATGTCCCTTCAATCGCATGTCCGAGATTCTCATCAATAATTTATTTATTTATTTATAAATTAACGGACTAAAGTCCAATTACAAAAATACATATAAAACACGAAATATAACAAAGAGTAACAGAGAAGGAATAGCATTTACATTGAAATAAATGAAGCGATGACAAAAATAAGGCAAAATAAACATAAGAGAGAACATTCAAGCCATGGTCTAGTCAAAGTTTTAGTAGAGTCGTAAAGCATGACGAAAATCATTTAGACTGCTACCAAAAATTTCAAGACCATGGCTTGAGTTAACAAGTCTTGACATTCTGGACATTGGAGAATTATACCCGTAATTAGTATTGTGATGATTGAGGAACAGCAATTCATTGTTTCTGAGTCTACGGCAAGGAATGTTGAACTGGATAAGTCGCAACAGAGAAGGAGAGTCAATAAAACAATTAATAATTTTGTAAATGAAAATTAAATCGAAGTCTTTCCTGCGCTTTTCTAATGAAGACATTTTCAATAATTGTTCAATTTCATCATATGAATAATCGCCTCTTTCTCGCCCCAATCTCCACCCAATACCGCGTAAGAAGCGATGTTGTACGGATTCAATATGATGAATATGAACGGTATAGAAAGGGGACCAAATTACACTAGCATATTCTAAATGAGGGCGAACTAATGAGCAGTAAAGGGTTTTTAGAGTCTTTATATTCTTAAAGTCACATGCAATTCTATTGATGAAGCCAAGAAGTTTTAATGATTTATTAACTACATTATTAATGTGATCACGAAAAGAAAGATTATAGTCTATAGTGACACCAAGATATTTTATAGATCTGACGGTAGATAGGGAGACACTATTTAATTTATAATTGAAGAGGATCGGTTTATGAGTTCTATGAAATGACATAATTTTACATTTATCAATGTTTAATTCTAGGCAGTTAGTTTCACACCATTCATTAAATGAATCAATATCAGTTTGGAGATGAATACAGTCATGAAAAGATTTTATTATTTTAAGGATCTTATTGTCATCTGCAAAAAGCCAAAAACGCGAGGAAGAAAATACTTTGGCAATGTCGTTAATAAATATGTTTAAAAGGAGAGGAGCTAGATGGGCACCTTGGGGTACTCCAGACGTTACTTTAATATTAATAGATTCAAAGTTATTAATTTTGACTCTTTGTTGTCTATCATTTAAATAAGATTTGAAGAAAGATAATAAAGGATTTCTAATACCGATAGCATGAAGTTTGGCGATAAGAATTGAGTGATTAACTTTATCAAAGGCTTTAGAAAAATCAGTGTAGAGAACATCTGCCTGAGAGTTATCTTCCAGAGCGTTAACAATGGTATTAGTGAAGGAAAGTAAATTTGTTGTGGTAGACTTAGCAGATCTAAATCCATGCTGTTCCTCAATCAGAACATTTTTAAATACGGGGGTAATTTTCTTTGTAATGATGGACTCAAATATTTTTGGAATGTGGGATATAATCGAAATTGGTCTGTAGTTTTCAATATTGGACTTGTTACCAGACTTAAAAATAGGCCTAATAATGCATTCAATGTTCGAGGGTGCTGAACGTTAATATTTTACATTAATTCTGACATAAGGATCAATGAATAATTGAAAAAAGGTTTAATAATAAACCTTAAAATTCTAAAAGAAAAGAACATTTAACACATTTTAACAATTTATATGTGTAAATTAATTACTTTTTTCAAATGTCTTGTCCCATTTTTCTGATAATGGGAAAAACTCTTCCACACTTTGAACACACGTTCGCTAGCAGATGATTCTCAATCGTTAAAATTTTCTCATTAAGGGTAGCAAACCTATATAAGGTTGGAGGGTGGGACCTACATCTTTCGTGATCTCAGTAACAGGAGTATAACAAAAAAATGTCCGCCTAATTTTGCAACCGATCGTTCCGCTGAAACTTTCTCTAGGATCGCTTGAATCTCACTAAAGTATACTCAATGCAATCACAGTCGCAGTGCATACATGGTGCCCACGAGGGGCACAACGAATTCCGAATTGATCATGGGAATAAATATGTACAAACTACGAAGCACACTGTTGAGAAACAATGTCCACTCCACCAGCTCTGTGTGTCTGCCGCGACGTCCGATTTTATTCGATAGCTGAAAGATCTCATAATCCCAATTTATAAATTTGTAATAGAGTCCAATGTTATGCAATATCACGATTATAACACAAGATGTTGAATATACAATAAATAATAAAAATTGAACAGAAAACCATAAAAAGTTTGAAAATAGAAAAACAGGTATTTCTACGTTACAAATCGACTGTGTCGAGGTGAAAGGGGTTATTACACATTTTTTTGTAAGCAAAATTTATTAGCCTAGTGGTTTGAACCATTGTCATATTTTGCACTGTCGCGAATCGAAGATTAGCGACATTAGAATTTTTTTACCGCTATCACTTCAAATAATCGCTCCCGTTAACCACCAACTTTCGGCCTGTTTCTGTATTTAATCAAATAAAAAAAGTTGCCGGAAACTATAAAAATTTAGCCAATTTATAAATTTAAAATAGCCTCTAAGAACCATTTAAAATACTCGTACATTAGTAATATCAAGAAGTGTATAAGTTATAATATTATTTTTAAGTAAAAAAAAGAAAGAATTATTATTAGATACTTTGTAAACTTTGATTTACAAGTAAGTAACTAAAATAAAAATAAGAATAAAGCTAAAAAAAAACAAAAATTATGATCAGGTATCAAGCTTAACACCATGACCGTTATGTTATCACTAAGGTCTAAATTTTCTTGCAAAAAATGTGGAGTAACGCCTTTCGCCTAAACACAGTCGAAATATAAAATAATAATAATAATAGCATTTTATTTCCGCGGAACAGAGCGGTGGGTGCAATACTCTGTCTACCATTTAAATAATAATACACATGAGAAAATGAAAAACAACGAAAGAGATAACATAAAAATAAAAATAATAATAAAAGCAAAAAAATAAATAAAATAAAATGATAATAATTAGATAACAGCATTTGCAATTCCACAAATAAATAAGAATGCAAAAGAGAAAAGAACTTTTACTATTGATTAAGGGAAATTCTCCACCTGTGATGTAGAGGCGCACTGTACCACTGGGCGGCAGCTTGGGCGAGAGTGTTCTCGGATTCCCGGGTATGGCAGCGTAGTTGATGATAGTCCACGATAGATGTAGGTACCTAATTTGGCAATGACAGTCTCGAATGAGACCGGGCTCAGTGGTATCCCTACAGATTTACTTTGTTGCCGGATTATTTGTGGCCTATTCCACAGGCCCCTTTGTCTCGTACCTCAGTCTTAGCATTATTTCAACGATGCCCACTCTCATGCTGCTAGTTGTTTTCTTCTTCTTACCTGAATCTTAGATACATTTTTCAAATGTTGTCAATGGATGGTGCCAATTTTTTTTTCAGCAGGATTTTTATATTGGAATCAAAACTGAGAAGGGGTTTCTATTTCGAATATTAATAATATGTTTATATCCTTTTCCTAATTCTTCGATCGACTTTTCAAAAAGTGCCACAATGCTAGTCATATAAACACCACAAACTATCTCCAACAACCAGAAAAAGAATAGACTATGTTTTATCTTTTACCAATACATTTTTATCCATATAAAATATTCTTTGTTTTTTTTTTTTTATATTTCAACCATGTCTTCGCATCTTACATTTACAACAGCTATTAGAAATACAGAGGAATAAGTCAAATAATTATTAATCTACCAACTGCTTGTTCGAAATGATATAAAATTTAAATGGTGTCTTTATTGTTCACCGTTTCATTGAATTTGGCTGTCTGTTATTTCCCCGCCCCAAGGAACATAATAAAAGAACCATAAATTGATGAAAAATTCACGCACCAGTGAACATAATAACTTTTCATTTGGGAATTTATTGTTGGATTTCTAAAACATTTACCGGGGACTTTATCGTGAAAGGTTATCGAGTAATTATAATGAATTGTAAAATAAATAATCCTTTTCGACTAAGGGTGTTGTTTTAAACATTGTATGAATTAAGTATTTCAATTACCCTATTTTACAAAATAGAAATAAAATGCGGAAGGAACAATGTTTAATAAATAATTTCAATAATACCAACATATACAAATAATGAAAGAGGAATAAGGGAATTTGACGGCCTCCATGGTGGAGTGGTAAGACGCTCGACTACGAATCCAAAGGTCGCGGGTTCAAACCCGGCGTGCGCCAATAACTTTTATTTAATTAATATGTGTCATAACACATTTAATTCTTATAAAAATAATAACAAATTTTTTCAGGATTTTGAAAGACCACCATTGATCACGTGATGGCTTTCAATCATTTAAAAACAAAATAAGCCAAATACCCAATTTTGTATAAAAACGGTTGGGAGCAAAACCAAAAAAAAAAAAAAAAAAAAGGAGGACAATCATTTAAAAACAAAATAAGCCAAGTTGTAAAAAACAAAAACCTAAGGATGAGTACAAGACTCTGCATGAGTATGGGTGAGGTAGCTTTTGGAGCTAAAATTATACATTCTTTGTCATGGAAAAATGTAAATTTTAATAAAAATCTCTAATTGTAATTAAAACTTATTTTTATTTACCTTGTATATTAGATGCCTATGATATGCATATTTGTTGATTTTATTATTTGACGAGGCTTATTACTTGATCAATAAAGGAGGTAATAATATCACAGTATGAAAAAAATATAGTTGTCATACAAAAACGGGTGGTTTTCTCGAGAAGTTACGTAGCATGTGACGAGCGACACGTGTCAGATTTTGTCCCTTATCGTTTCCATGACAACAGTAAAATCGCGTCAAATCCAAATTGCCGAAGAGAAACTCAGGAACGACGACATAAGATTGAGTTCACCCTGATCATTGGCGAAGGTACCTTGTTTAGAAAAGTCTGTTAAGAGTCATTGGATAGATTTAAGAGAATATTTGTTCGATAAGGTTTAATTTCAGTTTACTGTTTTTTTTCTGATTCAATTTCACTTATATTGTCTACCATCATGAAGCACGTTTTCTAGTGTGAATCGCTCTTCTTATAATGACCATAGCTGTCAGTCTGTCAATAATCTTATAGTAAAACGGTGTGAACGACAAAAACTCTCGACCAGTGAGCTCTGGTGTCATGAAAGTAGTACAGTTAATTTTCTTTCCAAATTTTTTAGATTTTTTTTTTTTTCAATTGTTGAATACGAAAAAATATTTCCATGAAATAGGGTTGAAATCTACGGCAAAGCTGGGTAATTACTGCTAGTGATAATGTGTCAAAAAATAATTTGAGTCCTTCCGTAGAAATATTTTAGTTTTAAATTCTTAAAAAACATACTGAGAAAATAAAAGTCATATTTATTTGTAACCGAAACAAACCGACTACTTAATAACGTAATTTCCTTGAACATACTTAAATACGAGATTTATATTTTAAAATTATGATATTACGACAAGAAAATTATTAAATTATAAAAAAAATATTTTTTCAAATGCAAACAAGCAATTAAGTTCCTACCTATAATATAATTTGACGGACGAGTATTTTTATTCTATATTTGAAATGTGCGTTCATATGACTTACCTGAAGGAAAAAAATCTTATTAGTTTTCATCTTTGCAAGTCAAGTTACATCCCGTGATTTTTCACGGGTAGCCACTAGTTTTTTCACATTTACAATAAGAATTTGTTTCCAGTTACATTAAAAACCAGTCGTGTTTGCAGCATAATAAAACGCACCCTCCGTTTTAAATTATTAACTGAACCAATATAACAGCTAGTCACAGTATTAACTTGTAAACCGTAGAGCATAATAAAAGCTAAGCCTTGGATTAATCTGTTTATTTCACTTAGTCCTTCTGGAATGGCAATTTATGGTTTCGAAATCACGTGCAGAGATATACGTTAAACTCTTCCGCAAATAACGTAACGCATAACGCTTAACGTAATATTGTTGATTTAGTAACGTGATATCGTTTCAGGGAAAGGAAATTAACATCATACGATTAAACAAAAAAATTACGAATAAACAAAGTAATAAAATTTTAACGGCCGTGCACATTTACATAAATACATTTTACTATCGATTTCAACATTTTAAATTTTATATTTTCGTGGAAAGCAATCATTTTGTGGTTTGAAATATTTATTGAAAATGAAATAATAACTTTGTATAAGACCACAATTTATTATTATTTTTTTTTTTTTTATGACCAACCGGTTTCGCTTAGTCTAAGCATCATCAAGGTACAAAATTAAACTGATGAATAAACGATCGGTCATAAAAATTAAAATTAAATTTGTGGTTTTATACAAAGTTACTACTACATTTTCATTTTTCTATTTACATTCACAGAATCCTTATAATGAACATCTTAACATGAACTTAATTTATATTTTATAGTATGGGAAACGAAAAAAGAACCTACACATGGCGTAACGGTGAATAAGCTGTATAAAATATATATTTATACGAAATATTTATGTTGAAACATATTTCCTTGTAATCAATAATTCAACGTTTTCGCTCCATTATCGAACTCAGAAAGCCTTCTCGAAGATATCCGCGGAATGCGAATCGATTACAATTCGGCAGGAATGTCAGCAATATCGCAAACTTTGCCTAATTGCTTTCGAATTAATTAAATTTAATTTTCTGCTCGTAACACCCCATTTAATACTGTGCTCCAATATATTATTATGTCTGGCTGAGCTTTGGGGGATGTGATTTAAAGGCTGTTATCCACCATCGAGAATAATAATTTCCGGGCAATTTTTCAGAAAAAATATGCTTTAAAATTCAAAACTGGGAAGGACCAAAATAAGTTACAAAAAATTAACAACTTTTTTTTCACAGTGAATACCGTATAAGAGTCTCAACTGATCCCAACCGTCAAGAGCCAGTGGGACTATGGCATCCCCAATTGGGGTATGTTGTGAGACTAAAGGTAGTGGGGAGGGAAAGGAGATGGGGAAGGGAAGGTTGGGAAGTACCTGTCTATTCATATCTTGCCACCAAACACGGCTAAAGCCATTTCAAGCAACGTTTCACTTCTGAATGGTGGTCTTCCACCAGGGCGATACTTAGGCCAGGCGCGCACGGGTGACTTTTGTCACGGAAACAGTTTCGTCACTGTCACTGTCTTCCAATCGAGCACACACACGGCAAGTGACTGACTCACCCGTTACCCTTTCATTCCGGCAATGTATTTTGAACAGGTGAAGAGTCACCGAATGAAATTTTGTCACCCGTGCGCGAGCGCCCATACAAAAGTACTCTCTACAGACACGGTGACAGTTTCGTCACTCAAAAGTCGCCGGCCAGTGGAACTAAAAAGTCATCAACAGATTTGGAGATGGTGACGAAATTGTTGCCGTGACAAAAGTCTCCCGTACGCGCCTGGCCTTAGAGTATCTACCAATCTGGAACGTGCCGCAAATATACTTTATATCAATTAAATGTGTTATGACACATATTAATTAAATAAAATATATTTGCTCCCGCCAAGTTCGAACCCGCCACCTTTGGATTCGTAGTCAAGCGTCATACCGCTCGACCATGCAGACCGTCAACTTTAAAACTCTAGCACAATTAAGGTTTTTTTTTTAATAAATTTTATTAAGAAAAACGATTGACAGTAAATAGTGCTCTTGTGATGAATAAATTTAACAAAACGGTGTGTTCATTTTCGATTTCAAAACACAATTTATTAGAAGCAAGTTTCTTAGAATTGTGTAGGTAGGTAATAGATTTTCAAAATGTTTGGTTGCCAAAAATATTTTTTCTGTTGAAATTTATCCACGACAACGCGGATAAGCTCAACAATTCTTCAACGATAGAAATCCTCTCTTTATCATTTTCGACGCAAAATTGTGTTGGATCTATATTACGGAATCAACAATGGTATGGTTTTTAAGAAGAAAAAAACCCAAAGGATTGCCAAAAATCTTCACTATTCCAAATAACATCACTAGAACAGGCTGATTTTTTTTTCTTTATTCTTCAACAACTCTATTGGCAGCCATTACTTATAGAGAACATACATTTATAATGTTACTTATGAAGCGTACGTCCAAAAAAACTGGTTCATTTCCAACATTCGAAGAACAACGCTGCGATAATTTATCCAAATAATATGCACGAAATACAAAGACGTTTTCTTAGGCACCAATATATTCAGCCTCTATTAGAAAAACAGAAAATATAACAAAGTTGACTTTGCTTTCTACCTGTGCTGATATTTGTAGAACCTTTTGAACCAAAGTTAACAATTCATTTGTATTATTTCTAATTTTTTAACTGTTAATATTCATACCAGATAGATATATAAAATAGTAAACTAAAAGTAACTTGTAACTAGTAAAATTATGCAGCAATACTGATACTTATAATTAAAGTAAAATCATGGTTTAGTACCCCTGACATCCCAAAAATAGTATATAAGCCATAGAATAAGAACAACCTGTACCAGTCTGAAGATGGGCCGTTATAGGCTGAAACCGGTCCAGTCAAAAAATAAAAAAGTGGAATAAAGTTAAAAAATTGTTTTTATTTAATCAATTCATTTGTTTTTTTTTTTCAATTGTGATTTTTTGTTTCAATTAAATTAAATTAGCCTAAATAGTCGAACACCAAATGCAGTAATGTTTTTCGATACAGCAATCAGCTCGTTATTACTTGCTGATGATAACTTGATTGACCTCATTCCAGGAGGGGACTGCAAGAGTGAATTAACCATTCCAACAAAGAGTGTAGTACGGCGGCAGTGAGAGAGTGAGCACACCAAAAACAGAAGTAATGATTAATCAGACTTTTAAATTATCCATTAGAGGGAAAAAAATGGAGACTGCACTCTGTCAAATTAACGACAGAGAACAAAACAAGTTTAAAATTTTTCAAAAATAGAGCAATGAGAATTATATTTACGCGAAATAGATACTTAAAAATAAATAAAATGTCAGAGGAACTAATTTGGCTAACAGTGAAACAGATGCTAACATTAAACACATTGATGTCAATACATAAAATGAAGAACAACTTGTTACTAAAATATTTTTCTGACAAAATTTTCTAAAATTTTGATATTCGCAAACATAATACAAGGGCATGCAAAGAAATCAGATTACCAGAAAATAATAAAACCAACACAAAAAATAGCTTACTTCATAGTGGGATGAAATCTTATAATGCGCTGTCGGAAACCATCAAAATTATGCCAATAAATAAATTCGAAATAGCCTGTAAAAACTATTTTAAAAATATAAAAATCAAAATAATAAGTGGTAAATAAGTTAATATTTTGTTAAGTCAAAAATAAAATTAAATAATTAGAAACTTTATAAACTTAAATGTACAAGTAACTAATATAAATTAAATAATACATAAACCAAATTAACATAAAGAGCTTTATGCATGTGCAATTTGGTGACACGTTAATATTTATGCTTGTGCAAATATTTATCTACACCGTTACAGGAATACTCCTTTAACACGAGTTCCCGTGCGCTTCATTAGCAGAGAAGACAGGATGCTAGACTGGGGAAATGAGGAACTACGTCGGAGTAGAAACAAGACTCCTTCCCCAGACTCTAATTAGCGAGAGGCAAACAGCTGGGGAATGTTGCTAAAACTAAGTCCGATGATTAAAAAACACCTGTTTATGTTATACAAGGAGCTTTGCACAAATACCTTTGATAAACTATATATTAAATTTGTTCTCATGCCCTAATATGTATTTATATTTTATTTTAGTACATATGGTATAACAGGCATGATGCCCAAAAGATATATTATACATGAATGGTTATATTTATAAGTATGTATAAATAAGCTAAAATTTTAAGTTATTATAATAAAGTGATTGTGTCCTGCCAGAAGTGACCTGCTAGGTAAGTATGTTGGTGTATATTTACATAAACTAGGAATTAATATTAACTAGAAATTAAGATTTGTACAGCGCCCTTGAGGTTATTTTTCACAAAAACGGCGCTATGCAAATTATCCAAATATTATTATTATTATTATTAAGGAGTTAATATCCAGCTACAGATACATTACTCAATTTAAAAACCCATTTATAGATTTCTTAACTCATGATGGTAATAACGTTGTTAACTTAGGTCAGTTTTTTTTTTAATTCTGAGAACATCACAAGAGACCTCAGTGCCCAAAGCCAGTGGGGCTTTAACCTGCCCAATTTAGAGATTTTGGTGAGGCAGAATGAAGTGGCTACCGCCATTTTAAGTAACGATTCGATTTTAAATGATGGTCTTTCACCAGGATGATACTGAAAGTATCTACCACTCTCTTAGTTACGTTGATCTAAAAATTCCAGAGAAACCATATTGAGCAAATTTCATTTTTTTTAAATTTCATGATGACAGAGCTCATCATTTAAGAGTAAACCCATTAGTTCGCATTTATGTAAATGCAAAAAGTTGTTTTTTAAATACTTATATTTTTTTGACTAACTCAGATTTGTGTTCAGCGCTTTTTTTGAAAATTTGGAGTGAAGTATCGAGTTCCCTTAAATTTACAACTTGATAGAAGTAATACCCTAAAACTTCTGTCGTTCACACTCGTTATGAAAGCATCCACGTGCTAGCGACAAACGAAAGTGCTGCCATCTTTAATATTAAAAAATAACTATTAATTTTGAAAATTGGTA
The DNA here is from genome assembly GCA_022651775.1 of Drusus annulatus. Lineage (NCBI taxonomy): Eukaryota > Metazoa > Arthropoda > Insecta > Trichoptera > Limnephilidae > Drusus > Drusus annulatus. The sequence continues at coordinate 879,055 of JAGWCC010000227.1, forward strand.
GTTAAATGGGAATACCGCGCAAGACTCCCGACTGCTCCCAAGCGTCTCGAGCCAGTGGGACTATGACATCTTTTATTTGGGTATGTTGAGAAGCTGAAGAGGAAGGTAGGAAAGTACCTGATTATTCAGATATGGTCACTAAACACGACTAAAGCTATTCCAAGCACTGTTTTGATTCCGACGGTGATTTTTTACCAGGGAGATACTAAGCGTATTCAGTCCTCTGGAACGTGCTGGAAATATACTATATAAATATATAAATAAATATATATATATATAAATAAATGTATATATATATTTTGATATTAATGAAATAGGAAATAACACATATAAAATTTTTTTAAATGTATAATTTTTATTTTTATTTTTCGTGGTTTGACATATTTAATGAAAATCAATTCAGTTTAATTTTCTACCCTGATAGTGCTTAGGTCAAGCGAAACCGGCCGGTTATAACAATTGAAATTAAATCTGTGGTCTTACACCAAGTTTTAATTTAATTTTAATTATAAATACTCGTATATTTACACACGAAAAGATTCAAATTCGCAACCTCCGTAGCCGAGGATCTTAACCACTCGGCCACGGAGGCTGTTTTTTTGCGGTAATGTATGAGTAAATATAGTGGATTGACTCCAGTTTATTTAAAAAGACAGTTTTCATTCTACACATTATTTTTACTATGTTAAAATAATGTCAGAGTGATGGCAGTGCGGCAGTTTGTTGTCAATTGAATACACGCCAAAAAGCCGCTCAGCTTCACGACCCTTCTGCACTTTCAACAAAATATCATCAAGCAATAAACTAACGGGTTGTTAGACCATTTGGTGCTCCGTTTTATCGTTCCCAGAACAGCAAGAACTAACTCGAACGTAAAGTGAACTGCTTTCCCATAAAGTGTTGACTTGTGTGTGGCAATTGTTTAAAGCTTTCAATGAATTGATGAAATGAACAGTGAGGTACTTTGGAATCACTATTAGTTTTGATTTGCGACTTAAAATTCTTTATGTTGCATTAAAAGCCCGAAAGTTTGGTAAATCTTAGGCTCTTCTATCTGAAATGGAAGCGTCCGCGAGCTTTTTTTTAACCAAACCAACCTAATATTTTAACCTAGCCTAACTTAATTTATAGTACGTTGAATACACATAAAGTAAACGGGTAGGTAACAGGTAGAGGCACCAGGTAGTTCATAATATATTTAAAAGAATAAGCAATAATACATTTAGTATTATATCAATAATTTCAATCAAAATATGAAAAAGAAGAAGACGTGTTAAAAATGTAAATATCCGGAAAGAATGCAAAGCTGATGTAAGCGTAATGAAAAGGATCAAGAAAGGGACGATTAGATGGTTTGGGCATGTAAAGAGAATGAATGTGAAAAGAATATATAATAATTAGCTGATTTATATAGCGCTGTATTCGTGACATAAATATCACCTCAAAGGTGTTTTAAATTATGCGAAAGTAAATGGTAGAAGAAGTCGGGGACGCCCAAGGAAGATATGGCACGATCAAGTGAATCAAATATTTGAGTCGGGTCATGTGAACAGTCAGAGTTGTATGTATGGTGGCCCGTCCTCTCTGCCTATCCCTACAGCGAAACGACATGATGGATAGTTAGTTAGTTAGAAGAAGACAAGGAAAATACACAGATTAGGTTGAAACCGAGACTAGAACTCGAACCTCTACTCTGTCCGGGAGTAACAACTCTGCCAATTGAGCTAAATAAACCTCTTTAAATATTATCATTTTAATTAATCCCCATATAAGTTTCAAGTTCGAGTCTCGGTCGCAACTTTGTATTTTTATTTTCTGTGTCTTCTTCTAGTTCGTATTTAGCTAAGAATTATTGAATCAGCTGTATAGAAAGACATTTTCATTACTTTTGAATTGAACCAAATGCACACTAAAAACTTTGACAGTGAAATAACAATTTCGGATTTTATTTCAAGATTGAAGTCGTTATACGGAGAATCTTCATCGGGATAGATACTAATGTTTATTTAAAATCAACGTTTGTTGACCCCCATGGCAGACTGGTAAGAAACTTGGCTTATAGCCTAGACAGATTGTTTTTATTGCGTCTCTTAACTTTCCCAAAACTTTTGAAGAATTTCAAGCAATCAGAATCTTATGATCAATAGATTTAAGATGAAACGCAACATGCTCACTGTTGTAGAACAATAATGGCCATTAAGTAAGGCAAACTTGCTGAATTCGTGCTAAAATACAGTTTGTTTTGTTGTGTGGGTTATAACGACACTTTTAATTGATTTAAAATGTTGTTTGTTTAAACGTACATTGAATTCATCATCCTCATTGCTGGTGTTTTAACTTTGACTTGATAAACAAGCCACGTCTTTCTGCACGAGCAATTTATTTGTAAAGTGTGGAAAACAGTGAAAATTTCGCAGAAAAGTACCACCCAGATAAGGCTGTAGCAATGCAAGTAATGAATCTGTTCAACAACAATGCGATCTCATATTTTCGCGAAAGTCGAAAAAAATTAATGATAATTTTTTTTAAATCGATAGCATGTTGATTATGTATTTCATAATAAATTGAAATAATAAAAAGGTTAATAATTTTTTCGAATATTTTAAAGATTTGGAACGAATCATTATAGTTTCCATTATTCCTCATGGGGAAATTTGTTTTAATATCCGAGTCTTGAATTTCGAACACGTTTCCGTAGTGAATTATGGTCGTAAAACGAGGTTCCACTGTTATTTGAATAAACATGTTTACAATTCGTTCCTGAGTAGATAAATATTTCAGCATAAGAAGGTAAGAACGACAAGTAACAAAGGAAATGTTGGGTTCTTAATTAAGGTGCCCAGTTCTACTGACTCTTGATAATGAAACTCTATGCGCTAATTAGACAATAATAATAACAATAATAACAGGAGTCCTTCAATTTTACACATAATGTTAAATTATAGTACTATAATATAAATCAAGAAGCTAAAATGAAAAACTTTTCTTTCATGTTCGATGTCTGACTTGTTAGGTAATAGAATAATTTCAATTGAAATTTATGTCACCAGTAACAATTAATTATCATTATTGGCCGTTCCTTATTGTGGGTCACCCTCCTCGCTATTGTGACAAATGAATATGGAAAAGATAATGAAACATTCAGCTTGAATAATTCGGGCCTTTTAGTATTTGTAATTTGGCAATAAATAAGCCGCCCTCCGACTGCTACTCAAATAGTTTTCAGAATAATATGTAAAAGCCGTCGACTGTAATGAAATTCGAGCACATTCGTCACCGTACGCACCGCACTTTCCTCTCGCATTGAACGAGTCGGACATTCATTCTCCCACCGGCTGACAAGTTTTAATTAGTGGAGTGAAAAGTACCTACTTCAAACTGTCGCGATAAATAACACATTCAGCCTTCGATGAAGATTTCTTCTGGACTCGATGAAAATTCGTTCATGCCTCGATGAAGATTCGTTTAGGTCTGTAAGGGGGCCCCAGGCATTTTAATGAGGGCGAAAAACACCCCCGCGTATCTTTGGAATCTTAAGTGAGGGGAATCTACGAGGGTAAAGTATTTATTCAGTCAGGTGTTTACGTCTCGCTGAAGTGTGAGTTGCCCCATTCAATTCGTTAAAGCCTTTAAGGAGATGCGTACCGGACTTAATTCTTCTAACAAATTATGACTTATATTAGTAACCTTTCATCGTCAATTGATTTCGTTATATAATTATACTGCGGTACGTACGGAGTGAAAATATGTAAGTCGAGAAATTGGTTTTTATATAATATAATAGTTTTATCGCTGGTCACATTCGAAGTATCAACTCACTAAAACGTACTTACGCAGCGCATGCCTTTCAATAATTTTCACTCCGAACTCTGTACCAAGCACCACCTACGCGTACTTAACGTAAATCTAAATATTTTATCTTTCCGTCATTAATAGATTGTTTTAATTCATAAAACTTTATGAGACTGTTCTATCAATCAAAAGGGTTGCAGTTTTTGGAACGAAAATATTGACTGTGTATTACATTTAACAAGCCTACTAGCTTAGTCTATTTGAGAATACAGCCAGCAGACAAAAAGGTCACTGCCCTCGGAAAAAGAGTTGAAATGTAATTTGAATAGAAACAGAATAATTACATTTCATTTCCGACCCATGTAATTTTTATGAGAATACCATTTCTTCTTAGAAGCTTTCCGCGAGCTGCAAACATAATTAAAAAAAACTCTTTAAAACGGATTACAGACTCTAATTAAAACCATTTTTACGAGAACTTTTTTGCGTAAACATTATTTCAGCTTAGAAGTGGAAAATACTGGAATGCGAAATTACCGAATGAATGTGGAATAATCAAAAAAGAACCTTTCCCGCTCCTGTGTACATATTTAAACCGACAAACCCGGTGTTTATCATCCGGCTTTACCGGGAAATGAAACGACCGGCTAAAAAGCGGAGATATTCGGAACACAGGAGCGGCGGATAATCACAATAAGGATGAGCGTAAAAAGTTCCCAGATAATGGCGGATTTATTTTCTAAATCTTTCCCCCTCGCCAGCACTCAGCCAAACACCCCCGGCGGACATTGACGATATTTCACAAGTTATATTTTGTACTCGAGGATGACATATAATACATATATGTATGTCGCCATATTTTTGATTTATTTATTTCGGGGCAATCATTCATACTCTAAGACATAAATCATAATCTAAGGGGTATTTGGTTTGTATTGAATAAAATTGTTTCCTACAATAGCAACTTGAAGTTTCCGAAGTCGTGTTTTGGCATTGATTTTTTTTTGTTATATGAGTTTATTAAAGCAAATCGGCTATAACAAGTCAGAAGGGCATTATTCAACATTTGTGAAAAATAAATCTCACCAATTTATACGTGATGAAAATTACATATTAATAATTAGGCAAAATTACACGAAAGTTTAACAAAAGAAAGAACAAAATGTATAAACATTAAATAAGCATTCATTCGACTCTAGTTTTAGACTAGTTATATGTTATGAAATGTCTGAATTATTATACGTTTTAGCAATAAAAAGATACAAAACTAGTAGTCGTAAATTGTACTTCATTCAATTCTAAAAATAGACTAAAAGTTGATTGTTTCCAGAAACCTTTAAGGGCAGGAATAGAAATAAAATCTGATGAAATTAATTCACAAACTCAAATAACTCATCCCTTTATAGAAGAATTCAGATCCCCAGGCAATCAGACAATATCTTGACTTAATCGAATAGAAGAAAAACCGATTCGATGTACAAACAAGTTTTTCTGTTTTGATCATGTGCCAAGATTGTTTGTTGCTTATCTGAGGTTTAGAACCAACAATAAAAGAGTAAACAGTAAATATGTCGTTAATTCTCTGTCGAGATCTCCACGGTAGCGTTGAATGAAGGTAATATTCGTAGTTGTACCATTTAGGTATGTCCGTAAAGTAACAAATAATAAAAAGTTTTAAAAACAACGATGACAAAATCTACTGTACTGGACAACTTTAAAAGAACTCAGTTGAAAGACTTAACATAAAATGACGAATGTTTTGATGGATGGTTGAATTTACTTACGATAAGTTGGATATGATGAAGAGGGGTTTTTAACAACTTATGTTACCATAAGTTGAATAAACTTTTTTTGAATATGTTAAGATGACCCCGGATTGAAAATTTCGGATTCCATTTTCGATGGGTAACCCAGATCACATGGGGTTTTGGTAAATATATAAAATGAACGAGGATTCTAATATAATAATTGTCTATTATTAGGTATCTCATTATTGATTATAACTAATTCACTAAATTGGAATTTATTAAAAAATCTGTCGGCATATTTTTAGCGTAAATCAACGGTAATGTACGTTTATTAGTACTTAAAGAAGTACCATCTAAAATTCGTATTTCCTGAATTTAATAAATTATTAATATTAATAATATATATTTAAATGAATAAATAATTAATAATTTAAGTGTACCGGTTGGTACCGGAAAGTTGCCAGTAGAACGAAGAGGCTGATTTATTTTGTTGTATAAAACTCTCAAAGTTTCTTCCTCGACATCCCTCTTAACTTTGTGGGATCTAGTGCCACTCCACTTTGTGCAAAACTCTCTTATTTAAATTTAAATGGAATAAAATCCTTTACTACCCTTGGCTGGCCACACCAGCGGCTAAAAACTATTTCATTACTGTTACTTTTGCACTTTGCATGGCTCGAACTTTAAACTGCTTCAGTGCTATTTAATCTTAAATGTTGTTGCCATTTCAATACCGCGTAAATCACGTATGCAACAAGGTTTATTGGATTACCTTGGTCAATGTTCTTTTTACATTGTTCGAGCATTTTGAATACCTTGCGATCCGGCATCACAGACTCCCAAAAACACAGACTCCCAAAAATGTTACAAGAGGAAATGAAACGAGCCGTTTGACTGCCCTGGTCATTACTCCCTAAACATCAACTCAAACCTGATTGAAACTTTGTCTCCGCAACATAAATCGATATTTTCTTTACATCTCGTGAATCACGTTATCTGTTTACAGAAATTCTCGACTGTGTAATAAATGCGGCGGGTGATTCAACAAGACGTATAAATTCACTGGACAGCACCAGATCTACGCGAGACGGCTTCAAGATGTAAGCTACTCTCAATTACGCGGTGACATCTTATCTACCCTATTTTCTTCTTCTCCTTGTCTATCATGCTTTATTTGGACGTAGTAATGCAGAAAGCGTTCAACCGCAAAAATATAAAACTGAGAAAAAGGCACTTGAAAATATGACGATACACAACCATATTACTACATTTTTACAGTGAATATCAGTGTTTTTTTCTTTATGAGAATCATAACCAATATTTAATTGATGACCTATCACTCTACTAGTATTTGTTAAAAAAATAATAGTATTTCCTACGTTGTTTTACATATTAATGTTTAAATGCTTTCTACAAAATGTCGATACGTCAAAGAGTTTAGTACTAATGCGTTTATTTGGGTTGTGTGTCTTTTATGAAATGGTTGGCGGTGTATATTTAAGCGCACTTTTTTTAAACTATGTGAATAACAAGCCCTGCAAAATAGATAGAAAAAAAACATGATTCAAGTGACCGTAAACTAAATATAGAAAACGTTCAAGTGGTTTGGACGTTTCCTATGAATCATAATATTGGCACTTTTAAAACTTACATTTAAAACGCAGAATACAGCCAACCTACATGGATGATTCTTACAAATTATATTGACGCAGTTAAACTTAATTATTGCATGCCCCACTTAGATGTTTTTTAACATTATTTTCGTAAGTTGATGTTTTATAAGTTAAAAACAGCAGAAAACATTCAAACCACATGGATGTTTATTACTTCAATTTAAGTCAGATATCTGCAATGTGGGTTGGTAAAAAAAAATATTACCAAAAATCTATTGTATTTAGAGCTCAGATGTTTTCTTCGGATATAAATCTGGTATTTATCTATAGGAAAAAAACTCGAAACTATGTAAAACTCGATTTTGGAAAATTGTGGGTTGGACGCTTTCAGCATAACTACGTCCATTTTACAGTTCACGTCTCCGTTAAAAGCGCCCATCGTAGCAAAAGATATTTTTGTCAAAATATTTAACAAACTTTTTTTGTAATTACAAAAATAGAAAAAAAAAACGAAACGACATTAATACACCAATAGAAAAGAAAGTAAAATAACTATTAAACGTTCGGAGAGCGCCTTCGGAGTATCAGGTCCTAAAGCCTGGATAGTCCATTCCAAGATCACGTGATCTGAGAGTAATAAAAGACTCGAGTTCAGAGCCAAACCCAAAACCCATTTTTTTATAAAATCATATCCATAATCAAGATGTAACAAGCCCAATAGAATTTCTGTTCAAACCAAGAAAAACTTTTCAGACTCTGATTCCTTAAATTCATTAGAAGATTTTCATCATTACCTGTTCCTTACTACAAAAAATTTAATTAAGACCTTTGATATACTATATTTTTAATTTGCTCCCATGCTCTAAAAATAAAAAAAACCTAATAAAAATAAAATATATATGTAAAAATTAGTTAAATTTTAACTGATGATTTTTAATGATATGGTGATTGTGTCCTGCCAGAAGTGACCTGCCAGGTAAGTATGTTGCTGTACATTTATATAAACTAGGAATAAATATTAACTAGAGATTAAGATTTGTACAGCGATTTTTCACAAAAACGGCGCTATACAAATTATCCGACTATTAAATACTATAAATTGTAATGATTTTTATATGTGTGTATGTTTTATGTGTGATACCAGCATTTTTAAACAAACCAACTTGAAACACTACTATAATATAAATTAAATTTTAATCAGAAATCGTAAAATTAACTTTTACTTTCTTTATAAATACATTGCTAAACATTTTACATTGCTTTAACGCTATAAGTTGTAAGAAAAATTTCAACACATCGTGAAGTGTTTATGTATCGAAGCGGAAATATTCGAAGCGGATTTAAGGGTACTGGAATACACCCCCTCGACACTAATACATTCACTGATGATAAACGTTTTCTTCCGAAGAGCTTGCTTGAGTGTTGCTGCGCAGTGCTTTTTCTACGTTCTCGAACGTGGCGGCTAATTTATCGAATCGTGCCAACGTATGTACATAGGTAAGACTTTATGTTTCTGGTCTACATAACGATGTCACGTATTCCAGTGAAAACTTAGGAGATGGCCAGTTAAAAAAGGAGGTATTCGACAGCAGGAGACGGTGACGTGAGAGCAATAAACACTTGAAGATTCAGCTTAAAATAGGAAATCAGATTTTTTTATTTAACTTTCAAAGGGTGTGTTGTTGTATAACCCACTCGTACTTATTTTATGAACTATGGAGAAAGAGATGATAAATTCTGACATGATCCAATTTAGTGTAATGTGGTCTATACTCTAAATATCACCCTGGTGAAAGACCATCATTCAGAATCGAAACGTTGCTTAAATTTGCAATAGTCGTGTTAAATGACAATATTTGAATAGCCACATACTTCCCAACCTTTCTCGACCCCATCTCCTTCCCCTCACCACTTCCTTCAGCTTCACAACATACCTAACTGAGTACACCAAAATGTCAGCTGTTTTTTCCTCCGGCAGTTGGGACTTTTGTGCGGTATTAACATAAATTATTTAATTTTTTAAAACGTCAATTAAGGAGTGAAACATTCAGCGGTATTAGCAAGTCGTCAAAATTTGCGCTTAGAAAGTTAAAGATTTAACGAAAGTTTATGGCGATTATGGTATATGCTGCCATAAATAATAGATTAACCGAGAAGATCTGAACTGAAGAACAAAAAAAAATACTAAAAGGTTTTTGAAGAACATCAGTAATGAAAAAAATCAATTCACTATTCATTAAAAACCTTTTTATTTTTTATCCGCCGCGGCTTTCAAACTAACTCGAGCGTATTTTGACCTGGAGATCTGTATGTTTCTCAATAGTTAGATTTTTTTACGACATTTGACCTTTAGTTGAAAAAAACATATAGAGGAATTGTGTAAAGCCATTTGATAATGAGAATGATGTGTGGATTACGAAATAAAGAAGATTCAGGCTTTATAATATATGATATATGGATATAGTAAGTAGTAAGGTACGTTTGTACTAAAAAACATGATCTAATAATACGGATTTAATAATTGTACTAATAAAATTCTAAAAAATGTTGACATCTCACCACAGATGTTGAATCAAAGAATTTTTTATAAGGCAAGAAGGCCCAAGATATAAGTCTAATTAGTGGTAGAAAACCTACCATTTACAAAAAGTTTATTTTAAAAAAGAGAATAGGTGCATAAATATAAGTGTATAAAACAGAACAGGTAAGAGAAATCTTAATAGATTAAGTTATTTACTTGTGTTCTACCAAACGTTTGACATATCAATTATATTTTGCCGAAATATAACATGACTTGCCAAGAAAAAATAAAAGTTGCTTTAATCAACCGATTTCAAATACAGAATAATGTCTACTTAATACATTATAGGTAGGTAGAGACATAAAAAGATTGTTTTTTAAATTCGATAACTTCAATAAACATCAGTTTATAATTTAAAAAGTTCACACAAAATAAATTCTTAATCGTTGATTTTGTATACCATTAGGTATTGGTATTATGGAATAAGCATATCGTCTCTGGAAAGGCAAAGGGGCTTGAGCGCCATTTTAGGAAGTTTTTTTTTATTATACAATAAAATTCATAAGTCTTCAGTACCTGATTGGATTTTGAAAAAAAAAGTTAACTTAGATAACTTAATGCTCTCACTGAGTTACCTGAAGCGACAAAAGCCAAAAAAAGTCCCAAACTTGTGTCGCTTGAGTCAAGCCTTCTCCCAAATGGTAAATATATTTTAGATGGCTGAAGTGCCACAAAAGTCTTCAGAATCAAACTAGAGTCAAAACATTCGACGCAGAAAAAAAAACTGATCAGAACTGCATATTTAACTCATTTTTGACCAAAGTGTCGCTTGAGTACTTTTGCCTTTCCAGCGACAATATACGAGTATGCAATTGTTGAAGAATTTTCTGAAAGTATAATAAATAGAAGTAATCGATTATTGAGATGAATTTTTTTTGAAGCTGTAAAACAAATTCCTTATGCCAAATTAATCGCACTGTTGTCCAAAAAATCAGTAGTCAGAGTAATCACCATCAAAGATATGCGTGAACGATTATGTTATTTTGCCTATTAACTTTTATCAAATACACATAGGAACCATCTCTACAATTTCCGAAACAAATCACCATCAGAGTAGAATTCAATAGCATTTTCCTCATTCAATTCGCAACGTACGGAATGTCAAGAATTTTCTCATCAAGTCTTGTAACGTATTTGTTGATAATTAGAAAAGAGCCCGTGAAATATATACTCGCCGGCATACAGACTACTCCATCTAGAAAAATGTTTTCTCCGGAGAATGTATGTCACGGTGTGCTGGCGGAAATGAATGACTGAAACGTACATTTCTATGGTTAAATATTCAAAAGGGAGGCTGCTCGGGCCCACTCTCTTCCCCTGCCCTTGCTGTGAATGACGGCGTAAGATTTCGACAGAGCAACGGAAAGAAAATAAAGTAATTAATTAAATAGGTTTCCGCAAAAATACTAACTTATATAAAAACACTACAGAATGTGAATGACGAAAACAAGTTTATGTTATGTAAGGTGACTTCAACAATTGTATTCATATATTTATTTTGAGCAGAGAAGCATTAAAATTTATTATTATAAGAAAGAAAGTTTTGATTAACTAAAAATCTTTATTATAAGTGTTTAGAGGGTGAAGATTTCCTCGATGATGGACAGCTTCCTATAGGATAGGTAACCAAAATAGAACAAGATGTTTATTTCTCTAATTTGTATGCTGTGACTCTCAAGTGACCAAAAGCAGGAGTTGTTAGTATTTTAAGGTACTTGAAAAATGTATTATTTTATGAAAAATTTTAAATAAAAAAATGCTGTTCAAACACGAGGCAAACTGGTAGTAAAGCTAGACCAACATATAAGTTTTAAAGGTTAGTCTGTCATAAAGTGCAACCCAACTCACAAATGCCTGAAGCCAACGGATCTATGTCATTCACGTTGTGCAGCGGATGGAAGCCTGAATGCAGTCAAAATGAGATCTCTGAGGTGTATGTGTGTTCTAACCATGCCTCACCGAATTACGGAATGGGGTGATTCAAACATAACACAATGCGTTGTTAGCATGTAAATGCAATTAATAATATTAAGAACGAGAATAATAAAGGAGTGCCAGGAAAAATAAATCAGAACCGGTTAGTAGCCGAGTGGATAGATGCGTTAGGTTCCCACCCAAGGGTCGCGGGCTCTGCTAGTCAAGTCCTCCATAATTGTACAAGCAACTTTTTCCGCTTATGATGATGGTTTTTTTATATTTTGATTTAACATCTAAAAGATAATCATGTTATTCGCAACCTACGAGTTTTTGTCTTTCTTATTTTTTTATATATTATAAACGACGCGCAAGTGAATGGAAGAAGACGTCAGAGACGTAACTTGATCAAATACTCGAGATGTGTGATTTCAAAAGTAGGTTTGACAGAAGAATTATTGTGAAAAGACTCCTGTTAAAAGTCCCCAACAAACAAAATATTATTATTAAAGCTCAGTACCCAAAATGACGCTAAACGTCCCTTTGTAGCATTCTAATACAAGCAATACTGCTCATGATTTATCTGTTAATTCTACTCGGGCAGTTAAGAAAATGTCTAAAGTTTTCAGTGAATAAATATTTTAAGCCAAAATCTTTTAAATTCTTTGAAAAACATATCAGTAAAAAGTGCAATTTGAAAACCAGCCATTTTCGAACGTTTTAACTAAAATTTCAGTATGCATATCATGAATAATTTGAAATATTACTGTTTAAAAATTGTATTCACTAGAAACCTTTGACATTTTTCCTAACCACCCGTATAGAATTGACAAATAAATCATTTGTAGTATTGCTTGTATTAGAAAACCAAAAAGTCTGTTTTTGGGTGCTGACCCTTAAGATAATTAATTAGGGTGGTCGAAACAAGTAGTGATTTAAACAGCATTCCCCCCCTGCTTCTCCTTGCGGGCGATTATTAGTAAGTAAATATGATCTAAAAGGAATCCACACGAATTTTATTATTTCACCGCTTATTTCAGGAAAGAATCTTTCGGAATAAATCTTCCGAGTCTCAAGTTGTAGTTGTTAAAGCACTCTGCTTAAGTGAATTGGGCGTATCACCGCCTAGGATCTTCGCTTAAAGCCATAAGAACCTCCCTGCTTTGTTTCCACCTACGGACCAGTCAAGCGAAAGATTCGATTTGATTAATCAAGCATAGATTCCCCACGACCTGTGACCTTTTGAACTTTTGACCTTTTGACCTCTGGACCTCTAGACCTCTAAACCTTTTGACTTGTCTGGTTTCTAAGAACTATACATGGATATTTTCTGGATGTACATATTACATATTGTATATTACAGTAATTACGATTGAAGCCATACAAAAAAAATCTATTCAAGATAAATCACTTTATCATTAATTACATATATTTGACTACCAGCAATTTCTATTCTCAACAAAATTATAACATATAGGTTTTTTTTAATGATTAATATCACGCTACTTTCCTTGAAATAATCTAACCAAAAACTGTCAAATAATAAATAGGTATTTCTATTGAGTAATTTTTAACTTCTACACATAATTATAAATGCCAACATTCATAAGCCAATATATAATCATAGCGTGTCTCTTTTAGTACGATTATTTATATCAAATCAAATTCGAATTATTTTTAGAAGTGACCAAAGCTCCAAGGAAAACCTTTCAATTTTCACAAATCGTGTAGACCCAGTCACGCGTCAATATAATCTTTTACTAGCCGATAATGCTTGACATTTCAGCCTCACACATGGATTAAATAATACGAGCTCTATAAACCGTATTTCTAGCACCGAGGTATGTCGATTCAAGCAATATTATCCACCGTTTGCCGATTTTTACTACGCTATTGGTAAACAATTGAATATATTGCGTAACGATAATGACGTTAGCCAAACGACAAATTAAATAGCAAGAGTAGCTGTTGGTGAAATCGAGTGGAAGATCTCTTATCATGATGGTAGTTTCATGTCGAGTCTATATATCTTCAACCTCGTTGAATGCTATATATGTAATTACTTAGAAGTATAATCATTGGGACAAACATCCAGCCTCCTCCAGAAGACCAAGTGTATTGAGAAGCCCTTTTCGTGGGATAACTATTAATGACCTTCAAATCCTCCGGTCAATAATGAAGGGAGAATTCTTAACGGGGTTTGAATTATCCGTCTTATTGAAAATAAATGAAATATTTAAGATTTTTATACGACCAAAGAATTTTTTTGAATTGTGTTAGTATTTATCAAATTGTTTATTCTTGGTGAAAATTTACATAAAAAAATTTTCACAGACACTATGTCGTCTCGGAAAGGCAAAATGGCTGAAGATTCATTTTGGGAAGTTTACACCAGAGCACTTAAAAGTCTTCAGCACCTGGTTTGATTTTTTGAAAAAAACTTTGGTAACTCAATGCTCTCACTGAGTTACTTGAAGTGGAAAAAAGCAAAAAAAAGTCCCAAACTTATGTCGCTTGAGTCAAGCCTTCTCCCAAATGGTAAATATATTTTAGATGGCCGAAGCACCACAAAAGTCTTCGGAATCAAACGAGAGTCAGAGATTTCGATGCAGAAAAAAATTGCATGTTTAACTAATTTTTGGTCAAAGTTTCGCTTAAGTCCTTCTTCCTTTCCAACGATGATATTATTATTACTCATTATCAGTGGCGGTTCGTGACTTTTTAGTGTACTACAGCGTTAAGATTGAAAAAACACCATGATTTATGTTGTAGCCGAAAACTTTTTTTTTTTTTTTAATTTAAATTTTTTGTATGAAGATTTTTAAACAAGCCGTGCAGTGAACCACCAAAACTGAAAAATCCTGAAAATCTTCATAAAAAAAAAAAAAACAAAAAAACAATTTCGGCTATAGCAACATCAATAACATCATATTTTTTTTAATTTTAGCACTCTAGCACACTAAAGAGTCACAAGCCGCCACTACTCATTATCACTAATTTCTCATATATTTACAAATAATCGTATATCATTTTGTAAAAATTATAATAATGTTGATCAACGCTTTTTTGTGGAAATAACATCATGGGAGCTATACAATGAAATAAGTATTTTTCCTTCAATACTGCGCCTTTTTTCTGGATTGAATCCTAATTTTGTACCTGTGAGCAGCCAAAGTGTTTTCACGCACCTGCCAGCCACTTTTACGGGTTAAAACTTATCTTTTTTATGTAATCCATCAGTCCTGTTGCGTTCGTTTTAAACAATTCCTCAACTTTAGTAATCCGTCTGTAGCTGTCGATCCTGTGGTGAATATTAAATTAAAGTCGGAGGCAGATAAGTACATACCTAATTAATCGATGCACTTTGTTAATGTGACACCGCACAAAAGTCCAACTGCCCAAAGTTTGAAATGAAACTAGACCCTCCCAATGAGGGAATGTTGTGATGCAATAGGAAATAGGAATGGCGAAAGAAAAGTAGAAGGGTAAGATTTAAATCACCAACATGTATAACTGATCTGGTTACAGATAAAAGCTAGTTCCATTTCAAGTATCTTTTGGAATTCCTGTCATAGGTGGAAATAATCACAGTTCGAAGTTCAAATACTTTCTCATATTAAGCATTGTTAGAACTTCGCCGAGTGTTGAATCCACAACCTCTAGGTCCGGAGTCAAAATTCAGCAATACAAGTACCTATACAATGAAAAAGAAATTTTAAATTAGTTTAATATGATATATTTGTAAACGTTTACTATTAATTATTCATTTGAATCGACTTTTTGTTTTTTTTTTTCATAAATAATGTAATTTTTATTTTTGGCTGCCGACTAGTTCCGTCACTTCCGTATCCTGACACAGTTTTTTGTAAAGAAATAATTTTCATTTGTATTAGTTTTAATCTGCAAAAAATTATAATGTGGTGTTTTATATCTTAATTTATGTTTTTTTAAATTATTTTATTTTCATTGAACATAACCATAAAAAAATTATAAAGGTATATATAATTTAAATTCATGAAATAAATAAAAAACTGAATAAAATAAAAGTATTTATTAATCATTGAAATTTCAATGTCTAATACAGCAAAAAGTCTCAAACTATGATCTCTAGCGTCGTTAAATTTGGATAACTAGCAGAGTCATCCCTTTTGGCTTTAAAATATTGATTAAATTGTCGAAATTAGAACAAACGCCGTATTGTTTATTCCATATTTTTCAATCCTAAACTCCGGCTAAGTTGGGTAGCACAAATAGTTAACATATTGAAACGGAACATCTATTACTTTGTTTAAGCAAATCTTCAATGTAATTTCCACTTCAACTGAACTTGTGATATAACTCTCCGGACGAGGCTACAGGCCTAGTCAGATAACTATACATTTTACTTGGCGTGAAAACTCATTTAGCTTAAATCAGAAACAAACTGGTATCTTACATTTAAAAAGGTCGACTCATGGAGAATAGTAGGTCACGCATCGGATATCCCTAATAGTACCTTATTTTAGAACTTCCATAAAATCCATATGGTACCCTTTTCTCGAAAGGCTGTTTATATTTAACCATAGAATGTTGGTCCACCTCCAGCCAGTCCAAAAGCGTTTGGGTAGGAATTAGTTTATTTATTGATAAGCCAAGGAAAGCACTGGTGTCGTCATGGAAAAGAAGAAAAAAAACAAACACTTATTTAATAGCCCTGAGCAAAAAGGATTGACTCAAAGCCATGTGAAATTACATTTCATATTACGTTGCTTAGAAATCATACACCCTTTTTAGCGGGTTCGAGTTGGAAGTTCAGTAAGATTGATGATCTGAATTTGCGTCAGTTACATCGAACGCTTGATTTTATGTCCAACATGGATCGACCATTTTTATCGGGTATATGTTTTTAATACGTAACATTTAATATCTCAACGTAACAATCGACTTTATTGTACGTGATAAAAACATTATACACTTTTATTTCTCATTTCGAGGATTAAAATGTACAATGGTTTGACACGTGTTCCAAAATGCACGAAACCATTTTGTGTATTGTTCCGAGGAAAATATATCGTAATAAAAATGAATCATTAAAAATACAATGTTTCGATTTTTATAAATTGGATGGCGAATTAATATCTTGTTCACAAAAGCTTCTGTACAGTTTCACAGCGGTTAACGGTTTGTTTAATCTCGTTAGCTTTGTATTATCATTAAATTAATTGCAATGATAATCACAAACATTGTTTGTATCCAATACCCAGCGCGAATTACTAGTACACTGTGCCGGAATCAGTGGTACAGTTAGCCTTAATGATCATCATTCTGTTTAATTGGATTGAATACGTACACTACCAAGTCAAGTCAAATTGGCCAGAAGATTTTAGAGCATAAAAACGTAACTATGAGATGGTTTAAAATGTAATGTGTGCAATTCTATAGAAGATCCTGAAATGTTATTAATTGTTGAGATAGTATCAAAGAAAATCAAGGCTTCCTTCGCTTCGAAGTCGACGTACGTAGTACATTGTACGAATAAATGAAAATCTTGAAGATATCTAGCAAATGAATACAGTTGGGTTACAAATAAACATGACTATAGACAAAGCAATGATACTCAATAGTACTGTAAACACCATTGTTATTAAAATAGAAAATCTATCTTTGAGAGAGTTGATAGGTGAAATACAACTAAGCCTTTAATACTGACAGGCGGTGTAAAGTCTCGGGTTTTCGACCAATTATTATCAGTAGGGAGAATAAATATATCATATTTTCGTAGAAATCAATCACTTTGTGGTTTGACATATTTTATTAAATGAAATGAATAGTAATATTCTTAATAATCAGTAAAAAAAATACAGTAGTCCATTATTAGGTATATTTCCCGTAAAGAGTTGAAGCTTCGCCTCTTTCAATTGACATTATTTTTCTCTCTGTTCCTTTGTTATAATTTAAATGTTATTCTATTGTTTTCTCATTGTTCTCTTTTTTTCTCCTTCTGTATGTATATATAAACGCACATTATATATTTTTATTTGGTACAATTTTTTACTCCAATGATGCTTAGGCTAAGCGAAATCAGTCGGTCATAAAAATTAAAATAAAATCTGTGTCCTCATACAAAGTTATTTTTTCATTTCATTACAAATATATCATTTTGATTCAAGAACACATATGTTGTTATTAATTTTTCAACGTGCATCAATGTTTTAATAAAGCTTTTGTCCTTAAATTTATTTGAAACATTGATTTTACCCTTTTTTTCTGATATGACACATGAGTCCTAATTATACGTTACCTAAATTATTTCCTGTTTTACAAGATAAATATTTTATTGAAACATCTTTTTCAAACTACTTTTCATCACAAAGCTCGGTATGACTGTACCAAATCCAAAATAAACAAAACATTTTATAAACACACAACCAAAAGGTTATCATTTTATTTTGTATTTAAAAAAAATACATTTAAAAACATGCTGTTGAGTCGTGGAGGCTCCTTGGAAAGCTGTTATCTGTAATAATCGTAGTGTAAGTGCAATGAGAGGCTATAATCACATCTATCAAATGGTGTTCAGTTTATTGACACAAAACCAAAAAGTTTCTCACTGATACTTGGTATTGTAGTTGACCATATCAACACCCACGCGGTTAGAGATCATGTGGTAAAAATGGGTATCAAGTCGTTCGTTTATGTACACTTATTCAAAATTAGTAGAAAGAAAGAGGACAAGTTTTCTCCATGGCAGAAATATAGCCTGATGTTGCCCGGTGGATTATTAGAATAGACATCGTTAGAAAAGCTTATACTCTATATACAGCACAAGATATAAAATATAGAAGTGCCTTATCGAAGCGACAGGTCTACGATCCAACTAGGAAAAGGGAAAGAAAACGAAAGAAAAGTTGTGAATTATAGGTTGCGTAAAGTGTGCCTATTTATGAAACTAATTAATCGTATAAAGATGTTTATGGAAACTAAATTATATTTTTGAAGTAACCAATCACATTGTGGTTTGACATATTTAATGAAAATGAAATAATAACTTTTAAAATGATCATACCTTCAATAAAAGCACCAAATTTTTATATCTGTTGCCATGACCATTTTTGTGAAGAGTATGAGCACCGGTGCTTTTATTGAAGGTATATTCTTTTTCAATAAGATGATTGAAGAATTTTATGGTTATTTGAACATCTTAGATTTTTTTTTGCTTACCGCAAAGTGATTTTAAATAGTAGATAGCTTACTTTTAGGTCAGCAGATGTACATACTGCTGTTCGATTAATTGAACCATCTCGGTCAAATAAACCTGTCTACTATGATCACGCTTTTGGTGTATCTGGAATAAGCTTCCCCCAAAACTTGCCAACATACAGAAACTAGCAGAGTTCAAACGGGTCTTAAAAACCAAGTTGTTTAAAAATCCTACATTCAAAATGTAACTTATTAAAATACAATTTCCTTATAAAACGTCCCTAATTTTTGTTTCGGTTTTCTTCTTACTTCTATCATTATAACTCAATGTCCTCACCATCTACTGAAAACCATATACTCATTGTCATAAAATATTTATTGTTCTTTTGTTACTTGTTATATATTAACACTGTTTGCATTTTTAGAATCGTTTACTTACAATACTCGAATATTAATGTTTTAAGTACCAACATATAATATTAACTTTTAGGTTTTTCAATTTTATTTAAACAATAATAATTATTATTTTAATTTTTTTTTTTTTTTAAACAATTTTAGTTAAAAGCTCTGCGATGTTATTATTTTTACGCGTACATAAATACAGTACATTAATATAATATTGACTGTCCTCAATCTAATTTCCTTTTCTTTAATTTGACAAATATGTTAATATGAATTCATACGTTTCATCTGAATTTTTATACCCTTAGCTTCTGGTAAATTGTTTTTTTTAATCTGTTGATGTACACATGCACTGTTATACCCATATCTGAACCTTTTTCTCTCATGATTTATGATAATGATCATTATTTTAGATAGTTTTAATTTATATACATATTGTATATTTTTTTCTCCTTGTTAGTTAGTCTTATAACATAATTAATTTAGTATGAAACGCACTTGAGGTGAAATATCACTGTTGTTATTATTATTATTGCTTTCTACGAAAAAATAAACTGTTATTTAAATTTATCTCCATATCATCCATCTTCTCTTTACTTATTTGATCGCTGAATCCAGTTTGGTCAGGGGGCGCGATCGATCCCCTGCGTGCGGGAATGGGACTCGGTATGTCCGAGCCGTCCCGATATTGAATTCCTCGCGGCAATGCCAACACCAATACCAATCTCCGGCAGGGTGAAGACGGGACGCGGGAGCCGGAATGGCTTTTAAACTGAGGGTTGATCGCAGCCGGCTCTTATCACTTACTCCGTGCACACCACTCAGTGGGCAGCTCATGGCTGCTAGAATCCTCAATAAAATATACTCGTCTTCTTGTATATTCCTACATACAGTAGTGGATGAGTTTGTGTATTTAGGAAGTATGTTTACGAGAAACGGCAAAGCTGATAGGATATTGAAAGAAGGGTGAATGCAGGAAACTCCATTGATGGATGACAGAACGCTGTTGGCGCAAATAAGAAATTGTCCAAGGAAGCGAAGCTAGCAGTCCACCCCTGATGTATGTCAGTTTGGCATGGAACTGGCAGAGGAAGGGTGAAAGTAGACTGAATGCTGTGGAAATGAGATCCTTTTTTTAATATGAATATCGCACAAGAGTCTCAACTGCTCTCAACCGTCTAGAACCAGTGAGACTTTGGCATCCCCAAATAGGGCATGTTGTGAGGCTGAAGGTACTGGGGAAGGGAAGGAGATTGGGAAGAGGAAGGTCGGGAAGTACCTGGCTATTCAGATCTGGTCACCAAACACGGCTAAAGCCATTTCAAGCAACGTTTCAATTCTGAATGGTGGTCTTTCACCAGGGCGATACTTAGAGTATCTACCACTCTGAAACGTGCCGAAAATATACTTTTATTATTTTTATGTGAATTAAATGTGTTATGACACATATTAATTAAATAAAAGTTATTGGCGTACGCCGGGTTTGAACCCGCGACCTTTGGATTCGTAGTCGAGCGTCTTACCACTCGACCATGGGGGTCGTCAAATCCTTGATACGTATGTGCGGTAAAACCATGTATGACCGTATTAAAAATATGGATATCAGGAAAGAATGCAAGGCTGATGTGAGCGTAATGAATAGGATCGAGAAAGGGACGCTTATATGGTTTGGGCATGTAGAGCGAATGAACGAAGAAAGGAGTGTGAAAAGAATATATGATGCGAAAGTGAATGGAAGAAGAAGTCGAGGACGCTCGAGAAAGACATGGCACGATCAAGTAAATCAAATACTAGAATCGGGTAATGTGAAGAGTCAGTATAACAGAAGAGTATGTATGAGACGATATATGAATGTGAATGAAGCCAGGAGTGTGTGCCAAGTCAGATTTATATGGCGGTCCGTCCTCTCTGCCTACTCCTGCGGAGAAACGATGTGATGGTTAGTTGCTTAGTTAGTTTTACCTTATTACATTAGCTAGGCATGCTGTTGGAATCTGATTCAAACGGCTTTGTCTCTGAGGACGACGCTAAGCTTGCGGTTGAGCGGTTGCCAGATATATTCTACCCGAAAATTTTGAAAGTTTACGTGCAATTTTTCAGATAATCTCGAGTACAAACCACGAATCTGATTGAATGAAGCAACACGAACTCTTAAACAGTGAGCTCTGGAGTTATGAAATTTGAAAAGTTATTTCTGACTGGAGTTATATACCAGGCATATTAGGAGGCATGAAGATTTTAAATACTTTATTTTTACTTTTTTACTTTGTATAATAAAACAACCGATTTTTTATTTGTTTTTATGATTGACTGGTTTTGCTTAGTCTAAGCATCATCAGGGTACAAAATTAAACTAAACGAAAATACAAAGAGTGCGGTTATATAAACTCGTACATACAAAGGGAGAACAAAATATAAAATAAAATAACAAAACAGTGAGAAAACAATAGAATAACATTTAAGTTATAACAAAGTTACAGAGAGAAAGATATAGATAGTATGAATCGAAAGAGACAAAACGTCAACTGAGAAGGTGATTAAAGAATAATGTTTTTTTTCTTTAATTTCTTTATCCATGTAACTGTTTGTTTGCTGCATGTTTTAATTAATAAATAAAAAATATCGTAAAGAGATCTATAAACTCGGGGAAATCCGGATAGACATTTTGACAAAAGAAAATAGTTACATTGTATAGGACTAAAAGCTTACATTTTTTTCGACAAACGATTAATATTGATGTATATATATATTTTTTTTTTTTTAAATTGGTTCTGATACTATAAAAGATTTTATACTAAGACTATTTTCTTTACAAGCACACCCAGTTTCGGGAAACACTTTATCAGAGGGAAAATTTGAAAGGAAACTGATAACTAAGTGTCAATTTCCTGTGAAATACGATTCTATTTGATTTATATGTAGCCTTTTGGTTCTGACAACGTCTTAGTGTAGTCAACTCTTCGGTTACATATATTTTTTGTATCGAACGTGATTGATTTTCCAAAAAACAAATTTAGAAGTAGATAAATCTTTAAAAAAATCGTAAATAATGTTGACTTATTGAAAAATGACTCTCTTTGGATATGCCTATTATTACAACATTACTTTTAAAGTGTTAACTAACTAACTAACCATCACGCTGTTTCCTCGGTTAGGCAAAGAGGACGGACCGCTATACAACTCTTTCTTGGCACACACTCCTTGCTTCATTCACATTCATACATCGTTTTATACATACTTTTCCATTCTCAGACTCTTCACACAGCCCGACTCCAGTATTTGGTTCACTTGATCGTGCCATGTCTTCCTCGGGCGTCCCCGACTTCTTA
Organism: Drusus annulatus; assembly: GCA_022651775.1. Lineage (NCBI taxonomy): Eukaryota > Metazoa > Arthropoda > Insecta > Trichoptera > Limnephilidae > Drusus > Drusus annulatus. The sequence goes on from JAGWCC010000227.1 coordinate 901,613, forward strand.
TTTCATTCACTTTCGCGTCATATATTATTTTCACGCTCCTTTCTTCGTTCATTCGGTCTACATACCCAAAACATCTGAGCGTCCCTTTCTTGATTCTATTCATTACGCTTACATCAGCCTTGCATTATTTCCGGATATCCACATTTTTAATACGTTCATGCATAGTTTCACCGCATATACGTCTCAGGGATATCATTAATATGTTTATTACATAATTATAATATTTTTAAAAACGTACATAGGGTTGTATTAAGTTTTTTTTTAAATTTAATGCAAAGAAAAGTAGCTACAATATTACGTAAGCAAATCAATAAAAACAAAACATTAAAATGGTACGCATGACAATATAAAGAAAAAAAATAATAAAAACTGGCAGTTAACTACCAACTGTTTTTAATAATAATTATTATTATTATTATGTGGATGCAACAGTTTCCGAAAAAACTTCATTATCATACAAAAAACAGCGAAAAATCGATTTTATACGAAGAATATCTTGTAACAATCAAGGAGAAATATCTGCCCAAGGTATTTTGAGGATACGCCTATACATCTTCATTTCAAAAGCTTGTATTAAAATGTTAACAGTGGTTAAGTTATTTTATACATGTACATAAAGCATATTACGTAGAGTTTTATTCTCAGATATATTTCAGAAAGCTTAAGCATTTTCTTTTAGCAACTTAATATACATTTTACATAAGTTTCAGCAGTGCTAGCTCTTCAAATTAGCTTTTAGTTCACACAAGTTTCAGGAAAGTTAGACTATACTCTTTAATATTTTAAACCAACCTCGAAAGGTATCTTTACATATTACATGGTTGTTTTCTTGCGGAAAGTTGTAGCACTTTCTAGTACAATATGCTCGGAGGTAGTTTGCGGTTGTAAAAACAAAAGCTCAAGCTGAGTAAAGCCTATATTTTGAGAGGTTTTTTTTATTCCTTATCGGTCCATTTATCTCCGGTCAGATTTATAAGGGTAGGTGGGCCGCAAGGGTGGATTGATTCAAAATCCATCAATCTTTGTTTCTCGGTCCGCCACATTTATGTTGCGGGCTCGATTGTACCCGAACTACATACGAGTATAATACAATGTACCTATTAAACAGATATATAATATATGAAGTTGGTACCAAATTGAACATCGGGTGTACCTACTAAATTGGTGTTAGAGTTTGCAGTGAAAAAAGTATTATTATGACCTGTTCTAGAAATATGGGTTGCCTGTCTGAAACCAATTAAAAACGCAAATGTCAGTTGGTAAGGTGTTGGCCTCCGTATTTTGAGATGCGCACGGTATTTTATTCATCGATTACCTTGAGAAAAGAAAAACCACTAACGCGAATATTATATGGCATTATTGGTTCGTTTGAAGGAAGAATTTGCGATAAAACGACTGCAAATGAAGAAGAAAACAGTGATCTTTCACCAAGACGATGCACCGTGTCACAAGTCGATCGCAACAATAGCAAAATTGCACTTTGAATGCTTCCCTACCCACCATGTTCTCGGGATCTGGCTTCTAGCGACTATTATCTGTATTCAGACCTAAAAAGAATGCTCCAGGGAAAGAGATTTCGCTCCAATAAAGAAGTGATTGCTAAAACTGAAGCCAATTTTGAGGCCAAAAAAAAATATATTACAAAAAGGGTATCGAAATGTTAAAAAAGCGTTGGAATGAATGTATCACTCTTGAAGGGGACTATGTTGATTAATAAAATCAAATTATGCCTAAAAATTGATGTTTTATCAATCATCATACGAACTTATTGAGTGATGACTAAGCTTATTTTAATTTAATTTTATTCTTAAAAGAAAGACAAACATTCCCGGGTGTCTAATAACCTGACAATAGTTGAAAAACTCCTACTACCATCATAATAAGCGGAAAATGTTGCTTGTGCAATGATGGAGGACTTGGCCAGCAGAGGAATTCAAACCACGACACCCGGGTGGGAATCCGATGCGTTTGTCCACTCAGCTACCATAAAGTTACAATAGTAAGTTATAAAAGTTACTTTTTAGCGATTTCTACTAGTCGTGAAGAATGTATGTTATCGGAAAAAGTATTATCAAAATGACTAAATTTAATCCTTTGCTCCATCATTGCGAAAACAACATTTTCCATCTATAATGATGGAAGTAGGAGGGATTAAAATATCATCAGGTTATTCATAACCCGGCAAAAATATTTTCTCTCTGAAAAAAAGACAACGCTACAAAATTTTGTGGCAAAGAGGCACTTGTTGTAAACACTATAAATGGCTAATATTTTAATGTAAGAAGAGTTAAAATATATCGAGACTATTTCAAGTAATCTAACCTAACCAGTTTTATCACTAATTTCCATTTTTAACATGTTATAAGTCATACATGATTGAATATGTTGTTTCTTTCTTGATATATATTTGTTGTTTCCTTCTTTTCAATTTTATAATTATCATCTTCATATACAATTCTTGTCATGTTAATTTATTGTTACACTTGCCATACAATGTACTTACTGGTTATATATATATATATATTACTCAGTTCTTACTTGCACAATGACACCGAATTTCTTTGGTATGTTTTCTAGCTTAAAAGAACTGTCTGAGATGCGAGCGCACACAAAGGCAGTTTTTTTCGTACTATCTTTGAACTAATCAATATTTCGGTGTAAAACAATTTAATGGTCAATAATCATATATTTTTATCAAAAATGTGAGAACTTGATGGCCTGGCATCAATGAGTATTATTATTCCCGTTAAGTTTGGTGACGGCGCCACAGTTCCGGAAATCCGCTATTCCGAAAACTACTTCCGCATAAAATGAAGCGGTAAACCGTTTTTCAAAATTACCAATGCAAATATTAATGCACCCTCGGGGACATTGCACGCTCTATCGGATAAATGGTTTGAATGCCAATCCCGCTGGTGTTCTAGCGCTGCTAAACGTGTATTAAACTTCACGATTTCAAAGGTATTATAAAATATCTATAGTAAATTAGGGGATAACACGGCCTCCGTGGTCGAGTGGTAAGACACTTGTTTCAAGCCCGGCGTGCGCATTTTTTATTTATTTGATTAATAAGTTTCATAACACATTTAATTCACATAAAGTATATTTCTGGCACGTTCCAGGGTGGAAGGTTAAAAGTACCGCCCTGGTGAAAGACTGCCATTCAGAATCGAAACGTTGCTTGAAATGGCTTTAGCCATATTTGGTGACCAGATCTGAATAGCCGGGTACTACGAAACCATCCTCTACCCCGTATCCTTTACTTCCCCACTCGATAAATAAATAAATACTAATAACTGGTTTATATAAAAATTAAGTCATCATTTTTAATTTACTGTATTTATTATGCATGTACTGTTTCCAATTATATCGAAATTATATATATATATATTTTTTTTTTAAATTTAAAACTGTAAACTATATTCAAATAAAGATAAATAATGATAATAATTATGAAATAATAAATAGATAGATTTATACGGAGGAAGTATATCTCTAAATATAAATAAACGAAGCCGGGTAATAACAATTAAAAAGTATAATTTCCTTGTGCGTACGTACGAGATCAACATTTTCAAAATTAGAACTGATGTATGTGGTAAGACAATTATTATCAAATTTAAAAAAAACAAACCCAGGAGTGATAAAGTACCTACCTATAAATAAGTTTACCGGTCGATAGTTTTTATTCTTAATTTAAAAAGTGTATTTTTTATTTTATTCTATAGAAACAAAAATTCTCAGATTTCACCCCGGTAAGCCAAGTCTATCTATTTTTTTTTTCACGGGTGACTAGTTTGTGCATAATATACTAACTAACCATCACGCCGTTTCTCCGCAAGGATAGGCAGAGAGGACGGACCGCCATACAACTTCGTCTTAGCACACACTCCTTGCTTCATTCAAATTCATACATACTCTTCTGTTATTCTGACTCTTCACATAGCCCAATTCAAGTATTTTTCAAGTTTCACTTGATCGTACCATGTCTTTCTCGGGCGTCCTCGACTTCTTCCTCCATTCACTTTCGCATAATTTATTCTTTTCACACTCTTTTCTTAGTTCATTCGCTCTACATGCCCAAACCATCTAAGCGTTCCTTTCTTGATTCTATACATTACGCTTACATTAGCCTTGAATTATTGCATAATATTGCATCAGAAAATTATTGTTATAGTTATCTATTTTGAATTCTTTAACTGAAATATCACAAATACCTTAGTAATAACCGAACCCTATTCACCAGTAGAATTGTCTAACACAAATCAATCACCAAACAAATAAATAATTTCCCAACAATTTTGCGAACTATGACGTATTATTCTTTACCTTGACTGTCGCTATTCTGGTGGTTATTTCTAGGACACAATTTGGTTTTTCTATTTACTCTGTCTTCCAGCTATGGCCATGTAAACAAACACGAGACACATCAAAGTGAATGTGGAAGCCAGTGAACGCCGCTAGGGAAACAAAGAAGACAGGAAAAACCACAGCACAAGTCTGTGTTTACTCTGGTAGGACTAAAGATATGTACAATAGGTACGAAGTGAACATAGAAACCGATAACGTAAATGTGTTCAAAGCAGTTTTCTTGAAAATCGTGTTATATTTGGACAAGTGTAGTTAAATAAAAAAAATTGTGTTAAATTTATCAGAAATCTAATCGTTAATGGCAAAACTTATCCAGGTTTTTTACCTCAATCTTTAATACATAATGTTTTTTCATTTTTAAATATATATTTTTTTATATGAAGTAATCACTTTTTGGTTGGGCATTATATTGATTAAAATAACGCTTAGTTTTAAACTGAAAATTTATTATGTTATTATGAACAGTTCAACATTCCTTGCCGTAGACTAAGAAACAATGAATTGCTGTTCCTCAATCATTACAATACTAATTATGTATAATTGGTATAATGGGTATAATTGGTCTTGAAATTTTTGGTAGCAGTCTAAATGATTTTTGTCGTTCTTTACGACTCTACCGAAACTTTGATTAGACCATGGCTTGAATGTTCTCTCTTATATTTATTTTGTCCTATTTTTGTCATCGCTTCATTTGTTATTATGTATGTGCTATTCCTTCTCTGTTGCTCTTTTTTCCATTTCGTGTTTTGTGTCATTTTTTGTAATTGGACTTTAGTCCGTTAATTTATAAATAAATAATAAATTTGTAAAATGTGTTATTTTAATCAGTAAATATTTTTAAAATTCCGAGATATGGTGCTTTCAGTAATGTAAAAAATTGAGTTCACTTTTTGGTGGAATAATTTTGAGCGAAATAATATAATATAATAAATTGATTCACGAGATTTCAAATGTAATTAGTTTGCTTGTAAAATGTAGGTTTGTTGCTACTGAAATTCGTTTTTCTCAGAAACAGTTATTTGTTGAAAACAACGCTATTCGGAAAAACGAAATAAACAGAAAAGGGAAATGACTCGCAATAATGATAATTAATTCTGGTTTTTGTCATATTCATCCATTTTCTTAGTTCCATTATAATATTATGCCTTGTACTATACTCTGGTTCGCATAACTAATTGTAACTATATTAAGCTGCAATCAAATTCTTACACTGTGCCTACTAACTTATTATAAATTTATTATGCTATGTAATATACACGTATCACATTATTTTGTGCAATGTACCATGATAATATAACTAATTGTAAAACCTACGCCGTAACTATATACTAACATTGAACCTACTAACTTTTTTTCAAATTCTAGTTATTATGTTATGTACTATTCATTCATTTTACTCCTTTGTACAAAATAAAATGTATCTACATGTAAAAGCCTTCAAGGCGTCAATAAATAAATAAATATATTTTTTTTTAAATTCTGTAATAATGTTTGTTTGTTTATTGTTAACTAAGGTGAAGTGGCACCAGTTCTCAAAACAACTTAGGATAAAAATTATAGCCATAAATCGATAAGAAAAGAATTCCACAGGCTCTCAATAGATATCTAGTTGAAGGTTGAACAAATCATTCCTGTTTTTACTTTGTTTTAAAGGCAGCTATTCTAAGTAATAAAGTAGTACAACAACTATATGTACCATTTTTAGAGGTTCTTCTGCCAGGACGTTTTTGTATGCTCAAATATACTTCAATCGTTCTTCATTATATACCCAAGCCATAAAGTTTCCTGCGCTTCAGTACTCTTTATCAGCCCATAAAAACACCACATCGCGTATGAAAATATGTGAAGCTACTAGATGTTATCTTGGCCTTCATCATCATTAGCCTTCCGGCGTCCAGTTTTGAACATCGGTCTCCCTCAAATTTGTCATATTTTAACGATTCCTTGAGACTCTCTCTCTTTCACATTTTCCCAACCAAGAATGCTATCGGATAATGTTTAAATTCCATCTATCGTCCATTATTTGTGCCATATTACGGTATGACCCCATTTGACAGTTGAGATTGCGACAGTAATATCGGCTACTGCTTTTTCTTGCTTCGGATCCATTCGTCAGTATTTTCAAATTTCCAAAGATTTATATAACTATCTCTGTTCTAAAGTAATAGGATCAGTCAGTTCCCCATATTTCTCAATTTGCTCCCTTAAACGAATGAATTGATAATGAATGAATCTGGTGGAATGCATCTCAGTTTTGGCTAACATATATCGGTCGTATTAAATACTGCAAGCGATAAATATCTCTCTTTGGACACGTCCCAGCATCCCATTCATCTAGCACAGCCGGCGGGAGATAGAGACAGATTAACACAGATGCAGATGTGGGAAGGTGTTATATATTTCAACGTGATTTACGGTACCCGTTTCAGAAACGTTAATTACTTGGCAAGGGTGAAGCTATGTGCGCCGTGCGGTATATTAGATGGATGAAGCCCAAATTCTACATGATGTATCGCTTTAGTGGAATTAGACTAATTGAAAACATGTTCATATTATACATTATTACTACACGAGTTCACCTTTTATTACTATAAAATTAAACACTTGCTCAAAAGCGTATTTTAAGCTCTCCAAGTTGATAGCTTGTCTTGGAGAGAATACTGGCAACAAGCTAAGACATTTTAAATCTGAGAAGGAAAAAATGTATTTAAAAAATGTTTTGAAAAACTATTACAAAAAATACGCTTACTGTTGCAAATTAATATTAAAACCAATTTAACTCGGAATTTATCCAGCAGTAAATTATGGTTTTTTTGTATTTAATACCTTCTCAGTTGACGTTTTGCCTCTTTTATTTCATATTGTATGTCTCTTTCTCTGTGTTCCTTTGTTATAATTTTGAATGTTATTCTATTGTTTGCTCTTTTATTTTTATTTTGTGTTCTCCCTTTGTATATACTAGTATATTTAAGCGCACACTTGGTATTTTTTGTTTAGTTTAATTTTGTACCCTGATGATGCTTAGGCTAAGCGAAACTGGTCGGTCATAAACATTGAAATAAAATCTGTGGTCTTATACAAAGTTATTATTTCATTTTCACTATAAATGTATTTTTTTGATATAACAAAAATCAGTGGAAATATATAATTGTACGGCAAGGAAAATGACAAATCCACATATGATCATTTTTTATGTAGGTTAAAGCTCTACAAATTACAATATAACACTATTTTTTTTACGGTTACATTCCTAACCCAATCAAGTTTTATGGTAGTATTGTGAGATCTAAGGGGTCCCAGTATATTTATGGGTCTAGCGAGTATATAAGGAAGTTATATTATCAAATATATAAACATTAGATTACCATCACAACATCCCAAAATATTCTATATCGTAAATTAGCCGGTTAAACAGTGTTCGGAAAATCAATGATTTATTTCAGTTTCCTAAAACATGGTCTCTTCTTAAAAGGTCAATGAAACCCCCAGTGAAATGGCGTTACGACAAATTGTACCGACGTAATTGAAAAAATAAATTCTTTTCAGAGGAATACAAAAGCCTTTCAGCATTCTCAAGGGCGGTTACCTTCCGATAGAGATTGGTCGAAGAAAAATGAAAGTCTCCATACTAGTGCGGTAAGAAAATACTAAACATTAATTGTTTGAACTCGACGTGTTTGAAGTTTCAATACATTTGTACCAACGAATTAAATTAAATAAGAACATACATAACGTGTTTTAGCCTAGTAATCTCGTAAAATTCTCCACCGGTTTCGGAAAAACCTCTTGCTTAACTTTTGTTCTGCTGAAGAAAGAGTTTTTCCACTACCGGCCAACATTTTTTTAATTAGTTAAGTGATTGGCTCAACATTATTTTTAATATCGTTATAGAAAGCCGCAATTTTCGATCTATATCATCAAATATAGCAACTGTCTGTAAAATAAACTAAAAATATAACTTATATTAATTATTGAAATAATATCAATAATCTTCAACGTAAATATGAAACAGAAAAATAACGGTCGCGATCGAGACTCAAACTCGGAACCTCTACTCTATCCGGGAGTAACACTTCTGCCAATTCAGCCACCGAGACCTTATAAAAAACAGCCATTTCAATAATCGATCTCATTCTTCATTGAAAATAATTAATATCATTTATTCATTTTTTCCGATTTGGCTGCCATCTTTGTATAGTATACAAAGTCTCTACCCGAGCACATAGTATATACCTCAATAGTGTCTTGGATAAACCCTCCTAAATAATAATGTAAAATCAAATTATGATCTTGCTTTTAATGATTAAGGACCGTTATGTGTGAGCATTTACCCCAAAGACATAATTCCAAATAATCTCCTTAAATTTTTTTGTAAATAGACTTAAACGCACCTTATTTTGGACGTTGAAAGGAAACTTGTCCCTTGGGCCATTTCAACAGCATTGCAATTTGCACTTTTTATAAATAATTCAAAATCAATTATTCGAGTCCAAGCCAATTATAATAAATAGGTCATTTTAATCCAGCACAACAATGCATCGTCTGCAGTTGAATGTTTTTTTCCAGTTTCAGTGGTAATGTGTAATGATAAATTGATTTCCAGTGGGTGATTGCCAATCGATTCGTAGGATTACCTGCTGCATAAACTGTGCCACCCCTACTACCCACGTGGCCTGTATGGCTGCTTACTAACCTGGCTTCTACTCCCGGTTATTACCTCAGAGAATTGGACTGTTTCCTGTACGGAGTTTTGTACTCAATGATTAAATGGTTGCAATTAACTTTATTTGTGAAATACTAGCTAACATGGTTTATTTCAACGATATTGATACCTGATTCGTTACGTAACTAGAGTGTGTACAGCTGAATTTGAAAGAAAACTGATATCATAAATTCTCATAAAACTTTTTGACTCCTAGACCCTAGACAGCCAATGAAATTGATTATCTGTTTTAAAAAATCGGCATTTGAAAGATTTTGATCAATTTTCCACCAAAATTAAAAAAAAATTGACTTTACTTTAAACATACTACCCACGCTAAAAATACACCGATCTCTTTAGTGGGTGTAACTATACTGGACCTAAATAGTATTACTAATATAAAACTATTAAGCAAATCAAGTTATTTGCATGTTTCAAAAACAACTTTTATAACAAACCATAATCTCGGATTGAGTTAAACATAGTAAATAAAAATATCAAAGCCATTCAAAATTGCTATCGTACAAAACTGTCTTTCATTTGGCAGTGAAATTTGCAAGCTGGCACTTAAATTTTATCATCACATCGAAGTGTGCAAAGAAGTTAAAAACTGTACGAAAGCAATGTAAATAAATACAATCCTTGATAAATCGTTGTGGAAAATTTTGTAAAAGATGTCCCGGTTCGTTATTTTTTTTTAACAAAAATGAGCAGCTATTTTGCAATTTTTTCTTATTTTTTGAAAATAAACAGATTTTTTGTTTAAATGTTGTATTATTTTATTGTATTCTAAATATAATATATCTATGATGTACTTCCAAGGTCCACAAACATTGCAAATACTTAAATATATTATTTTTGCATTGTATTTGATTAAACTAAATAAAACATTAAGGTGCGTAGAAAATGATTTTTTTTTTAAACCACAATTATTCCCGGGCTATGAATAACCTACGATATTTAAAAAACTCCAACAATTATAATTACAAGTGAAAAATGTAGCTTTTGCAATGACGGAGGACTTACTTACTAGTTGGTAATATTTCTTAGCACCATAAAACATATCAATATTTTTTTTGAGAGTTTAGTGAGTGGGAGGAATAACAGCAAGGCCAAGTTATTATACGATTTCAAATAATGCACGAAAGTGTATTTTTAATGATGGCAGATGTTTCAACTGTCAAACTGTAGTGAAGCCATTGAAAGACAATCTGTTTATAATGACTCTATAGAGACCTTCTCAGATTTTTTTCAGTTTAGTTTCCATCTCCAGTGCCCATTATCAGATTTCACAGGAAATTGTCAATTATTTAAATTTTAACCTATAAAAATTTTCCAACGTGCTAACCAATGATTTGAATTTTTGAAATTGTTTTCATTTCCAACATTGACAATACGTCACAATCATTAGAGAGCCCTAGTAGTTTTCTAATTTCGAAACTGCTCTTCAACTGAATTCATGTATTTACTTTTTTGGAAAGATTTTCAAAGATGTGTAAATATGGCCAAAAGAGGTTTATATCTTTGACTGGCGATTGGTTCTCTTCTCTAGCTACCTATTATATTAGGAAATAACATAATATAGGTTTTCGGTTCTAAGGATTTTATTGGTAGTTGGGGATATTTCGTGTTGGAAACTATTCGTGAAGATTTGTAAATACTTGTGCATGCATTCTAAGAATACTAGAAGCGAATTTCCCAGTGGCAGAATGTACCCCAAATCTTTTCACGACTCTCTCTGCCTTGGCCAAGTAATTTTCCCAGACAGCATTTCAGTCTACGGATACAGCGTGCGGTACTTACTTTGTACGTTCAATGAATTCTTAAAGACGTTTCCACTGTGGCAGCGAACAATTTGTCTTCCATAAGAGTACGGCACGATGTCATAGTTGGGGTTTATGCTTAAAGATTATTATGCTAACAAAGACAAACAGGAACGGCTATGACATTGATCGTAACCATTGCCGAATTTGCCTGCGTAAGTATTCTGCGATAAGATTTAACTCAATAGGCATTATCCTTTCAGCTGAAATATCAAACAAACAATGGGAAGCACGAATAAATGCTGTACGATTTATAAGTAGGAATATTATTAAATCTGTTGGTATTCATACATGATGCCTACTACTTGTCTAAGCATCAAATATCTCAAACGGTGAGCTCTGACAATATGAACATTTTTCTTTCTAGAAATGATAGATTTATTAAATTATTTCATGTTACAACATGATTTCTATCGTGAGATTTAGAGTTTTGAAAATTCCATTAAAAATATAAGATAACACACCATTGTTTTCTGTATGATTTAATTGTTAAATAAGAAACAATAATGTATTGACATTACGAACACTTACGAAGCCGCAAATTACCTGCTAAACATAGAACATAAAATATTACACCCAATTTGAGAAAATTGTCAAACTGATTTATAATATTTGGTTAACAGAAAAAATCTCTTAAGAGTTCGAAATCAAAATCTATCAGCTTTTAAAACTTATTCTCTGAGTCTACTTTTCATACAAACTATTCGCTGTATTTTCTTTGAACCGTGACTTGTCAAATTTAATGAAATCGCTTCCCAGCTACGAATTTATCGGTATGCTTTAATCTGCCAGGGTGCAAACTGACAAATGGCGCAAGTTACACTGCAGCAGTCTGGTGACAGGTGAGGCTGTTTCAGGCGAACAATGAACATTGAACAAGTTCAAACAACGCACGAAATTGACGTAGTCTTGTCGACACAACGGGTGGACTCACCGTGAATAGGGACCTTTACCTAATCGAAAGCTTCCGGCAGGCTCTGTGACAAAGAGAATTCACTGCGCATAGTATATGGCCGGCATTATATAGGGCTTCTTGTTCAAATAGAGCAGTTAGTGGTTTAGGTACAATAGAGAAATCAATGTAGGTATTCATGATAATCGATGACCCATGGTTGGTGGGAGGAAAAATTGTATGGAAGAGAAAATAATATCCCCTATTCATAAACGTGATTTAGGGGAGAGTAATATGTGAGGGATGAGGAGGTGACACCGGGATATCTTTAGTCCAATAATCCACCCCGTATTCTGGAACTCCTTAAGGAACATTTTTAAACTGATTATACGTACCTTTGAAAATAAAGTATTCTAATGAAACTAGTATTTTTTCACATTTACATGAACGTTCAATATCCAAAACGATTCTATGTTTTTTAGCCCTTTTCAAAACTTTCGTGGTTTGATTTTTATTCAAAAGCCATGTTATTTTATTATCATATTTAGGACTGCGTCATTTTTGTATATATGACGATGGAAATTATAGTAAAACATATTTTTTAATACGTAGCAACCTCTGCTTGAAATAAAGTTGGCAATAGCCGAGCTAGGACCTAGGACGGATTTACTGTGGTTAAAATCGTGTATCACTTATTTTTGCTAAATGCTGAATCTGAAAGAAATACTACTCCTTATTTGTATCTATCTTTCTCACGAAGGTGACAAAAAACTAAGGATGAAAGATTAGATTCTCCATGACTCTGACGAACTCTTTGCAGATAAGAGAATATTTTTTCAAAATAAACACAATACAAAAAATGTCGCCTTCCGCCCTACTAAGAGCAATGTTTAAAAATAAAATAATTACATTAATATGTGTATTGTATATTAGGTATTTGTTACAGTGTACGTGATGTTTTTCACTGTGTACGGGGTATTTGTTACAATATAATGAGGTGTTGGTTGTTTGCCTACCTTGTCGAAAGCGAGCGGCCTGTGCCGTACTACGTCGTGGGGGTCCATGGCCGCGCGCAGGGCGCGGGGGGGGCGGGGCGGGCCGCGGGGGCGCGGGGGCCCTAGCCCAGCTCGCGCGGGCTTTGCCCGTGCCGCCCCATGCTGCCCGCTCTCACCCCCGCATGGAACCTGAAAATAAACAATCAAACATTTTAATTCAAATACAAACAATAATGAAACATTATTCATAGGACCTGGATTTCTCACCAAAGGATTTATTTTCTCTGCAAAATTGTAATTATGCAAAATAACACAGTTATGGTCCTGCCACTGAAAGCTCCGTTACAACCTCTTTTTGTAAAATGTTTCGTTTATGAGAAATAGAGGTTACAACGAAGCTATCGGTCTGGATACTGTCTGACACACATAACCATGAGCAGCAACGCGTCACGTCCAAATTTTTTTAATGTTATGTGTAGGTCTTAGGCCTTTATCCAGAAATAGTTCTCAATTAGTTATGGAAAGTAGTAATCAACGTGTCAAATAAAATTTTACTATTATCAATATGAAACGTAGCTATTTAAAAATATTTTGTAAAACGATTGTGCACAAATTTAAAAAAATACAAACAAGATATGGAATGGAGAACTGTCACAATAGTCGAGCAGAATTTTAGAAATCATTGGTTAAAAAATAACGCGTAATTAAACGGGGATAGTGATCAAAATGGGCATTGAACACATAAACAAACACTAGTAAAACATGCAGTGGAAAATCTTTTCGAGTCTCACTAAAAGCTAGTTAAAAACGAGCTTTGATTCTATATATATTTGATGAATACATACTTACCAAAAATAATAAATCTATTACGGAAATTCTAAAAAGTTTTTTTTTTTCCATTAATTAGTAAAATTTGTATTTATATTTTCAAAATTGCATAATTTTTCATAGAACGAAGAAAGAAAATAATGTTTTCTAACGGAAAGCTTTAATGTCAAAAATATTGTTTGAATTTTTATATTACCAATTACAACCTGCATTCCTTCTTCCGCATTCCAGAGATTTTTAAAGCCCTCGCAATTCACACGGCAAGTAAAGAGACTTTGTAAAAATCGATATGGACGACTTGAATCAAAGAAGAATTTAATCGGGTGAGCTGGAAATAGAATTCTACCGTCAACGATAAGGGACAACCACCAAATATTTATGGTAATCGTGATTCTCTTAAGCGTTATTCTTCAACATTTTACACCCACGGATCGGTGGAAATAGGAGATATACTTCGTGGAACGCTGATGCAAAATATATATTAGTACCACCGAATATATTTTTTTAACAAATGCATAATATTATGTACTACCAGTATTAATGTTTGCAGTAGCGTTGGGAAAAAAGTTTTCTGAATGCTTCACGAACTGCTAGTTATTTAAAATGAACACTTCAATTGAAGTCGAACTCGCCAAAAAATAGTACTAGTCGTTAGAGATCTCAAATCTAAAAGTACTAGCAAATCGACAAAAGTTCCTCCCCAAAAAGTACTAACAAATCAACAAAAAATCCTCTCCGAAAAAAAAAGTACAAGTAGACAGAGATTTGAAATCGAAAAGTACTAGCAAATCAATAAAAGTTCCTCCCCAAAAAAGTACTAGCAAATCAACAACAAAAAATGGAACTGGAGAAGAAACCAGTTCCGCGCCAAATCTTTGTAGTCGACCTTCAATTAAAGTGTGCGCTGCCGCAAAATGGAGTAGTTCTTTGTAGTCTTTGAAGTGGAACTTCAATTGAAGTACTTAAAATTAAGTACGTCTTTGTAATCTTTGAAGTCCAACTTCAATTGAAGTTTGAACTGCCGCAAAATGAAGTAGTTCTTTGTAGTAGTTCGCACAGAGCGGTCACAACGCTAGTTTGCAGCAAACGTGGACTCTCACCAAGAACGTTGTCATAAAAAAGGCCATCACATAAAAAGTTATGGAAAAATGATCAACTAGACATCTCCTTACCAGACGAATGAGTGGATTAAGGGTAAGTCGAAGGTTGCCGACATTACCACAATTTTTAACCTTATGTGGTGCAATGCTGGACACATGGTATAACAGATTAAAAGTCCTTTGAAATTGAAATGACGAAATGACTTCCGCCGTTTTCTTATAGATGGGTTTAGCGGAAAGGAGTGGTCGAGATAAAGAGATCATAGACTTTGTGCAATAGACTTAGGTATCTTTCAACAAAACCTTATAGAAACATTAGTTGATTTGTGTTTGCATCATAAAGTTATTTTTGAAAATGTCAGTTTACGAGCCAAATTCTCGTCCTTTGCGGGAGGTTTTAATTTTTTGCTTCAATATGAAGAAATTTGCGGCAGAAGCTCATCAAATGCTCTAAAATACTTATGGTGAGGTCGTTATTAGTGTTAAAAGTGTCGTGAGTGGTTCCAATTCTTCAAGAACGGTGATTTTGACGTCAAAGACTGGTATAGGGGTGGAAGGAAGAAGGTTTTCGAAGATGCAGAATTGGAAAAAAATATGAAACAATCACAGGCAATCGTTATCAAACGCAATTAGTGCATTTTAGCTCAGTATTGAAAAACAAACGGCTGCAATGCAACGAGAGACACGATAAAGTAATTTTGCAGCATTACAATGCTCGACCCCATATTACGAAAGTGGTCAAGACATACTTGGAAACGTTGAAATGGGAAGTTTTACCCCACCCGCCTTATTTTCCAGACGTTGCTCCCTCTGACTACAACTTGTTTCGATCAATGGCACACGACTTGACTGACCAGCACATCCGGTCTTGTGAAGAAATAAAAAACTGGATCGATTTGTGGTTCGCTTCAAAAGATGACCAGTTTTTTCAACGCGGGATTTTTACGCTGCCCGATAGATGAAAAAAGTAGTAGCCAGCAATAGGCAATACTCTGAATCGTAAATGTAGAACCAGCTTTTTTACAATAAAGCCTCAAATTTGGGAAAAAAAACGACGTAAGCAAAGTTGTACACTAATACATATTACAAAATTACAAATACAATGAAGGGATTATTATGTATCATTGAAAGGTTACCTTTACAAAGATCCAATTTTACAGCTTAATAAAAGGCTAGTTAATATATCCCATACCGGCGGGAAGTTGAAACGGTTGAAAACCGCTGCTCTAGAAGACTGGAATGTTCAATAAAATCAATTTACCCTTAGAGTAACAATATAAAGAGACCTATCTTTGCGAAATTTTGTCCGCACTTTTTGACCAAGCAATGACCAAAGGGTGTGGCCTAAACTCAGAGTAAAATCACTAACAGGGTTGTCACAAATTAAGTAAATTAGGTATTTTGTTGTGAGTAGGTAGTTGTAAATCATTAAAAAGAATGAATGTTGTATATTTTTGTTTATTCAAATATACATTAATCAATAAGATTA
Source organism: Drusus annulatus (assembly GCA_022651775.1). Classification (NCBI taxonomy): domain Eukaryota; kingdom Metazoa; phylum Arthropoda; class Insecta; order Trichoptera; family Limnephilidae; genus Drusus; species Drusus annulatus. The sequence goes on from JAGWCC010000227.1 coordinate 917,813, forward strand.
TTAAAATCTTATTTATAGATAAAAAATATAAACGAATTAAATTATTAGTACAGAACATTTTATAATACATATTATAAAATGAACTTCAGTTCCATCAACAAAATAGTTTACAAACAAAAGTAAAATAAAAAAAATGTTAAATCATTTTCTTAACCTTGGAGTAAGAATATATGGAGAGAGATCAATTTTTTTTTACCTATATAAATTTGCGATAAATCACTTTCTCTGCGTTTTTACGTCGTACACCATGAGAGAGAAAGAGACACAAAAATTTCACAAAACATGACACCGCTTTTAAGTATTGTAGGATGTTTTCCGTCCCGCGTTATTTTGTAAGGAAATTTCGAATGCAGATAATAATAACAGTGAACTTATATAGCACAGTTTTGTGATATTTCACGTCAAGTGCGCTTCATACTTAATTAATTAAGCTAATAATTCTAACTAACAAGGAGAAAATAATATATAATATCTATACAAAATTAAAACTATCTAAATGCATGATCGTTATCATAAATCATCAGAGAACAGGTTCAGAAATGGGTACAATAGTGCATGTGCACATCAATAGATTTTAAAAAAAAAAAAAAACAATTAATTAGAAGCTAAGGGTATAAAAATCCAGATGAAACGTATGAATTCATATTAACATATTTGTTAAATCGAAGAAAAAGAAATTAGATTTTTCTCGTCTTTTTTCATCCTTTGGAAATCTAAAAATAATTAAATAAATAATAATATTCCAATTTTGGCATAGCCCTAAATCTGGGGACGGAACCGAAATTATAAATATAACTAAGAGATAAACACTATTCTGTCTTTATCTGTTTGCCAACAATTTAGCGTTAGTATCATGAGAAAGAAAGAGACCGGGATACTTTCAGAAGCCGTACAATATGGGTATTCCCCCTTGTAATGGTTTCTTATGTGACAGCTAGTAAATATCTCTAAGTTAAAAAATATTACGAATCCACTAAAACTCATTTCAAACGGAAGTTTATTATATTGGAACGAATAGTCCAAAGATTAATTACATATTGGTAAGTTACTAGTTGTTTTGTAGGTTAGAATGTTAAATATTTGAGATCTAACTAAAAAAGACGATTTTTATGGTACATACGTGTGAAAACTGTTTTTTTTTGGTCCTTTTGTACTTCGATTGAAGCAACCAAGTATAGCACATATGGCCATGATGTTTTGCTAGATATCGGACAAAAAATAACTCAAGTTTTTAACTATTTACGCACTTTTGACAGTCCGTTCGCCTGACACTCCAAACGTGAATGAAGTTCGTGTAGATCAAATATCGCGGACATGGTATTTAGCCCGCCCCAAATCGTGTATTGGTTTCAACAATTGTTTGTCTCTTTTTCTCATATGCGTATAGAACCGAGCATAAAGAGAGAGCTATATTTTGCGAGTTTGTCAACGATTTGTCACAAATTAGTACGGTCTCTTTATATTGTTACTCTGAGAATTTACCATTTACGGTGAGTTTCGTAGCATCGAGAAAGAATTCACTAGACACGCCCAAACTCGCCCTCGAGACAGTACAGCACAAGGCATCCTCAAATTCTTTTAATTTTTCGATTCTAGTTGATAAATTTACTTTACTTTTTGTCGGGTGTTTTCATTATTTGAAACTAAGCAAACTCAGTAAAAATGTAAATTTTTGCTTAGGGTTTACGTCTAAAGATTATCATTAACTTCGATTGCACTAAACTATTTTGTTTACTTTTATATCTTAAATTTTAACTTAAAGTTATGATTTTCAGTCCTATGATTAACAAAAATCCAATCGTGTATCACATTGAGCAGTTTGTGGAGGTTTATCCATAAACGTAGATGGCAAAACTTTAAGCGTACTTTCTGAGTTTATATAATACGCAGCAGGGAGATACTGAAAGTGTCTCCCAGGCTAAAAAATTGTGCGTATACTTAAGTATGTTTAATTGTGAGACACTCGATTCGGGTAATATTTAATCGCCAAACTTAATGTTGTGTTTTCTACTGTAAATACTCCGCCATCTTTGGCGAACGCGTTAAATTAAATAGCAGGGATCGTGAACTTGGTAACGTTCAAGACAGGAAGCATACTGAAAAGATCCCTGGAGGGATGATCAACTATTGACCAAAATGATTTATTAACTGCTGCCGGGGTGGGAATTCCCCCGGCCCGAGACAACTTGTGCGTTATCGACATATAATCTATTTAGGCCGAAATTACCGATGGAAAATACGTTACGGTAGAATCAATCATTTTTGTGGGAAATACCAAATATCGATACTATAGAGGCGTATTTGGTCCAATAAAAAAAATGTACACATTTCACGATATTATAAAATGTTTATCCCCGCTCGGCAATTTATTTAAAGACCTTGTGAATTTCTCACAAATCCAATGAAAAGTAGGCTCCTAGGTATTTGTTTTATTTTTTTTTTTTTTATTTCATCCACATAATGTATATGTGCAAGTGATATCTTTCCTTTCTGTAATATTTTTTTTTTTCTTCTTTTTTTCTGTGATACTGGATAAGAGTCCCAACTGTGGCATCCCCCAATAATGGTAAAGTTGGTGAGGCTTGCACATCTCCTTTCCCTCCACACTTTCTTCACCATAGTCTCACCGGGTCCAGATAATCGAGACTCTTGTGCAAATATAATATAAAAATTCACGAAATTGCGTCCGAAACTTTAGTATAAACTCAAATATTGTAGTATTTGTAAATATTTTTCTAACCCAAATTAACAACATTTTAGTATACCTACTGCGTGAACATGGATTAAAATAGAACCCCAGGAAAGCAGAATTGACCAATGCATACATTTCCACTTATAAAATGTATTTAGAGTGTTTATTTGTCGATAATAAATTGTTCGCCTGGTTACTCGGTTCTGAGGATAATGATAGTAAATATTTCGTCAGCCGGGAAATGCTAATTAATTGGTATCGGCGGAGGAAAATGGCTGAAGTGCCGTGTTTACGTGTGGGAGAAAGGCTTACAGTTACAGACAACTAAACACCGTTTATGATGTTGTTAATGGCACGTTAGAAACATAAAATCGAGCATAAAATGCTTGTATTTACTTAAGTAATTTAATAATATTTTTATCCTAAAATATTTTTATCAATCGATTTTTATATAAAATAGCAAATAAGTGGGTTTTTAAAATCGAATATTGATAATCGGAAAATTGTATTTGGCAAAGTTTAGTGAGAAAATCACCCGAATCAGGCAGTGATATGGCCCTTCACATCGTATATCAAATCATGTGTCTTTACTAGACCTTCGTAAGACCTATGTATCTTCTCAGAGAAAAAAAAATCATCTTACACATGCCCTATTCATGTTTTGCCTTTTGGTACCCAGTACATCTGTTTCTAACTATTTTCAAATGTTTTCACAAAAGAAGATAAAATAAAATTTCCAACGAAAAACCTGAAAAGTCGTCGAGAATTACAACCACTTTCTTACAAGCAGACATTTTTTAAACATAAGTTTCCTTAAATATCTTGCTACTCGTATATGCTCTTTTAATTAATGTATTTTTTTTTAAAGTGCGATTTACAAAGTGCAGGAGACAATGTTTCTTCACTCTGTGGCTAGGGGAAAGTAAAATTGTTGTCATATGTAACCTATAATACGGTGATTTACATCTTTATTTTGTAGTACACTTTATAATACTGAAACATGTACTGTAATTTAACCCACTGACTGCTAATTGCAGCAATAACAAAAAACTTATTTGTATTTAATTTACTAAATCCATCATAAACCCCAAAGCAAAAAAAAGTTCGTCACAATCCATCAATTTACAAACTTTTGCAAAAATAAATACTAATTTGGACTTGCTTTCTCAAAACAGTCATACAGTTGCTAAGCGTATAGACAAAAACTCGGCTTAGTATGGGGAGTCTACATTAAAGACGTGGGGAGTTTTTCGTCCACCAAGCCCAGAACAACAATTAAAATACAAGGTGGTGTGATAGACAATCGGAGTTTTCAGTTCAATAAGTACACAAACAATAAAATGATTTAAAAAAATATAAACGTTAAAACTAAAAATTGACACAAATATTCGGCTCTTTTGGTCATATTAATTATACAATTTATTCGATCGTTGGCTCTTTTTTCGCTCAATAATGAGAGCAACCCTTTGAAAATCAGTCCCACCACTCTAAAGAATTCACATTTTTTTTCTAGTGCAAGCATCAAACCTTTGGAACGAGCTTTCTTCTGATAAACGAAATACTTTCTCAAATGCTACCTTCAAGAAAAAATAAAAATAAGCATTTTCAGTTCCCACCAATGTGATGCTTCGCTTCTACCCACTTCATTTAATTTCCTTCCCTTGTGTCATTCTTTCCCCATTAGAACAGAATTTGAAATTTTGTTTAAAAAGTAGCGGAAAGTCGATCTTCTCCTTTGAATAACAATAAAAACACTCGCATGAACTTACATATAAAAAAACTTTTTTTTTAATATTGTTTTCGAAAATGTCTTGAATTTTGACAGCAAATTTGAGTTTTTCTTTGAAATTAATGGTTACAATTTAAAACATTTAAAAATTGTTACATTTGTAAAATGTGACATTTTTAATACCAAAAAACTTAATTTAGTTCTTTATAACGGGCGTGAGTGGTAAATCAAAAGCAAAAGAGATTATTCATTCCTAATCAAAGTCACATTTGTGAGAATTTATAATGACTCCAAAATTCTAAAAACTTTCACATAAGACTATTAAAAACTAATACGTTTTAGAAGCAGCATTTGTGTTGCAACAACTGTCTGTCAACTGTCGGATTTTATGCATATTTTATGATTCATATTTGAATTAATAATGATGAAACTTTAAAAAAATAGAGTATTTCCGAGGGTTTGGAATGTAAATAATTCATACAGTAAATTAATAAAAACTAACCCTAAAAATTCACTTTTTTACCATAAAACGATTTTTTCGGCAAAAACAAAAAACATAAAAGACCAGATTTAATTTTGTTTATGGGATAAATTAGTTACTTGCCGAGATATTTCTCGGAAAACATTTGTGATCACAGTAATATGTTCAACAGTATTAATTAAAATGCTGCAAGCGGAATAATTTCCATAACGCTTCCCGTATTTGATTGTGTATTTTATTTTGTAGGCTTAGACCCTAAATAAAAGGGCGGAAGCTAACAAGGTAAGCAACAACACCACTCGCCCTGAATACTAATAAAACCCCAAAAACGACTTTCGAGTTGGTACTGAAATCTGTTAATATGACTGAAAGAACTTTCAGGATGTGTTCTTCGCTTGACACATTGAGAAACAATCAAAGTTAGTTAGGTACAATGTTAATATAATTGTATTTATGACAACTTAAATATGAATTAGCATTTTTGTCAGGTTTAAAACTAACACAAACCCTTTTATACTTGTCTGGGATATGTAGAAAATGACATTAAAATACAATAAATTGTCTTAATAAATATGGTGGAAAAATTCGAGAACACCCAAGGAACATAAAATCAATAATTAAATCGAGTCATGTCAATTCAAGAGTTAGAATAACAGAAGAGAACCTATATGTATGCGATGATGCGTGAATGTGAATAAAGCAAGGAGCGTGTCCTGAGATAGAGTTGTGAGATGATCCACGCTCTATGCCTACCTCCTAGGAAATTGTGTGATGGTCAATTAGTCATAAAGTGTATTTTGATTTGAAAAGTTGAGTTCTTTTGACGATAGAATGCCCATCAATAGGAAGATCGTTAAGAGACTGGAGTAACCTAGAAATGTAGTCCTTGACCCAGCGTAGATCGATCAAGTGTGCCGAGTAAGGACAAAGCTATTAAGGCAGTGTACTAAGCCAAAGCCTTAAGTAGGCAAAGAAAGTGCTTTATAAACCTGGGAAAATTGTGAGAAAATAATTACTAGATCGTTGAAAGTGAAATTGCACCATCAACGAAGCTAACGCTCCACAAGAGCGGAATCAAAACATCTAAAGCAACTGACTTTATTCATTTTTCCAACAAGATCAGGTTCATTTGCACCATTTTCTAAAAAACACTATATTGGTTTGTATTTTTATAACGAGAAGGCTGTTTTTTATCTTATTTTTAGTACAAAAAATTACATGCTTGACAAAAGCGAACAGTTAACGAACCGTCTATTTTTAAAAAAGCCACCACATGAGGAGCAGATGATTTTTACGATCTCCCGGCCACGGGTAAGCTTATGGAGATGCAGGGTTTTGGATTCAGAATCTGACATGTGTCACTCAACCCATCCACCATAGGCGAAGGAATACAGAAAAACTCTAAATGAAATTTTAGAATAAAAAGTAGGAATTTAAAAAAAAAAAAGATCGTTTGGTGTAGTTTCTGGACATTCGATTTTGAGCTCGTAGGTATAAGTCACGCAATTAGAGTTGACCTAAACAACACACACTTAGAATTATGTGTATTGGTGCATGTAGTGGTAGACACTAAGTATCGCCCTGGTGAGGGGAGGTGGCTAAATCTGAATAGCCAAGTACTTTGCGACCTTTCTCTTGTCCATCTCCCCCCCCCCCTATCATCTTCATCTTCACAACATATCTCAATCGGTGAAACGATAGTACCACTAGTTTCAGACGGTTAGAAGCATTAGGGACGCTTGTGTAGTATTCACTTTAAAATATATTTATATACGAGTATATTATACACTTCTGATAGGGACGTCTTTGTGAAACATCACTGAGAAATAGCCCTTTGTCTTGCTTACGCCTATTTAATTTTGACAACAAGAGTACATATTGCTCGAGTTCAAATATTTAAAAAGTTTTATAAAGTGTTCTTATATTATTTTTTTTTCAATTTCTCAATTATAAGTCGAAAAACAATAAGATACTTTAAGAAAGCACTGCATCTGTGAGTACATATTACTGAAATTAGACTCTCTGATTGTATTTGAGACGTGATCTTCCAAGGCATTCAGTAGTAAAAAAAATAAATAAAAAAAACGGAAAAAGGTAGTCGTAAAAAATATTTTCTACTGCTCCACCGAGTATTTTTTTTGATAATTGTGTCATTTACGGATATTTCCAGCTAATTGGAATAAAATAATTTAAATATTGGGTTATATAAGGAAAAAACTTAGGAATCAATAATCGTATTCAATATACTCGTATTCTTCTCTTGCCCCTCTTTCATTTTTTTATTTATAAATAAATAAGGTGTTTTTTTTATTTTATTTCTTGTTAAATGTCAAAAAGGTTAATTGGATGCTGCGAGTATCTGATCTGAAGATAACTTTGGATCAATTTTTTCCTCCGGGGGCATAAACAGTTCATATATTTCTTTTGTGGGCACTAAAACATAGACAAAATCCTCGAAATAACTATTTCGCAGTCTCTCCGCCGTTACGCACTGCTTCCATTCTCGAGTAATTCATTTTTATGGCATCCTTTGTAGAAAAAGTGTTCCGAGACAATACATACCACAGATGAGCAGAATAAATATATATAAAAAAAGAAAAAACCAATGTAATTAAAATGTTTTATCTTTTCAACACTTCGCCCTAACATATCGATGTTTTTATATTGACGGCCTCTATGGTCGTGGGGTAAGACGTTCGACTACGAATCGAAAGGGCGCGGGGTCAAACCTGGTGTGCGCCAATAACTTTTATTTAATTAATATGTGTCATAACACATTTAATTCTTACAAAATAATAAAAAATATATTTGCGGCACGTTCCAGAGTGGTGGTATTACTTTGGTGAAAGACCACCATTCAGAATCAAAACGTTGCTTGAAATGGCTTTAGCCGTGTTTGGTGACCAGATCTGAATATCCAGGTACTTTCCAACCTTCCTCTTCCCCATCCCCTTCCCCTCCCTACTACATTCAGCCTCACAACATACCCCAATTGGAGATGCCACAGCCTCAATGGCTCTTGACGGTTGGGAGCATTTGGGACTCTTGTGCGGTATTACCTATAAAAAATCTTGTTTGATCCTTTGATAATATAATTTTAAAATGTAATTTTTAATTTATTTTTATTATTTCACACACTATGCATTGAGAATCATTTTAAGGCCTATATCATCCATACGTTGGGCTTTTGTGACGTCAACACCCCGACACACTTAAACAACATTGATTGGAGAAATATACTCGTATGCATTAGGAAGTCAGCGTGTTTTGCTATGCATAATAAAATCATTTTAACGATGGGTTAGTTGATTGAGCGGTTTAAATCAGGGGTTTCCTTTCCAGGCGTCACGGGTTTAATCCCCTGTTAGATAAATCCTCCACCACTGCGCTATAAAAATCTGCTTACTATGATGATAGTAGGAGGAATTTAAATATTGTCAAATTATTCGTAATCTTGGAATGTGTATCGTTCTAAAAAAAAAATTAATATTAATTATAACTAGTTTCCTTTGTACGTGTGTACATACAAAAGGGTGTGAACTTTTCTAATTTTTAACTGATGTAAATTGAAAATTTTTTTTTTTTTTTCAAATCCCTACTTACCGAATAAAGTACTCGTACATACCTATAATATAGTTTAACAGATATTATTCTATATTTAAATTGGAGCTAATACATTTTCTTGGCAAATGAAGTAATATTTATTTTAAACCTATTGGTTTATAAAAAAAACTTTAAAAATTATATTTTTTACACAATATTTATGATTGAGTTTATCTTATTTTGAAGCATTTTTTATTTGTTTTTGAAGTATCGGGTTCAAACAACTGATTCGAGTAATTTATAATACATCCTTAAATTCGCATCACCGACAAAATATGATGAAATTATTTTCAGATTCATCGCTGAAAGCCCGAATTAACGAACTTCCGTTGCGATAAGTTCAGTGAATCGCTCTGAAATCCATATCCTTAGCCTGAACCGGAGGCGTGAATGAAACGAGGTCAGAGGCTTCACGGGGATGGGGGGTGTTTTGCCTTTTGCCCGGTCATGAAATTTTAGGCGCTTTGAGTGAGCGAGCATTTTTTCCACTATGTATAAAGTGGGCATTGCTACGGCTTTGTGACTAATTTGAATTTTTATAACACATGCCACATAAACGGAGAACCTCCGAGCTTTTCCGTGTGAGCTGGTACGAAAACAACTGGGAAGGAAAATATTTTTATTTAATGTGTTGGTTTTTATTTTCATATATTCCCATTATAAGAATATCTACCAGAAACGAATTAAAAAGTTGGTTTTTGGAAAAATGTACTTAAAAGTTTTGATGTATTGAGTTATAAAATAAACTGACGTTATTTATACGTCTTAATGATATAGCAGTGTGTTTGTCTGAAGCCTTCTCAAACGGTGAGCTCTGACGTCATGGAGTTTAGACATATTTTTTGTATGGATTATCTAGGTCAAAACTACTTGTGACGGTTTAATACGTATATTTTTTTTGTTATCTGAGCTTTGAAACTTTGAAATATTCATTCAACTCTCAACAAATACGACAAGACACCATATTTTCAACCTCGGATTAATCAATTTGTTATTTTTATTTAAGGAAAAAAAAACATAAAAAGAATCCTTAATTTGGGTGAAACCTAGACTACTGGTGTGAATAAAATTAGAATAAAAACTGTGAAAAAATATTGGATAACTGTCTCAAACAAAGCGTGAGTATTTCAAATCACATAAACAACGATAAAAAATAAAGCGACTTATTGGTACTTTTCAAACCAAATTCGAACCGTAATAAATTCTCAATCAGAGGGCACCGACACCTACGGCCATGAATATTAATACCAGGGGGATGATCTTGCCCGCTTCCCCGGTACCCTCCCCCTCTCAGCGAGAAGGTGTATCTTCTTCTACCGTAAGGGCTGCTGGTGTCGCCTGGACTGTAACCTCATGAAAAATTCACAACCCTAATAGGTAAGGCAATAAGCTTAAGCTTCGAATCTACGTGACAAGTAACTTCAACAGCAGTTTGCATCCTGATGAAAGTGTGATTTCAAAATCATCCCCTAATCATGAACATCCTTGAATAGTTTTGTCCTTTTGATTTGGGAGTTAAGATTCCTTGCTAGATTTGTGTAGGGATTGTCTGGAAGGGTGTGGAATAGTCTCAAGCTGCGCCAATTGGTCGCTAGGTCAGAACTCTTTTTGTTATCGTAGGACTGTTATTTTGCTGAGAAAATTAGGTGAGAACGGCTGTCGGGATAGGATACTTTATCCTGTTAGATTTTTTTTGGCCGCATTCTTTCCACAAACATGTTTTGTGAGAAGTGAAAAGATATGTGTCCGTCAACAAGGACATAATTTTTTTAAACATACTTTTTAAAACGAACTTCACCCTTAAAAATAAGATTTCAGATGGAAGAATTAACTAATATTTCCATTATTTCATCGATGTAGTGCTTCAAGTAAAATAACTTCCTCAGTTTTTAAAATTTTTTAACGAGGTTAAAAATAAAACGGACCAAGCAGAAATTTTCGATATTATTACGTCAGCGTTTCGTTACCATTAAATAGTTAGATCATTAAAAATAAAATACTAGGATCATTAAAAATAAAATACTTAGATCATTAAAAATAAAATACTTAGATCATTAAAAATAATAACTTATGACATGCAACAGTGTGATTGCTTCTTGGGAACATGATTTTTTAAATAATTTACTAGTTTAAAAAAACTGAATATAATTATTGTCTTGATGGGGTGCTTTCGAAACCGGCAACCATAATCATCGTATTTAAGTTATGCATGGCAAACTATATCGTAACTATGTTGTGAAATTGTACTAGCTATAAAAATTGATTTTCAATATCCTGGTCATATTATGTGGAAGGAAATATACAAAATTATTCAATCGATAATCTTGAAGAAGATTGATGAAAGACGCCACACTTCATGGCTTTGGAATCTACGAGAATGATACTAGTGCATTTCCGCAGACTTGTTCCGGATTGTTTTAGTTTAGTTTTATTTATTTGATTTTAGATACTTGTATATAATATAATTTAACTATATAATTATAATTCATATAGATTTTGGCTTAATAATAAAAACTTATATACTACTTGATGCTAATGTTTTGTATGGTTCTTACAGGCTATTTTAAATCGACTAATTGGTATAATTTGGGTGGTTTCCGGCAGCGCATTATAACATTTCATCCCTTTAAAAAGTAAGCTGTTTTGTGTATTCTTTTTTGGCAGTCTAACTTCTTTGCATGTCCTTTTATTATGTGTGTGAATATCCACGATTTTGTCGGAAAAATATTTTGGTAACAAGTTCTTCATTTTATGTATAAATATCAAAATGTTTAATGTTAGTATCTGTTTCACTGTCAGCCAATTTAATTCCTCTAAAATTTAAGCTACTTTTGAGTATCTATTTCGTAAAATTCTCATTACTATATTTTGGAGAATTTGAAACTTGTTTGTTTGTGAATACATTGTAGTTTGCTTGATAAAGATTGCCTTGATAATAGCCAATCTCCAACAAGAGAGGGCACTAGAGAAATTAAGACAATGTAAAGCTTTTTACTGATATAATTAATCACTAGGAAAAATTTATTGCAAAATAAAAATGTATTCTGTTTAATTACTATTAATTTAAATTACAAAAAAAAATTGAGGAAAACAATCCCATTTTCAAATCATTATAATGCTAATATGAATTATTTAGCATTAGGATCAAAGACCTCACAAAATAGCACCCCTCCGATAAAACTAAACGTTTTGGCACGAATTAAGTCGATTATCAGTCGGGCAAGAACCGGTCATGGGTTTGGTATTATAACCTCACCATTTCACGAGTACTTCCCGATACTACGGACCCGCTAGCCGTGTATTATGAACCAGCTTGCCGAATATTGTGGACCTGTTTGCTGTATATTTTGGATTCGGCGGGTTTATTGAGCGCATGAAATCCTTAAACAGGCAGCGGGGGAGGGGAAATCCCCAGCCAGCGGAAACCAAATGATTTATTTATAAATCACGTATGACTACGCACAACTGCCCTCAAATCCAATGTTCTAAACTTTCAACATTTCAGGGATTATTTTAGAAACCTTTTTTGGAGAAAAATATTTTAGAGATTATTATTTCTCATTTTTTTAAATATATTTACTTTTTAGACCTCCATTCACATATTTATAAAAAAATATAATAACGTTAAATTGTTTTAATATATTGTCTTGGTGAAAGTTGGGTTTACTTGATTTTTTAATAACATAGTTTCATTGTCTTTTTTTACAAAATATATATATTTTTTTTTATTTTAGTTACCTGCAGTAATTTGTCGTGTATTTTTTTTTGTATTTTCTTTATTTGCCTAGTAGGCAACAAAAAAATATATTAACTAAAAAAATTTCAAATAAATGTTTATAAACAAAAGAAAAGTTATTTAGTAATTAAAAATACTTGTTTTAATCAAACACGATGGAAAATTTCTGCTTTATATTGCCTTTCCGAAGATGAAAGAGTTGTCACACAATTTAATGTAACGTAATAATATATTACAACACTTTGTTTAATATCAAATATATCACTAGCATTGTTTGTTATTAGCTATTCCAGGCAGCCGCGAAGGTCCCGTATAAAAGAGCAGAATCATTAAAATGATTTCTCACTGATGTTGTCGTAAATATATCGATATCAGAAGTAATTCTATGTAGCAACCAGATATTTATATTTTGTTATGTCGTCCCAACATCCAGGATTCAGTTCAGTTACGTTAACCCTATTTAGGTAGGTTGTTTTGGAATGAAGGAAGTGGAGGAGAAGGAGAAACGAAGACGAAGGTTGGAAATACTTCACACTTTAGTTCGCATCACTAAAGATAGTCAAAGTAAGTTACATTTATTCTGAAGTTCTCTTTATTTAAATATATTTTTTGGAAGCATAGAGACACATATGTTGAATCAGATCAATTTCGATTTCATAAAGTTCAAATATACAAATGTTTGTCTTTTGTCAAGTTAATTACATTACACACAGGCACACATACCTAAATCGTACACCTCGGTGTCACAACAAAATATTATCGCTAATTATAGGAAAACAATAACAATGAACACCTTACAAAAAAAAATCTTCTCAAATTATTGCTGAAATTCACTTCGTTTTCTCCAGCATATTAAATTGAAATCGGAAACTGAATTGGAAAATCATTATTAACATCGAGCTTTCACGAGTCATGTTTTTTTATACTTTTACAAGGATATTGTGTTTTATGATCAATTTTACATTATTTGCGATTTGCTAACATGAAATCGAAACACGTTATTAGTCATCGGAGTATGTTTTCACCCCCGGGGATGGATGTGTCTAATAATAGAATTGAGAAAACCTCATTTGCTACTCTCTTGTGGCGGGTGTGTAAGGATTTTAGGAGCAACTGAGCCGAAATCAATGATAAGGTTTGCGAGAAAACATTTTATCTGGCTATTTATAAATTCAACATTTCATTTCGTAGACCCGAGAGTATATGCTTGGTAAATATACTATTATTTTCACGACTAATTAACTGTTTACCTTTTCCACTCTGACCATTTTTTTAGAACCAATTTGCTACTCTGATTAAAAATTAATGTTATATTTTTGATATAAAAAATTACTCTTCTTACTTATCGGAAATAATAGTTCGTAGAATGTACTTAGGTGCATAGAAGTTGGTGATTAAACTTATACTTGCGCCGGGCCAGACCCTCTGGCCGACAGAGCTGCCTACCAACATCGTATGGGCCAGAATGTGTGGCCTACAGAGTGGAAAAGGTTAAATTACGAACCACTATCAAATATACCAGATATGAACTAAAGTGGCTAACAGTAAAACACATGCTAACATTAAACACATTGATGTTTATACATAAAATGAAGAACAACTTGTTACCAAAATATGTTTCTGACTAAATAATCTACAGTTTTGGTATTTTTTTTTTTTTTTTCAAATATAATATAGTACTCTTCCATTAGAAGCAAAAGCTTGTGTATGGAAGAGGAGTGTACATTAATTATTATTGATCAAAAAAACACTATTATATTATTATTCACAAATATAATACAAGGGCATGCAAAGAAATTAGACTACCAGAAAAGAGATAAGCCAACACACAAAACAGCTTACTATATGAATGAATTAAATATTATAATGCGCTGCCGAAAACCATCAAAATTATGCCAATCAATAAATTCAAAATAACCTGTAAAAACTATTTAAAATGCATATAAATTAAAATAATAAGTAGTATATAAGTTAAAATATTATAAAGTAAAAAATAAAATGAAATAATTAGCTACTTGAATGTACAAAGTAACTAATATAAAATAAATAAAACCAAAAAAAATATAGCTTAAGAAAACAAAAAAATATTAATCGATGCTTTTTTATCTATAAAAGATTCTTCGTAGTTATACATGGAAATGGCGTCTGACTATTGATTGAAGAGTCGTCAATAAAAATATTAAAATAACCAGCATGGCTTTTACTGGACAGGGCGTATAACATGAATAGAAGATTTCCAACAACCAAAGAACCATCTTTATAAAAAACCTGTTGAACAAATAAGTGTGAGGAGACGTAAGCTTGAACACGTGTTCCAATCATTAATCCCTCCAGATTCCAATTCTTGTTCCCATGACAAGCACCAATACTTTCAAAAACCAGTTATAATAAATTTAATATAAGATAAAACAGGGAGTTTGGTAATCGATACATATTACGGAAAATTGAATTATCGAGCTTGAAGTAAACTTTTATTATGAAATTTCCTGAAAAAACATACTGAAACATTTACAATTAAATGTTTCAAGTTTCCTAATACGAAGCTTTTTCGCGAATTCATTTGCTTAGTCAATTAACTAGTTAAAACTTAAAATTTGAATACAGGCTGGTGTATTTTAATTTTATTTCGAACTTAGGCACTTTTGGATGGTGAATTATTGTAAGGAAACATGTTAAATTTCACAAATTATAGAGATATTTTATATGGAGGCTGTTAAAATATCTTTAAGATAATATGAATTTTTATTTTACACAAGGAATAGAATTTTCATGTTCAACTTAAAATGCTTATATTTCTCAATGTGGGCCTTATGGAACAAATCAGTTTTTCACAAGTTCATATTAGTAGATGCTGTGGAACAAGCAATATCGATCTCAAACCATCCTGCATCCATACTCCATATGTACATATATACATACATAACTCTATATGAAATGACGTTGCGTGGTGAAAATAATTGCGCTGAACTAGAAATGCCAGACAGGTGCAAATTTCACGCAAAAATGTTCTCCGTTCGAGACATTTTGCTGCTTTTTATGATACGAGCTTCTGTTTTTAATAAAAAAAAAAGGTAAAAATATTTTAAATAAGCATTACTTGTGTTCAAAAGGCAGCAAGTCAGTACTCCCTGTAGGATTTTAATTCAATGTATCCGACTGCCAGTCGGTTTTATAATAATCTGTCGTGCAATAGACTGCCTCTGGAAAGAAGCTAAAGTTTTAGTGAATAAATTCTTTGAATTATCCTTGGGAAGAAACTCGTCGATTAAAACTTTTTGAATTCGGGCAGCTGGCAACATTAAGAAAAGGCCTAGTTTAAAATCTTGTCCAGCAGGTTTAGGTTTGATAAAATACACGTACTTTATCCGGCTTCGACCGGGTTTCAAACATATTTCCTGAGAAATCTTTAACTCATTAAATAATTTTAAAAAACTGATACGAACAATATCAATATAAAAACAATATGTAAGAACATATATTATTTTAACTAAAAAAATTGGAATTGTCATAGTCGTATTGTTTACTAAGTGATTTTTTGTTCAGTAACATTAAATAGTTGCGTAGATCTAGAAATTAACAAAACTGTGCAAATTTCAGAAGCCCGAGCGCACTCTCGAGAGGTTTATATGCTTCGTATAAAAAATATCTGTTCTGTAGTTGTATGTTTTTTTTTTTAAGAATGTAAAACCGGGATAAAGATTATAAAACTTTATGATATTGTTTTACATAAATATGTGTTGCTCGGATAAAAATTTGTCATTTTTATTTAATTCGTTCTTCACCGCCTCGGATTTCAACAAGATTGGTCGCTTGATATTTTGAAATCACTTTAAGTTTTTTTTTTATATCCACCATTTTAGTTTAAAGATCACTAATAAAAAAACTTGGAACGTGGCTCTACATAAACGATTCAAGTTTTAAACAATTTCAATAAAAAGAGACGCGTTCAGTTTGGTCGTAATTGGGAATTCTTTAAAAATTATCATGGCTCCGCCGAACACTCTTCACTGAACGAATTCTGTAAAATCTGTGCTTAAATTTAACATCGAGTACATTTATTTCATGGATGTAACATTCAAATAAATATTATACCAGAGAGTTTCAGCTAAAATTAATAAAAATTTGTAAGCGCCGATCTACATTTAAACCAATTGGGGAAAACAGATTACGATAGACTTAATTATCACCTGAGTTTATGAAAATATTTTTTTGAGTCTTGGTGATTTTACGGGATAAGAGATATGATATACCTCTGTTATTTTTTGTTAAAGTTTAGTTGTAAATATAGCAATTATCTTTTAATCCATAAATACACACAACACCAACAACATACGTATAACCAACCACAATAAAGTATATAGAATATTGTGTGTGCTCCCGCGCTATTGCAGCGATTCGAAGATGTATGCTGATGTTGGCATCCATAGCTTCGTCTCTCTCATAAGGTACCGGCTTGCGGATCTCAAGGACCAACTAGAATTTTTTGGCAAGAGAATGGCTTCGTTTGTACAATAATCACTACTATGCGACATTAAAGCAACCAGCATTATATTTTGTATAATAAGTATTGTTAATTGTTTAATTTAACTGACCGGTCGGTAGCTGAGTGGACAAACGCGTTGGATCCCCACCCGGGCGTCGTGGGTTCAATTCCTCTGCTGGCTAAAGCCTCCATCATTGCACAATCAACATTTTCCACTTATTATAATGGTAGTAGGAGTTTTTCAAACATTGCCAGGCTATTCGTAACCAGGGAATGTTTGTCTCTCTTAAAAAAAAAACTGAGTATGACTATCGCAGACTGGTAATCATCAGAGCAATCTTTACTCCACAGGATGCGCCCCAAAACGACTCTGCGGAACTATTATATGTAAATAAAACAGTAAAAACCTTAAATTTGTTTTCTATTTAAGATATTTTGGATTTTTATTTTTCTTTGGGTTTCCGAATGTTTTTAATTTTCTACTTCTTACAAGAATACAACGTTTGAATTGAAAATCTTTAACATGGAAGGTTGTGTATTTTGTACATTAAACCACGCTGGAATAAAACCCTCAAATTTATATTATAAATATGTGACAAGTATTTCAATTCGAAACATTCTTCGAAGGATACTTGGCAAACATTTGAACCCAAAACGAGTGGTAGGCCTTAAAAAACTCCACACATAAGAATTCCTGGAAAATCTTCAACCAAGTCTTGGTACCTTCCAAATGAAAGAGGAGAATAAGAATGTCACAACCGCTAAACGGAACACTTTCGAGATCAGAAGAGTAACATTCGTTGGATTTGCGTCGGGTATTCAGTTCAAGTAACCAAATAATAATTTTGAAACTCGGTGGTTCGAGAAGAACCCATAAGCAGTATACAATCTCGTTGCGAGCTCTGCTCCTTTTTGTTAAATGCAAATTTGCAATTTCAGGTCAGGCGGTGGAATGTTATCTGGTTAACTTTATAAATTATAACGCATTCAGTGGGAACTTTGAAAGCATTCACAAGGCTAATAACGGTGAATCACGTAATGTTACAGAAAAGTTTTTTTTTGTGCCAGAGTCAAAGCACGATAATTAAGATGGGATTATTTTAAGCTTGATGTATCCCAAAGCCTCGCTGTGACGTGACTTGGCAGAGAAAAAACCAAAAATCTCAAAGATTTTACAGTTTTTCGGCGATAAATACTTCCTTGTTGATTTTGTGTGACAAAAAAAATGTTCTCGAAAATAACTGTAAGTTTTACAAATATTTATATGGAATTATTCAGTACCTTTGAGGAGGTGTTCAATCTGCGACCTTCTCCTATGTTGAAAGGACGTCTGAGAACTTAAAAACAGATATCTTTAAAAGTGGTAGCTTTCGAAACATGAGTTACAGTGCATTTGACCAAAAATGTGAGATAAGCTATTTTGGCTGGTTACCATCGATGTAATGTTTTACTATATTTTGTTGAATATTTTAATTTTTTAAATAAAATATAACTTGGGGACGTACGTAAAATAATTGTTTGAAACAAGATAAATCATTAGTAAGGTAGTAAATATCAATAAGTTAACTCTGATGATTTGATGTTTTGATAAGTTAAATTCATCGGCTCAAGGGCGAAACAGTATAAAGCGCACCCACGGTAAAGCTACATTCAAGAAGTCACGCCACTTCATCAGAGCGGTTGGTCTCTAGCTAACAGATCAGACGCAAGATAGTCCGCTCCAGCCATAGTTGTGAAGTTCAGTAAGTTGCTTTGATGGGATATTTGTGGTCTTTGACGAATAAATCTATAATAAGACTTGACCAACTGATTAAACACGACACAGCGTTGATTTGAGACCCGGCGGTATAGAATTCAATTTCGTAAGATAGTGGTCGACAAAGTTTATGATAGTCAGAAGCTGAATGAAGAACAGGCTTAGTTCAAAACTGTATTCAAGATAAATGGGCAAGCATTTTTTTTCATCGATTAGAATTTTTATAATATTTATCTATAAAAAAACAGCATTTTTTTAAAAATAGAATAAGAATCTATGCCGAAAAAACTTAATGACGAAAAAATCTCTTTTTACTAAGCACTGGGAATAAAGTATAAAAAAATCAATTTAGAAATATATTTTCAAATAATGTTCAAAAAAACATCAACGATCAGCATTAACGACCCTACCTTTGGAGTCTCTGGAAAATTGTTTACTTCTGCTAATCTCGTGTTATGTCCGTACAGTCTGTCAACAGTAATTTGTTCCTTCGAGATGTGTTATTCATAAAGTTCCTCTTTGAAAACATTTGATGTAACGTGTTGAGCTAAAAATAGTATTGGATGTTAAATGTACCTGAGGCAATAACAAAAGGAGACAAACTTATTTCGCTAGTATTGGAATAGAGGGAGTTCTTCTTTAAACATGGGACACATTTTTTTTAAAGAAAGACTAATATTCCCTAGTTAAGAATATCCATTTCTGAATTCCTGGAACCGATCCAGTAAAGATTTATGT
This sequence comes from Drusus annulatus, assembly GCA_022651775.1. Taxonomy (NCBI): domain Eukaryota; kingdom Metazoa; phylum Arthropoda; class Insecta; order Trichoptera; family Limnephilidae; genus Drusus; species Drusus annulatus. Next base: position 937,031 of record JAGWCC010000227.1, read on the forward strand.
TTCTCATATAGGCATAACGACAATAAGGATTACCGTAAACCAAGGTTACTTTGTCCCTTTCCGTCCCAAACATTTTGCTCACCCTGGAAAAATGTTTCCGTGTAATATGCAAACATAGCAGAGAGAGTTGGTAATGGCTGGCATTGATAGATCTACTGGGCATCATTTCAGAGCAAGAAGACGTTATAGATTCTCGTTAATGTAAGGTGCGTCTTGAATAGTACGATGGTGCTTCTTGAAATGTGTTTTTGCTCTGGAAACATCTAGCATTTGACAATAACCGTCCTATAACTTAAACTTTTTTTAAATACAGATAGAATTTGGAAAAAATATTTTAAAATAATCTTATAGCAATTAACGTACACTCCTTAATAAATTGTTAAGAATATTGCTCAAATTAAATACAATTAGTAGACTCAGAAACAATGAATTGCTAATCCTCAATCATCACAATACTAATTATGGGTATAATTCTCCAATGTCCAGAATGTCAAGACTTGTTAACTCAAGCCATGGTCTTGAAATTTTTGGTAGCAGTCTAAATGATTTTCGTCATTCTTTAAGACTCTACCAAAACTTTGACTAGACCATGGCTTGAATGTTCTCTCTTATGTTTATTTTGCCTTATTTTTGTTCATCGCTTCATTTATTTTAATTTATAAGCTAATCCTTCTCTGTTACTTTTTTTTCTATTTCGTGTTTAATATGTATTTTTGTAATTGGACTTTAGTCCGTTAATTTATAAATAAATGAATAAATAAATAATCCGTCTCACTTATAAACGCGGTGTAAATATTAAGGGTTCGTGTAAGGTCGGAATAGTGAAAAACTTTACTCATAAAAACGGCGAAAAATGATTGCGTTTAAGTAGCTATCAATTTATACCAGATGTAGGGCTAGTTTAGTGTCAGAGTAGCCGGGCAAAACGATAAAGATGGCAGACTTTTTTAACATTTTTTCGCGAGGTTTGCCGAATGTAGACACGATACGTCCACATCGTGCAGAAGTGTACAAAAAACGGTACGATCCATTTGCAACATTATCGGAGCAAGATTTTATATCAAAACATTTAATAGGGTGCTGGAGTTAAGACTCTCCACTGTGCATTGTTTCAATAACGCCTTGAACGAAAATAATCATTACCAAATCAATACAGGCACGAATTAAAAAAAAAAACACAAGAAACATTACAGCCAAGATGAAAGACAAACAAACCTTTTCAGCGTTATCCCAATTCTTGTTTCTTATCCTCTTTTTTTGGCTTTTCGTGTTCATTTGAATTGTCTTATCACTGTCATCCATTGTGCACGGCAATAATATTATGACATCTGAAGAAACGTGAAGTTAGCAACGTGACGCACAATGCGAAAGTTACCGCGTTTTTCAAGTTTGTTTTGTTTTTGTATTTGTATTTAGACGTATGCAAATATTTTTTTCACACATCTAGTAAGAAAAACATTTATTCATTTCACAATAATAGAACAAAGCACATGAGGTTACTATACAGCAGATATACATTGAAATCTTAGTAATCTTAAGAATCATAGGTTTTTTTACATGTTCAGCACAAATCCTACGAAAAGTGCCAAGATTTGAGACTTTTTTTAAGGCATTTGTTTTGAGTATACGCAAGTTAAGTTAAGTAAAGATTTTTACAGCAGCAGTGTAAAGCTCTACTCCCAGAATAACTATACGAATGCGTAGGCGGCGCATGAGCATAAAATGAGTAAGACGGAATGTAATTAACAAAACATATTAATGAATCAGTAAAACCTGGGATATTTGTGCTAAAGTAACCCTGGTTAACGATACCTAGCACGACATTGTAATGCAGATAGTAAAAAGATAGGTACTATTTAAATACATAACTATTCTACCCATCAAAGAAAAAGCACATAACAGAAGTATTTGCATTGTACCGGGGATTTGATAAAACATAAATAAATGTTATGTTTAAATAGTATCAATAATCTAAAACACAAATTTAAACCAAAAAAAAGTCAGAAACTTAAAAGAACAATGGTCATGACCGAGACACGAGCGGAACCTCAACTCTATCCGGGGGTAACATTTAACCATTGTTCTTTTTAGTTTCTGGCTTTTTTCTGTTTCATATTTGTGTTTCAGATTGTTTAAATATTTAATAATAAATACGCATTAATGCTTTAGAGTTAATCCAAATTTTAAAAACAATCATGTATTTGATAATTTTTGAAGGGGTTTAATAAATAAACTAACTCTTAGATCATGTAAGTGCCTAATTGAATAGGGAAAAATTAATCGAGCTTGTCAATAAAAAGGGTTTTATTTGTACATTTTAGCAAAACGTAACGAGCGGAACACTGGCCGGCATTCGCTAATTCATAACTTGATTGTACGACCGTATAATTCCCCTACATTAAACAAAACGCCCAAATAGAATATTATTATCCAAACTTTCCATTATTCCGTAATATTTCCCCACTGGATTAAATGCTCCCCTTCCTCGTTAGTTTTATTTTTTGCCCTAAAATTCTTTAATTAAATTTGATTGCGAGCTCGTCGGCGGCAATCAACAAATCCTGGCCGAGATCTCATTATCTGAGGGATGAGGGTGTAACTCGAATGCTAAGATCTACGAATTAAAGAAGGTATTGTTACCCCTTTCACTACCAGATTTTTTGTTAACAATCAAAAAAATGTTCTCGTATTTTTAGGTTAAGTGATCATTTTTTTACAAGAATACTTTTATCGAAAACAATTATATAAAATATTGAAATAACATCAATAATCTTCAACGTAAATATGAAACAGAAAAAACCAAAAAAATAAAAGAATAACGGTCGTGACCGAGACTCGAACTCGGAACCTCTACTCTATTCGAGAGTAACGCTTCTGCCAATTTAGCCACCGAGACCCTATTAAGGAACCGGCATTTTAATCGATCTCATACTTTATTGAAAATTATCAGTATCGTTTTTTCAATTTCTTCCGATTTGTTTGCCATCTTTGTAATGGATAATTTAATTTATTTACGTTGAAGATTATTGATATTATTTCAATATTTATTATGAAAATAATAAGCATTAAGACTTTGAAGTTAATTCTAATTTAAAATTTAAATTAATGTATTTTAATTACTTATGTTAATAAATTTTATTTTTTAGATATAGAATGAACTATAAATAATTTATTTTGTAACGTACGACTGTACGAGTGTGAAATTTTAAAATTCGGACCTTTGGACCTTTAGTAAAAAAATAAAAATCATTTTTTCTTAGATTTGAATGAATAATTAATCAACCCCTAGAGTTTTGCGGTGCCACTTTGAAAAACGGTGTATAATATTATTTATTATTCAGAAAATAATTGAAAATATTTTTACAATAGAGGTACCTAGCTATGTTTATGATGTTGATTTTTTGATAGTATTAATACGCTAAACCGTCTTCTGTACATGATTTGTTCGATAACCGCGTGGGGCGTTAATGCTTGCAAAAACATTCAGCCGTGAATACACGGGAAAAATTATAAATAGTAAATTTCGCTGATAAAAAAGTCTGTTGTTTTATTCCGATTACGTTACTTCACATTTTATTCACTACGTCCCTTTTGACGTGTGCGTCAAGAGATAGTTAGTATAGAAATATAGTAACTGTATTCTATTTAAAAAATATATCGAAGTCATCCTATCCAGTTGTACAGTCTAGTGGTCTAGCGGTAGCCCCAAAGTTACCCGTTACGTAGTCAGTAGTTTAATGAAGTACGAAGACACTTGGCTGAAAGTTGGACGATTTCAGTCGCTTCTACTCCAATTAAGAGTATATTGATTGCCACCTTCGACGAACGTGCAAACCTCATCCTGCTTTTGTTAATATTTGAGGTATTAATATGTTGCCTTAAATTGCTCAAGCACTTTTTAATTAGTTTTTTGTGCGGCATAATCATTTTTTTAGCGTTTTACTTTTGTAGTACAGTTTGTCCTACCTAAAAAATAAGTGTTTTTATAAAAATGTGTATAAAGGGTTTGCAATGCTATAAAGGGCTGATATCAAAATATAAAAGAAATTTGTTAAAGAGTTCGAATAAAATCAATAGTTTTGTAGAAAAGGCTGCTGTTCTCTTTTATCAAAGATTTTATAATTAATCCCGCTTTAATATCCGTTGATTCTCTTCATGCGTATGAGGCATAACAGTCGACGTGAAGGGTTTTAGAACGGGGAGGGAGTGGGGGAGGGAAACGGAAGATTCATCTCCAACCTCTGAATCGATGAGCATCCCAGACCACCCCCCGTAAAACCATGATCACGGACTCGCTGCAATATAATATTGGATTACAGAACTGCTGTGGATCAAGCCCACTTATCGTATCAATTGATCGTTTGTTTTAGTTTAAAAAGCATAACAACATGAACATTATGTTTTGCAGCTGTTTGAAAGCTGACACGGGTCGAGAATCATTGTTTGGCTGAGACGATTTGATTTGGTCATCAAATGTGACGAGAGTTTTAAACACCCCAACTGTTCATACTTTCCCAGTATACCCACCCATTCTTATAAAGCTAACTTTAAAACTGTGAGGGATCCAAGAGCGGTTAACGTACTTTACACGATCTCAAGTCTGTATGGTTATAAGTTTTTTGTTTCAAGTGGCTATAACCTTTCCATTGGTTATTGAAACGAAATTTTATTTTAATATTGACGACCCGTAACGGAACGTAACGCAGAAAAGGCTTTCGAAGGATGAGCTTTGGCATCATAAAATTTAACCAGCTTTTCTGCCTAACTCATTATGAGCGTTTAATTTGAAATTTTTCCTTAAAAAAACTTAACAAAACGCCGTAATATTTCTGATAATTTCAGAGTGTTAAAATCTATTAAAAAAAGGATCAATGGATGAGACCTTGTAGTGAAATTGGTTATTTTTAACAATTCGGTTTGGATAGCGGTTAAGATAGTAAATTGATACATTTGTTTTCCATTATATTCAAAGCAAAACATATTTTATGACCCAAAGCTAGTAAACGGCGGTCTCGTAACATACGTGAACTTCATAGTAACACATCTTGTTACAAAGTTTCACCACCGCCTGAGACTGAGTCGGAGTAGAACCCGAAAAGTGGATCAGCATTTGTGTTTAATGTGGCAAACCCGAGGCTGCGGAGACGGTGGCAGCTGGGGGACGCGCGCCAGGGAGGTCCTTCAAAGCCTTTTTTTAATTCAGGCGTCGGGCATTTTCGCATTCGATTACTGATATTTAGAGTGGCCCTGGTGAAAGACCATCATTTAGAATTAAAACGTTGCTTGAAATGACTTAAGCCGTGTTTGGTGACCCGATCTGAATATCCAAGTACTCACCAACCTTCCTCTTACCAATCTCCTTTTCCTCCCCACTACCTTCAGCCTCAAAACATACCTCGATTAAGGATGCCATGGTCTCACTGTCTCTAGACAATTGGGACTCTTGTGCGGTATTTACTATTAACATATACGAGTATATGTATATATTTGTATTAAAAAAGATTTTGGATTATATGCGTAATGCAGATTTCAGCCTTTTTTCGTCACGTCATGCATAATGGTGTTGGCCCATTCAGTGTCTTATACACAATAGGATACATTTTAATTATTAAACTCTTTCTTGACCAAACAGCACGTATATCATATAGCATAACATCACTCATAACTAAGACATACCTTCAATGTATTAAATATTTAAATATTTAAAAATCTTTTTGACTGTTTATAGCAGCCGGCGGGTAGAGATTTCGAGCAGAAACGTGGAAAATAAAGTGGACCGGTTGTTTTTTCACACTGGAGTCATTAAACTGCTGAAACGACAATATCATGTTGAAAAATAATTTTCCCTCAAGCCTCTAGGTAGAAGGCTAAAAGCACAAACTATTAAACATGAAGATAAAAAATGAGGTTGTTTATTTAAATAAATATACGCAACTTTTTAAAACTCTAAAAGAACAATATCTCAACAACAAAAAAATCACCAGATATTTTCGGTTCGCCGTAATGTACGCACACCAGTTAACAGGCCTCGTGATTTCCTTTTGAAGGCTCTGAAAACTCTATCGACCTTGGCACAACCCTGGTAGGCTTCACGAAGGGTATGAATATTCCCTATTTCATGGGAGGCCCTACTCTTCATGCTATATTAATGTAGATTAGGGGAAGTACCCTTTAAGCAGGGTCTGGTAATCGATCTGTTGCTTATTTTGATGTTTTCAGAAGGTTAATGTTTTGACTTTGAAAAGATTTTTTCACAAGACTCATTTTACATCTAAATTACAAAAAAACGAATAGTTATTACAACCTGACTTCACTTAAATCGTAAGTTTTAACAATCTATTTTTTTAACTTTTATTTTACTCTACATGTTACAAACATTATGAAACAAACAATAAAGATATTAAGTTTTTTTTATATTTAAACGTATATTTTAAAGCTATACCGTCTCACGACTAATACGATTCTGAGGAATTAAGTTTCGTATCTACCTAGAAATTCTCGACAAAAAAGCTGTGCAAGTTTCATGATGTCAGAACTCTCCGCAAGAAAGTTTTATTTATTAAGAGAAATATCAATAATAATACTTAATTTGACAGATTGAAAAAAAAGTGTGAATAAACCTTTGATACGTTTGTCTAAACCCAAAACTATTTGTTTTTGTTTTTGTATTTTCATTTAGATGTGTGCTAATTATTTTTTCACACATCTAGTAAGAAAAAAAATAATACATTTCACAATAGTAGAACGAAGCAAATAAAGTTACTATACACGTGTATGTATATACATATACATATATATATATATATATATATATATATATATATATATATATATATATATATATATATATATATATATATATATATATATATATATATATATATATATATATATATATATATATATATATATATATGTGTGTGTGTGTGTGTGTGTGTGTGTGTAATTTAAAATCTCAGTGTATATATAAATATCATAGGTTTTTCTTTACATATTCAGCATAAATCCTACGAAAAGTGCCAAGACTTGAGGCTTCTTTTAGGGCTTTTAGAAGGTTATCAGAAAGTTTTGGACCTTTGTAAAACAAGCTGTTTTGAGTATACGCAAGTTTTGTTTTGGGAAGCCTAAAATCATGGCAACTTCTAGTAGGATAATTTTTGAATATTTACATTATATATAATATTATTTAGCAGATATTTAGGGAGCATGTTATTTTTAAGCTTGTAAATCATCGTTAAAGTATTTAATATTATACGAGGCTTGTTCAAAAGAAAAGGTGAATTTTGAAATTTTGCGGTCTGTGTCCATTCGATTATCGTTTTTTTTTTGTTATGTTGGTACACATTTATCTATCATATCTTAGCATTATCAGCCATTTTGAATTAGTGGTTTGTTTTTGACAACTGGAAAGGTTAGTCACGTGTTTGTGTGTTCTTCGATTTTTTACTTTTGAAAAAAATGGATGTTGTTTAGTTGTCATCATATTTAAATTTCTTATTATAATTTTGACTTTAGTAAAAGTGTTGCATTTCAAAATCATCCTCATCCCCTTATTTTATATAACCTGCTGTTTAATATTTTGAACTTCGTTACATAAGAATAAAACACTAGAACAATAATTTAAATGCGAAGTTGCAATGGAATTCTATACAAGGTGGGTTGTCTTGAGATCTAGATTGACCAAATGAATGCAGTTAGGAAAGTCCAATTTCAAGTCGTCAAAATCTTCTCATAAGTACATCATCAATCCTTTAATCCTGAACACTTTTATGTCGGCTCTGCAAATCTCTCACTGTAAGGATAATTACATGGCGTCAATGATCCTACGCTGTAGAAATAAAATGGGACATTCCTAATGCATAGGTACAGTGGTTCTACTGGTATAATGGCGTCACCGCAAATCTCCAGTGCGATTCGAATGAGAATGCGTTAAATCGCCCCCGTCTAAGTGGTACTCGGTCGATTTCAAAATATAAATGCAGCAAAAGAACCACTAGACGACTAAACAACCACCAGTAATTTTGAATCTTCGGGCAGTGTTCTGCAAAAAAGCAAATGAATTTTTCCAAGAAAATATTATCGCTGGAAAGACAAAAGGGCTTAAGAGACATTTTGGTAAAAAAAATTAGTTAAATATGCAGTTTTGATTAGATTTTTAAATTATTTTGCATCGAATGCTTTGACTCTGGTCTGATTCTGAAGATTTTATGGCTCTTCAGCCATCTAAAATATATTTACCATTTGGAAGAAGGCTTGATTCAAGCGACACCAGTTTGGGATTTTTAAGCTATTTGTCGCTTCAGATAACTCTTATATTGTAAAAAAAAAAAGTGCTCTCGTGTAAACTTCCCAAAACGACGCTTCAGCCCTTTTGCCTTTTCGCCGACAGTATATACTTCATTTGTCGAAAGTATGAAATAATTCATATAAAATTACGCTTTCTGCCAAATTTTCAAACAATGTATACATGGCCTGTTCAAAAGAAAAGGAGAATTTTGAATTTTCGTGGGCTGTGTGCATTCGATTATCGATTTTTTTTTTGTTATGTTGGTACACATATGTTTATCATATGTTAGTATTATCAGCCAGTTTGGATTAGTGGTTTGTTTTTGACAACTGGAAAGGTTAGTCACGTTTTGTGTGTTCTTCGATTTTTTACTTTTAAAAAAAATGGATCAAAGAATAAAATCCATGATTTGTTTTTCCACAACTCCAGGACGCTCATCGTCAATAATATCTTCTCGGCCTTCTGTAAAGCGCTTGTACCACTTATAAACACTTTTTTGAGACAAAGTAGACTCGCCAAATGCCACAGTCAACATTTAAGTGCGTTGGAGTACTTTATTCCATTTTTAACGCAAAATTTAATGCATATTCTTTGATCCATTTTTTTTTCAAAAGTAAAAAATCGAAGAACACACAAAAACGTGACTAACCTTTCCAGTTGTCAAAAACAAACCACGAATCCAAAATGGCTGATAATGCTAACATATGATAACATATGTGTACCAACATAACAAGAAAAATCGATAATCGAATGCACACAGCCCGCGAAAATTTAAAATTCACCTTTTCTTTTGAACAGGCCTCGTACAATGACTTCCAACGATTCTGATTTCTTTACGTTTTCTTAACTGAAATATTAATATCCCCCACCACAAACTGTACAGGTGTCTGCGGTCGGAGACTTTCAGCGAAGATTAATTATTATTTCGTCTGGAAGTTATCTCACCCGAGCCCGGGAAGTTACCCAGACGGAAAATATCGCAACTTTGAACTTTTTGAAGTGGGTAAGAATAATTCATCTAGGATATTTAATTCAATGAAATAAATTTGACAACATTACAGTAAATACCGCTCTCGAAAAACGTTATAACCGCGATCACAAAGACAATAAAATTCAACCGGTCTACATTAAAATGTTGATTGATTTCATAAAATCGTCCATAACTTCGGTTGACATCTGTTCTGACGAAGTTACACTTGCGCCTTAATCATTTAGCCTGCTGCCCTAAATTACAATGTTGAAGTTAGTATTTTAAAATTCACAACGCCAATTTCGCAACGTCCATCAAACTTTAAAATATTAAACACTTGTTTTAGACAGCGTCCAAAACATTAAATGTGAAATCAATTAAAATTTTGTTAGATTCCGAAAGTTCAGTATAGGCACACAATAAAGAAGAATACTTTAGGAAATGTAATATTAATAGTTTCAATTTTTTTTAGAAAAAACAATCCATCCATGAATAATTTTATCCCTAGCAGGTATATAATATTATACAGTACCAGCATAGCTGGAGAGGACAACACAGGAATGAATAATTGCCCGCCATCCCACAGACAACGGAACGCGCCAATAAAAATGCGGAAGAATTATTGAGGAAGCTAGAAGGAATAACAATAAAAAGTCTATGGTTTGTACCTGGGAAAAATTATTCGATTTCTCACATGTTCAAATTATTGTGAATATTTTTCATTTTTCCAAATTTCATTTCTGTTTTACCCGATTATTAATTTTACCTACCTTCTATTGATCCAAAGCAAAACAACCTTAATATTATAATCAATCGGTTGTTATTCAAAAAGCATGACACCTAAAAAACAAGTTGCTACCCAGAAAAAACCACGGGATGTAACTTGACTTACCAAGAAAACATATTATTTGCTTTAATCCACCTTTTTAAACATAATATCTGATAAAATACATTATAGGTAGGTGCTTTATTAGGTAAGTAAGGATTTGAAAAGATTATTTTTGATATTTTATTTTTCAAATTTGATAATTTCAATTAAAATCAGATCCAAATTTGAAAAGTTAACATTCGTACATATGTACGTACGTACTGAAAAAGAAAATTATTTATAGGTAATTGCCCAGCTTTCATTTACACGAAGAAAAACAACAATAAACAATTATTACCTACGGGTATATGTGCAGTGGCGTGTGGATCCCAGACTGCAAAGGGGCGTGCATCAGGGCACATAAATATTTAAAAAATATGAATTTGATGTGAAAAATTCGCCAGTTTTCCGGCTACGACGTCATCACATTCATTTCGATGTACTGGTGGACGTATCAATCGAACGCATTTATGCTACGCGATTTATACCAAAAAATCTCGTAAAACAAAGTTGTCGGTAAAAAATTGAGTTTGTGGGGTAAAAGGTTCACCCTGCACCACTGGTTATATGATTCACTAGATAACATCAAAATTTTACGATCCCATTAACTGAGCAATATTTTGAAGAAAGGAAATCTTCATAAATTATAGTCGAAATTTTCCGACCGAGCTAACGAAAGTCGTAAAAACGCGTATTAAAGAATACTTGCCAAATTACTTTACCTAATGGCCACGATCTTTTTAAATCTTAATTTCGCTAATTTAATTTTGCATCGCTTCGAGACCCGGCTATATTAGCGGTATCGTCTCCATCATCATTAAGGTCGGGTATAAGATAGTCTGAATCCTCAATGATAATATACCCCCCCCCACCTCCCGCTCAGTTAATTTATTTTAACCAGTCTACGTCATGTACGCTATAGAACACTTCAAGATAAGCATATACGTAAACTAGTATGATAATCATTCAGGCGCGTGCCGTTCATAATAAGAAATTACTTGAAGATGCGAATTGAAAAGCAAGACACGACAACAATAAAATACTAAACTTAAATAAAAACTTTTCGCATTGTTATTTAAATATATAATAAAATAAAACACGCTCTTCGTAAGCCAAATCATTTCGATTATTTGCAGCCCGTTCCTGTTAGAAGAATAATCCCGGAGGTGCTCCCATTTCCTTGGGAAATGCTTTCGCCATTTTAGGCGCTTAGGGATAGTTGGTTGGGAGTTTTTTTTAACCACACATAGCGAGCTGATATATGGTTATATACAGAATGACTTCATAGTTTTTAAACCTTGATAAACCAAATACATGTTTAAATCAATATCACAAACAGTGGCGGCTCGTGACTTTGTGTGCTAGAGTGCTAAGATTGAAAAAAAAACGTCACAATTGATTTTTTTGTAGCCGAAAATGATTTTTTTTTAAATTTTGTTGTATGAAGATTTTCTAAATTTTTCAATATTCATTTTAAAAAATGTTTTTCCGCTAAAACATCGATATTGTTGAGTGCAAATATATTATAAATCATTTATGTATAAAATTGAGCATACTAGCCTTCCTAATAGTATTAGTATTTTTGTTTGTATTTCCGTTATTTATGATTGTTAATCTCTAAGGTTTCCAGTGAATACAATTCTTAAGCAGTAATATTTTAAATTCTTTGTGAAATATTTACTAGAATTTAAGGTAAAACATTCAAAAATGCCTTTATTGGTTTAAAAACTTCACCTTTTTTTTGATATTTCAGCATGTTTTCACAGAATTTAAAGGATTACAGTAAAAAAATTGTATTCACTGGAAACCTCAGACATTTTCCCACCACTTACTACCCATTTAAAAAATGGAAGATAAATCATTAGTAGTATTGCTTGTATTAGAATGCTGCAAAGTGAAGTTTAGCGTCATTCTTAAGTGCTGGCCCTTAAGCGCCGACTAATGGCCCAACGGCGGTTGGTCAAATTTTATGTTGGGTTGTTTGATCAGCTGTTGATTTCCGTTCACCATAGGGGTCAAAATTACCCAAAAGTTGATGTACCAAAATCAGCGGTTTTCGAAGAATTTTTTAAAATATAAAATTATTAAAAATAAACTGATGGTCAATTTGTGACGATGTCAAAGGTGAAGGTCGGTCAAACAACTGACCCTTAGTCTTAAAACGTTCCCTGCAGATTACCAGTGATTTCAAATTTACAAAATTCATGACACGTTCCTGTCAGTACATATTAAGATTCAGGGCAGCGTCTCACCTATAAATATTGTGTACTTTCCATACAACACTAAATGAATAGATACAAAATATTTTTGAAACAATTACTGGTTTAAGAAAAGAAATACAAACATTTCCGGGTTACGAATAAGCTTACAATATTTTTAAAACTCCTACTAACAATTAACTATTGAAACACACGTCAAATGGAACATAATAAGTTCATCGTGCAGTTGCGTGATCTTAATTGAATGTACTTAATTTAAATTCAAAAAGGTCGGTCATTCAACTGGCCCTTAGTATAAAATCATTCCCTGCAGATTACCGGAGATTTTAAATTACAAATACATGTTCCTGTCAGTACAGTATTGAGATTCGGAGCAGCGTCTCACGAATAAATACTAAGCGTGCCGTACGTATTGTACCAACAAACATATAACTAACTCGAATCACAGCAAATGATAGTTGTTATTTATTCAGTTGATTTGGTGGATTACATTAACCTCTGATACGCGAGGCTCGTAATATCGATAAATACAACTCTCCATAAATTGGATGTATGATTATATATACATACAAATTGATGTATTTCTGTAATTGAAGTTAGGCATTATACTACATAATACGTAACTTTGATTACAGCGATAATTATTTCCGTACATGATTTATACGTACGCAAAATACAATCTAAAATAAAACTGCAAGTGTTTTCGTGGCTGTTCTGACATGCTCACGATTGCATTGTGGATGCCCCTCTTAACCCAACCGAACCCAACAATGTTCCTTTTCTTCTTTATCGCGCCATTTGGCCGATTTCCACATGCGCTCTATCTGTGCGGTTAGGTTAGGTTAAGTGCTTAAGAAGGTCATACACAAAGTATAATTTCCAGTTATATTTTTAAGTCACGAAGCCAACTCCACGTACATTTGGAGGTACGAGGCGTAACTTTGATTTCAACAATAATTATTTCAGTCGACCATTGATCACCAGAACCGTCGATAACTCCGATAAAGAATATTTAATGCCCGAATCAAAACATGAATAGTGGTTACTAGCCAGTCTTCGGGTCATAAATCAGTTTTGTTCCGCCCAAACTCTCTCACCGGCCGTGTTTAGCCAAGTCATAAATAATATTAATACACTAACACGGTTATGGGTCATGATGGACACTGAAGCGAATTTTGGCAAATTGACCGATATTTTGAAACAAAAGAAGAAAATGACCTAACGTTTCGTTATTAATATATAACTAGGTATTCTTAAATTAAATAAAGATACCATTCTTGTGTTGCCTGCTTTTCTAATTATACTTTTCTTTACTCATTTTCCTTGGATAATTAACCAATGAAAAATTCATTATCTAGAGTATCTACAGCATTGGTACCGAACAAAAAAAATATTTATATATTATCGTAGAAAGCAATCACTTTGTGGTTTTACATATATAAGTAAATGAAAAAATAACTTTACAACGAGTATTTGTATTCTTAATAATCAGGTAAATTTGTTCAGTAGTCCAATATTAGGTATGAAAATGATCATTATTATTCTGTAATCACCTTCTCAGTTGACGTTTTGTCTCTTTCAATTAATATTATCTGTCTCTTTCTCTCTGTTTCTTTGTTTATAATTTAAATATTAATCTATTGTTTTACCATTGTTTGTTGTGTTTTGTTCTCCCTCTGCATGTATATATAACCACACACTTCTTATTTTTTGTTTAGTTTAATTTTGTACCCCGATGATGCTTAGGCTAAGCGAAACCGGTATGTCTTTAAAATTTAAATAATATCGGTAGTCTTATACAAAGTGATTTTCCATTTCTTTGAAAAAATTTATTTACACTAAGCTGACCAAGTTAAATGAAAAGTGCGAGTAGTCCGACCTCGAGTAATGAGTAATGTTTTTCAAATTTTCCAATTCGTGTCCTTTGAGTGTAAAACTGAATCTTTCACTAAATAATAATAAGTGATAACAGTGAACTTAAATAGCGCAGTTTTCTGATATTTCACCAAAAGTGCGCTTTATACTAAATTAATTAAGCTAATAATAACAAGGAGAAAATAACATATAATATGCATACAAATTAAAACCATCTAAAATCATGACCGTTATCATAAATCATGAGAAGATATGGGTATAACAGTGCATGTGTACATCAACAGATTAAAAAATAAATTTTAAAAAATACTAGAAGTTAATAAAAATAATTATGTTTATCTGAAGTGACCTGCCAGGTAAGAATGTTTCTGTATATTATCTATAATATAATATATATCACATAATATAAATAAAAATAAATATGTCATAGATAATATGTAGTAAGTTATGAGATATAACCTAGTAATTAAGATTTGTATGGCGCCCTTGAGGTGATTTTTCACAAAACAGCGCTATAAAATTATCCAAATATTATTCGTTCTCTTTTCATTTCTTTCGGAAATGGAAGTTTCAATCAGTATCGCCCTGGTGAGATTCATTCACAATCAACTATTATTGAAATGGCTTTACCACCCGTTTCCCCTCAATTTCCTTCATCATTCTCTTCCGTCTCACTACATTCCTTATTTAGTGCCGTAGTTACGTTGTGTCATTTCATAACTATAAAGTAGAAAAACTGTGTATTCAAAAAAACAAAAACAGTGAGCTCCGGCGTTGGAAATGCACAGTTTTTTAATTTACATTTCTAACGCGACATTCGGCTCACAACGTCGTCATCACGAACAATGGAGATTTAAAATATTAATATATCCGTTGAAAAATAAGACAAGACACCATATTTTTTGCCAGTACCATTTTGTAAAGTTTTTTAATATGAAATAAATTTTACCATTAAAAGAACTTGTCGAGTTTTTTCGCCCGGTGCTTTAATATTTCCACATAAATATTTCAAATTATTGGAGCGTTTCATGTAGATATTTTAAATTGCGTCGTAAAAAGATGGAGTCCTGCGTAATGTGTACTTCCTATGTTAAGATAGATTATTTCCTAATAAAATCCTGATGAAAAGTCTTTGAATTAGCATATTCCTCCCAGCGAATTTGCAAAAGTAGTCGCTTGAATATAAAGTTTTCTCAGAGAAAAAAAATTCCACTATTTTTCACTTGTTTTCCTGAGGGATTACCTGATGTCTGAGTTTTGTTTTTGAAAAACTTTTCAAAAGAAAAATACTAATTCAACGGGTGAGCTATTTCTTTAACGGGCGCTTTTAATCAGATAATGTTACAGTTTGTGTGAATGTTTACCATGAAACAAATAATGGGAAATTTACTTTAATTTAAAATATGAAATATGAAAATGGTATTCTAGAAATTTTACCTTCCCATAAAGTTACTGATACATTGCGGCGTGCCATACATAGTATAAATTACATAATAATAACAGATTCATACTCTGTTTTCATAACCATATTTTATAAACAAATTAACCTGTTTTTTGAAGAACCCTTCTTTCGTCAGGACAATACCTAAACTAACAGTTAGTAGACAAGTTGGTAGCCGAGTTGACAAATGCGTCGGTTTCCCACCGAGACGTCGTGGTTCAATTTATCTGTTATCTTAATCCTCCATCATTGCACAAGCAAAAATTTTCACTTATTATAATGGTAGTAGAAGTTTTGTTGTCCAATTTAGTTATCCGATTATTCGTAACTCAGAAATGTTTTTCTTTCTTTTTAGAAATAGAAAAGAGAAAAAAAATCTTACGCTGCTTCTTCTGCATTCACGGTGGAAGTAAAAAAATAGAAATGATGAGTTTGCTCATACACACAAACGTCGTTTCCCATTTTTTATAATTGCGATCACGCAACTGCACGATGAACTTACTATGTTCCGTTGACGTGTGTTTCAATAGTTAATTGTTAGTAGGAGTTTCACAAATATTGTTAGGTTATTCTTAATCCAGGAATGTTTGTAGTTCTTTTATTTAAAGCAGTAATTTAAATAAATAAAATTGTGTCTATTCATTTTATGTTGAATTGGAAAGTACACAAATGTAAAGAAATGAGATAGCTAAATAAAATGAATACATACTATTTTTTTCATATTTTATTGGTATGTAAACTCTTTTCATGATGAAAGTAGTGTTTTTTTAGGAATCAAACAATTCATAAAAAAATCTAAAAATGATTAATCTTGTGTTGTAGAGTAGGAAATATAAAAGTAAAATTAGGATGCTTGTGTAAAGTGTTCAGGGGTTGTTAGATTATCGTTTGATGTGATTTTGGGAGGGTAATTTTTTTAAATAATATGTTTTTAAGGGATTTGAAAGTTGTATAATTTGATATCGATATTATATCAAATATTTGTATTGCTATTTGTAACCTTTTTTCTATTTAAATAATGAATTTTATTCTGACGGACACAAATTCAAAATACATGATTCCCACAGCACAGAAGATAAAATATTCACTCTGGTGATCTAAATATACATAAATTAGGAAATTTCGTGTTTCAAATTCAGAAGTTCGCTGAGAATATCCTGTAAATTAACTGAGAAACATTCCTCTTGTATAATATTTTACAATCTACAAAGTTATCTTCAAAATAATATTTTATGGCAGTTACGAGATGTTCGTACATAATTTATTAGGACATTGAAGATTGTCCATTTTAAAGGTTTTTTCTGTCAATATTATTCTTGAAAATTTTTATTCAAATAAAAGTGATGAACACGTTACAACAGATATTCACGGATATTTTTGACTTACGTTGAAGTAGTTTTTATACCGGACTTGGCCCGAGATTTTAATAAATACTATTTATTCTTTTTGAAATTGAAAAATATAACAAAAAATAATATGGCGTTTTCTTTTTTGCCAATTTAATTAATATTCAGATAAATCTTCAAAGCTCATGATGGATACTGTAATAAAGATAAAAATTATTATAATTTAAGGCATTTATTGTTGATTTTAAGTTACTCCCTCAAAAGTTTCATATCGCTATATGTTGCAAGACACAAGTAATTTGTCGACTATTATTTATAGCTTACCTACGTCAAATGTTTTTTTCTGTTAGTTACATCATTAGTTTTAGGTTTTTGAACTTATTTTGAAACACATTTACAAAGATGTTTTACAAAACGACCATGTATAAATTGTTCTATAGTCTGTTGTATTTTTAACGTAATAAGAGAATACTTTGAAATACTATTAGTGAATATGGCATACAATTTAGCTCAATAGTCGATTTGGTAACTAACCTTCAACATTTAAATTACACGAAGGTCGAATATTAGTATTATTCGTGTATTATCATTTTTTCGGGTAAAATGTGACATGATGGTATTTTTTCTACAAAATAAAAATGTTTATTAAGGTCTGAAACAGCATAAATATAAACTGTATTGACAATATCATAATGTTTCCACATGTGGGCCTACCAGGAGACGTGAAGCGTAAAGTAGGTAAATAATATATAAAGTCGTCGGGCCATAAATGGGCGTCGCGGTGCCATCTAATAAAACTAAATTTATGCATTCGTAGGATCTGAGAAGGCGCCGACACCGGACGCCCACTTGCTCGAAATTGATCATAAGCAAGATACGATTTAAAAAGTCGCCCCAATGAAGCAAATAAAACTTTCGCAACATACAAACATATAAAGTATTAAGCATTCATGAGAAATGTTTCAAAGTAACAAAAAAACTATCGCACTTTTTTAATCAGCGTTGATTCTTGATTCGGCTTATCTTTAAGGCATCAAGCATGTAAATTACAGTTGCTCCAAGTGATTTTATTCATGAAAATGGTAATTTTTATACCCTAACGATTTCTAAAGACTAATTTATTGATTTATTTATTTTATTTACGCCCTAGTGGGCTTTTACTTCAAATTTATACAATACATTTATGTTAACAAAGGTGGAGCATTATGTTATGATAGTACATGGTACATGAAAAAAAAACAAAAAAGTACATACTTCTTGAAAAAATAAAAGATCAAAATAACAAATTAAATATATAACCAGCGGTAAATATAAAACGGAATATACAAAATACAATAAAAAAATCATATAAAAGTACAGAAGAGAGAAAAAAATATTGTATATCTTTTAGCGAATAAACCCAAGTGAGTTATTTATAAAAAAACAGTGGAGTAGCCTATTAGGTAAATAGTACTGCTGATTATATAATATATTCACTTTGGTGTGGTAAACTCGTAAATTTCAGTAAAGTATTTTTGAAGAGTTCGTTTTATCACTAATACTGAATCTCCAAATATGTCAACATTTTCAAATCTATTACCAAGATTATGCAGTCGATTTATAGGTGTGTAAGCCTGATAGTTAGTTTTAAAACAGAAAAGTTAGCAATGTGTCTCGTATTTGTAGTCGGTACATATAATTTTATTGTGGCGAGAACATCAGGGCGGTCAATACCATAATCAATAATTGTATTGAGTAGGACAAGGTCTTAAACAATTCACCTATCGGACAGCGTAATCAAATTTAGCTGTTTCATCAAATTTATCTGATTAATGTTTTTTTAGCTTAAATTTGATAAATCTTAGGAATTTGTTCTATACCCTTTTTTACATTGACGGAATTTACTTTGTAAAATGGGAACCAAATAGGCGAATTGTACTCTACCGACTACTTACTAGTGAAGTGTACAGGGTTTTCAAAAATTCTAGTGACTTGAAGTCACTTGCAGTTCTGCATATAAAACAAAGCATTTTTGAAGCTTTTTTAGTTATTTCATTTACGTGCAGATTAAATGTAAACTTTTCATCAAACATAACACCCAAATCCCCGATTCAAGTGACTGGTGTCAATTTTAAATTATTTAGAGAGTATTCATAAGTAATATGACTTTAAATTTTACAAAAACGAATGACTTGACATTTTTGAATATTAAGAAATAAAGAATTGATTATGCAGCATTAATTTATTATATCTAAATTGAATTGTAAGATATAGCAATCGTGTATACTTCGTATTATTTTATATATGTTTAAATCGTCAGCAAAGAGTTGAACTTGTACATCTTTAAATAAGCTGACAATGTCATTTTTAAATAATGAGAAAAAATAGTCCGAGGTGAGATCCTTGGGAAACCGCACTTGTGGTTTTGAAAATGTAAGATTCTACAGAATTTATTTTAACAAAAAGTTCTCTATTACTAAGGTAATTGTTGATTCAACTCAAAAAGAACCCTTTATTCCCATCAGACTTAGTTTGTGTACAAGAATATGTCGTCTAACGTTGTCAAAAGCTTTGGAAAAATCAGTGTAATTATGTTATAATTATCATTATGAATCAACCTGATATTTCAAGGCAAGGGAATAATCAGTTATAAAATTTCCATACATGAATAAGTTACTTAGAGTAGATTGACTTGTGATAAAGCCGTGCTGGTTGGGTACAATAATATTATTGATTTGTTTTATAATGACATCTGAGACTAACGATTCAAAGAGTTTAGGAATGGCGGACAATATTTGTAGTAATTAATGAGTGAATTAGGAGCAAAGCAAAAGTAGCCATTGTATCACAACTTCTACCCTCAAGTGGGAGTATGTTAGGCACGTAGCATAGTTAACAGAAGACCGTTAAAATTCCAATATGGTTGTAAGCCGTCCTTGGTTGAAAAACAGAAAAAAAGTTGTCGCCCACATTTGAGGGAGACTAACGATTTAAGTCAACTACCGGTTCCGGGTGGTTGAGAGGTACCTAGATCGTCAAAACTTGAGACCAAAAGACTTACACAGAAAAATAACGTCATAAATGTTTACATTTACATAATGTATTAAAGTAATACCTTATGATGACAACCTGACGCTAAAGCTTTTTTAATGAAACTACCTACTTCAAAAACATTGTTTTTTTTATTATTTAAAGAAAGACAAACATTCCGGATTACGAATCACCCGATAGTGTTTGAAAAACTACTACTACCATTATTATAAGCGGAAAATGTTACTTGCGCAATGATGGTGGACTTTTCTAGCAGAGGAATTGAACCCACGACGCCTGGGTGAAAACCCGACGCATTTTTTCACTCAGCTACTTACCGGTCAATTAAATTACTTCTTCTACATATTATTGAATAATAATATTTTTAAGTACTATTAAAATCCTTTTATCAGTTTCATAACATCGCCGCCTCATTAAAATAAAAAGTATTAATTTATTCCATAATTAATGATTCGGTTCATCGACTCCTAATCCATCCCCTTGGCTTAAATTTGGAGCAAGCAATTACTGAATTTCATTTTAGCATAAATTTGAAAGATAATAAAAGTGCCGTAAAATTGTCTGCGCGAGTAATAAATTCAAAATTAAAACATTCATAGATCCTGAAAAAATGCCAATTGAAATGTTAAGCATTATTCATTATTATTTGATTTCAAATGGCGTGTTTTAGGTGTGGTAGGTATGAATGTTTTGCAAACGGGAGAAAGTGCATTCTGTATTTACTGCACTGAGCGCTGGGTATCGTGGAAGCGGCCGTCTTAAGGCTCAGCATCCAAAAATACACACTGTTTGTCTTTCTACTATAAGCAATACTACAAATTATGTTTCTGTAAATTCTATACGGGTAGTTAGGCAAATGCCTAAGGTTGCTAGTGAATAACATTATTTTACTTTAATCTTTTAAATTATATGTGAAATACGTACTGGAACTTTAGGTAAAACGTTCAAAAGTGCCTTCGCTGGTTTTCAAACTGTTAAATTTTAGTACATTTTTTATAGAATTTGAAAGATTACCCGGCAATTTTTTTTATTTACTGGAAACCTTAGACATTTTCTTAACTGCCTATGTAGAATTTACAGATACATCATGTGCATTATTGCTTGTATTAGAACGCTACAAAGTGACGTTAAACGCCATTTTGGGGTTGCTAAGCCTTAAAGTGATATTGTACAATCTAGAAAATCCATAAGAACCACCACAAAAACTAGTATAGCTGAAGAATAAAAGGACATAAAAAGCTTCTTCAAAGCGGCCAACAACGATAAAGGCTACAACGGCCAGTGTTGCAAGTAATAAAATAATGAGTGTAGCAAATTTCGAATAGCGTGCTTGGAGATTATTTTTGCTCGAGCTGAAATTTGCATTAAAAATACATAGCTTTACTTTATGGTCGCTTGCTTATGGCTCGTAAATTATACTTAAAATAGAATCGGGAACTCCTGTAGTCTAGTCTAAGCTAACTTAATCCGCGCACTTATTCACCCGCCCACCAAACCGCCTTGAGCTACGTGGGCGGCAGATAAAATTTAATCTCTTTGCGACCAAGAGTCGCGCCTGTATACTTTATTAACCATTATAAACGAACAGGTATAAACAGTAAAAATATTGGATCACCTTTTAAAATGCGCAGTTTAGGTACATACATAGGGTTAATAGTGTGAAGAATATTTTTTCAAATGTATTCAACTTTCATCTTTCAATAGTGTCCTTCGCAATTGATACAAATCGTAAAATTGAAGTTATCGCCTTAACTTGGATCTTCCGGGTTATTTTTTTCTTTTGTTCTCGGTTGGTAGTTTGTGTCCCAGAAACCTAAATCCCTTCACTTTGCTTGATTTAGTTGAGCAATGAAGTATTTTAAAAAAATAATCTATCTGTAATTGTTATTTAATTATCGCTTAGTTGTTTTTAAAACTTTTTACTGAGACGAGGAGATATTTCATAAAAATGACAAATAAATTATCCAAGAATTATCATTTTTGTTGAAAGAAAATAAAAAATATTCGAAGCACAGTGAAAATTTGAGCTAAATATGAAAATAAACAACCAAAATGTGATATAGATTTCTAACTTCTGGATTTAGATCAAGGAAAATAATTGGCTTCAGAGAAAAATAATAGGAAATATTGTTCAACGTAATTTGACGTTTGAGAATATCATAATAAGATAATTGAGACTGGGAGATTGATTTTCTTAACAGAGTTTTACTAATTAACCTTTCAGAGAGAGAAGCCAAGCTACACGACATAATAAAATTTCAAATGTTTTCAATAAAACACGTTTCAACTAATTAGTAGTAGTGTCAACGGTTAGTAGCTGAGTGGGTAAACGCGTCGGATTCTTACCTGGGCGTCGTGGGTTCAATTCCTATGCTAGCTATCCTTTATCATTGCACAAGCAATATTTTCCGCTTATTATGAGAGTAGTTGGGGTTTTTTCAAATATTGTAAGGTTATTCCGCAACCCGGGAATATTTTTATTTCTTTAAAAAAATACGAAATAAAAATAAATACGAGAACATATCTATTATTATTTTTTTTTACATTTAATACCGCATAAGAGTTCAATCTGCTCCCAACCGTCTAGATCCAGTGAGACTATGGTATCCCTAATCGGGGTATGTTGTAAACCTAGAGGTAGTGGGGAGGGTAAGGAGATGGAAAAGATGAAGGTTGGGAAGTACCTGGCTATTCAGAACTGGTTATCAAACACGGCTAAAGCCAATTCAAGCAACGTTTCGATTCTGAATAGTGATCATTCACCAGGGCAATACTTTGAGTATTACCACTCTAATATTAAACTTTGTAAAATTATTATTTAACGGTGCCTCTTAAAACACCAGACAACTAGGTGAAGTAAATCAGACCAACGAAATTGAGAGAAAAAAAATATTTGGGCATATCCAAAAAAAACAGGAAGATATTTAATGACGCGTGTATTTAACTTAGTGTATACATCCAGTATTTCTTTATCAACGTTCGGAGTGCAAACATGGACTCTATCCAAAAAACGTTATGACTAAAACGGTCATCACACAAAGAGCCATGCTAGGTATCTCCCTGCGAGATAGAAAGACGAACGAGTGGATAAAGAGCAAGCCTAAGGTGGCCGACACAACCATCACAATACTGAGAGCGTCATCGACTGGTTACCGAGGATTTTAAGGCTTTATTTGAATGTGAACAAACTGTAATAAAATAAATAGTATTTTATTTTACCCTCCCGGGTTTCAAACCCGCGAACGGGATCGATATTTATACTTTGCGATTGGGAGTGTAATAAAAAATAAAAGTATTTTCCTGTTGGGTATTTCATAGCCAATGTTGATTATTATTTTTGTTTACTTTCTTTATGACACTTAAAGAGTTCTCTCAGAAGTGTTAAGTTGCCTTTTCAGAAATGTTCATTTCTCTGAAGTTTTTCCTTAATATTTTCGACGCCTTTTTGGTCCATAGACTTGAATGGTCAAAGTTGCGAATTTGTTTTTAAAATTCATTGAACAAATGAATGCATGGCAACGCTAGTTTAAAATTCTTCAAATTATTTCCACGAGAGTGCTGGAACCAAGTATTTAAGAACAGGGTGTGTTTTGCGAATTAATAATTATATTAGAACCTACTCGCGTTCCAGACTTCAGAGGAAAATAATATCGTGTTGAATTAATTAAATTTGTGTTGCTTGAATCAAAAGTGCCGAAAATATTTCGGACACCACTGACATGATTCATTTATTATTCTTACGGTAAAATCTATCAAATGAGTGCTGATACTTTTTTAATGGCGGCGTGTTCAAATATCTGAAGGGTGGATTCAATCTAGATATTTCCCTGAGAGGTCCTACGCCCGTTATTACGTACAGATATTTATAAGAAATGCTTATGTATGAACCAACACTTAACCTTTTTCCATTTTTTATTCACTAATCGCTTTGCCACTCAGTTCCAATACAATTCAAATATAAATTTAATGTTGTTTATAAACTACTTAACTAACAATCAGTTTCAGCTGAGAATGATTAGGCAGAGAAGATGGTTCTCCATACAGCCTCTGTCTTGGTACACATGACATGATACAACATAAGTAATTGATTCACTTCTTCGTGCTATGTCTTTCTTGGATGTCTCCAATTTCTTCTTCCATTTCCTTTCGTGTCATATATTCTAAATGAACTACCTATTCATAGTAATAACTCCGGCACAACTCGCTTACAAACTAAAAACTCCATGATCGTAGAACGTTTTAATTTATTAAAAATAATAATAGCATAGCGTCCATCGTTTACCGTTCTACCACAGAGCGATTTAAAAATCAATTTCCATATTCAGTTTAGAACAATGAGAATTTTCGATGGCAGAGCACCAATCGGCCCGCTGCCTTCTTCACAACGTTAAACAATGAATTTCGACGCAATATTGACGCGCGAATAATGACGTTTGAATAATCAAATGCTTTGTGATGCAACAGACTTCATACCAATGGCTTGCGGAAAAATTGTAAATGAAATTTTCTACAAAAAAAAAAAAATATATACCACTAAAATATTGTTAAAGCTAGACAGAATAATAAGAATAATTAAAATCTAAAAAGGGTTTTCCAGTGAAAATTTAGATGATTTTGTTTTGCGTTTGGGTCATTGTTCGTAATTTGGGGGGGTGTCAATTTTCCGTTCGTAATGAAGCCGATTTATATTTTATAGAAACTAAAGAAAGGGTGGAGAATTCATAAAAAACAAATTCGTCCACCCATTTCCCAAGGTGGTTGTGAAACAGTAGGTACCACGCGTTAAAAAACAATGTTGCTAGTATTGCTTTGTCTAAAACATTGGGTTCATACTGGGTGATAAAAATATTTAAAAAGAAAAATAAACACAAATATGTTATCACACACGATATGAGTAAGAAACATACGTTTATTTTAATAATTTTCCATCCTAGTACCCACCAAATTTTAACTGATGTCAATATTGCTCCGATCTACGCTACAAATGATTTATGAAACATTACAAGGAGTTAAACAGAATAATCCATCAAAATTACTTTTTTTTAAGTTAAATTTTACAAAATTCCCGGTATGGGTTTTTTTACGACAAAGGAAGAAAAAAACGATATTTCACACGCGATCTTGGAATACGTTTTTACAGTAGAGTACTTCGAAGTTAAACTATGTTCTTACCTGTTAATATTATTTACTCGTGGAAGTATTTTCTTTCCACGCATTTTCCTTTCTAATTTAGCTTGTCTTAATTGTGTTTGGAAAACAGGATAAGGCCCCCCATTTCGACGCTTTCGCAACCTTCGCGTCGTCGGTCGGAATGAGATGAGATGCGAATGGATGCAGATTTGAGATTTGCATACATGAGAGTGAAGAGAATAATATGCTGATGCAAATCTTCAGAGGCGAGGGCTCGTCGTGTGTGCCCGCAAATATAAGCCACGTAATTTCCCTCATTTTCTTGACAAAATGCTGCAGAGTTAATGGGAAGACCGATGCATAATTAACTAAAGAAGATCTCCCAACATGAGACATGAGAAAAGAATGCTGTAGGTATTGCAACCCGTCTGTTCACCCAAACACAGTGCTCACACAGATGCATTACTTGAATAAAGCATGTTTAAAACTGTTTATTCGACTTTATAAAAGAAAATTCTAGTGAAATTGAAAAAGTCAATTTTTAATATAGTAAAAAGAACACGCTGAATAACTTTTCGAAAAAAATTTCAAAACTCCTTTTGTTCGCTAATAACACTAAAGAGGCGTAAGCAAGACGATATTCTGTTTCTTGATAATGTTTGGCAAGGACATGTCGGAAGTGTATACATATGCACCAATACACACAATCCTAAGTTTGTGTTGTTTGGGTCAACTATAATTGCACGACCAATAAAATGAAAGTTGTACATAAGTGCCTACAAGTATCATGTACGAGGCCTGTTTAAAAGCAAAGGTGAATTTTGAATTTTCGCGGGCTGTGTGCATTCGATTATCGATTTTTTTTGTTATGTTGGTACACATATGTTTATCATATGTTAACATTATCAGCCATTTTGGATTAGTGGTTTGTTTTTGACAACTGGAAAGGTTAGTCACGTTCTCGTGTGTTCTTCGATTTTTTTACTTTTGAAAAAAATGGATCAAAGAATATGTATTAAATTTTGCGTTAAAAATTCAAAATTCACCTTTTCTTTTGAACAGGCTATGTATATCTTAAAAAAATTAGTCGATTTTTCTTCTGTTGCCTATTTATTAGTATTATTCAAATGGGGTAGGAAGATTTACCTTCCCGTTAGCAAGTTCGAAAACTTACTAAAGCGACACGCCAACGTTTCTTCAATATTTTAAATTGTTTTAAAAATAATTTCATTTAACCCCGAATAAAGTACAACCATTACACACACCTGTTAAAAAAAATGCCTCCTTTAAGTTAAAAATATGTCACAGTTTTCCGAGCTTTCTACAAAAAAATATTATGGTTACGTAAGAAAATACATTTTTTTTAATTATTCCCTGATATTCGAGACTTGAGTTTCGCCTGATCTACTGACAACTTATTTGACTCTGCTACACCCTGGACCATCACCTCATCCTGCCTTTGGATATCCGACCTAGCAGTTTCCGGACAGGCGCATTATGAGAAGACACAGCGGCTGCTGACTGATTAACCGGTGCCCCTATATTACAGTCTATGTGCGGGACAGACGTCCCATACATAACTAATCTCTACAAACACTACGACGTGTGAGACGGCCATCTTAGACGCTTTCCCCCACATTTAATTCGAATCGGTTTCGGTTGAATGTAATTTTATTTTTATTTTTATTAAATGTCTTGTTTGATGTATATGATAAGACGAATTTCAGATTTAAACTGATTCATCTGTATAATTATTTCCCTAAAATGTGTATTCATAAATAAAATATATCAACGACTCTCTCGTCTATTCCTATTGGAAACATTTATTCTAAAGAAATGAAGAATTCAGTACGTATAACCCAAAAGCAAACAATGTTCCACGTGAAGTCGTATAATATTTTACTTAATTACATTTTGTACCCTTTCAGAAAATTAGTTCTTTAATTAAATTGATATAAGAAAACTTTTTACGAACCATAATCAAAAAATAAGATTTATCTGAAACCTTTGGCATGATAATTGGTTGACCGTTCAATGCTAAGTAATTATTGCTACCTACCCACGCATTTACGAGCCGAGAAAGGACGTAGTCTAACGTTACATTTTAATACCTTTACTTGGGCTTTTACGATGATTTCCCTCCGGATTTTTCGAGTAAAACTACGACCACGTAAATCAAACGAATATAAGTTTAAGAGAACTTTACTCTTCTGTAATGAAAAAAAGATTTGTGTGAAATGCTTTTTTTATAAAATACGTTTACATATTCTAAAAAGTTTAAACTGTAGATATGAGGATCTCTGCGAATGTAAAGATTTAAAAAATGATGTACTTAGGTATTTCTATAAATACAAATTTGTATATTTTTAGTAATTAATTCAAAACTTAGAAAAAGTAATGAAACTATGAAATGATACTAAGAAAATGAATTATTGTAACTACGCGCACATAATTTATAACAAAGTTACAAAATATGTAGAATATACAGGGTAGAATCAACAAGTAGTAGGACTGATTTATTTTTTTTTTGTATTAATCGGTACAAATTCTTAGTAGCCCTCGAAATAGCACCCTTGTGCTTCAACATAACGCGTAAAACGCGATTCTCACTGCTCGTACGCCTTCTGGAACTCGCTTTTCGGAATCCCCTTCAGAAAAGCCGTCACGGCCCCTTAGATGTCTTCTACGGAGCTGTATCGGTTTCCCTTAAGGTCCCGCTTGAGCCGAGGAAAGAGGAAGAAGTCCGGCGGCACCAGATCTGGACTGCAGGGGGGGGGTGAGGCAACGTGGTAACCCTGTGCTTGGTCTGAAACTCCCTCACCAGCAGCGCACTTTTTGTTCATCACTCAGGACTCTTGGCACAAATGGCACAAACTTGGCACACACCTTTCGCATGGCCAAATCCTCGGTAATATTTTTTTAGATGCTACCGTACGAAATCCCTAACTGATCAACAATCACACAAATGTTTGTGCGCCGGTCGGAGTTCAGGAGCGCCTTTACTTTGGCCACATTTTCATCAATCCTTGAAGTTGACGGGCGACCGGCGCGCTTGTCGTCTTCGACGAGCTCCCGCCCCTCCCGGAACAGCTTATGCTACTCGAACACTGTTGAGCGGCTCATGGCAGCATCCCCGTAGGCGTCCATTCCGATTGTCTCCGTTGCGGTTTTCCCGAGTTTGACGCAGAATTTGATGGCGTAGCGTTGCTCGAGATTTTTCTCCATCTTGGATCGCAACGTCACTTCTTAACAGAGGTTCACGGAAATCAACGTGCTTACTCTCCGCTTGCCCGCAGGTGACAGGAAAAAATATTGGTCTCTTTGGAAGGCTCCCCACTACCACGCCTAGGTAGTCCGACCCCCATCTATTGCTTGGTTCGCGCTACAGAAATTCAGTCCTACTACTTTTTGATCCTACCCTGTATCATACAAAATAAACTATGGAAGAATACTATAATGTAAGAGTGTGTATCTAGTATTCAGAAAAGTATTTTTACAAAGACAGCATTAGTTTTTTTAATCTCCTGAAAAAACGTCTGCCATTTTTCAGGCCGTAAAAAAACTCGTTAAAACGTAACGTAAAGACCAGTACTCTTACTGCTCTATACCCTCCCCCCTTTCCTCAACTAACCCGAACGCCAAGAGAAAACAATTTTCTCAACTAAAATATAATATCACCTTTTTTTGCAAACTGTTTGTCACCGGTGAAAAATTACGGGATATAACTAGACAACTTAGCATGATGAAAATGGAGAAAATAAAAATATATTATTTGTTTCAATTTCAAATACAGAATAAAAATAATCGTCTGGTAAAATATATTAGAGGTAGATAGATAGATACTGTATCGTTTTTCTGGATTTGATAACATTATTTATTTAATTTTCTTTACATTTACATCAACTACAATTTAAAAATGTCGCTCCCGTACGTATGCCCTAGGATACTATATTGTATAAAACAATGCTGGTAAATCGTTGTTTATAAACAATATGTTGTAAATCTCATAATCATAACTATGAAATAGCAATCACTATTTAAGTGTGGACTCTGGCGTCTTGAAATCTGCACAGCATTTTTAGTCAGATTTTTTTTAGGTAATAATAATTTAATTTGTATGGCGCCGTTTTTCCGAAAAATCACCTCAAGGGCGCTGTACAAATCTTAATTTCTACTTAATATTAATGATGTACCGTATTATTATCAACTCGCAACCTCATTTCCATAAATTTTGTATTATTTTTTTACTGTCTTCTCTAAACAAATTTTAATATATTTCTTTATTACATACTTGTATGTCAGTTGCACAATTTGTGCCGTTTGAATAAATATGTTAAATAAATTAGCTAAGTGTGCAGTTAAATACATCAGCCACCTCTGCGTATATATTAGCAACTACATGCAATCTAAATACAAGCGAGTATCAGAAAGACTCAGTCCTGATGTTACCGTTACAACTAAATAAAATTTTGGATCAAGTAGTTCTCGTTGGTATGTGAAAGAAAATGAGATTCAATAACTCAGGGCTGTCTATAATATCATTGACAATTTTATAAATAAAAGTGACACAGCGTCCTTGAGGTGATTTTACCACAAAAACAACGCTATGGAAGTAATTCATAAATAAAAGTGACACATTATAGTGTAGTAGGCGCCTATTATAGAGTAAAATAAGCGTCCTTGGGGTGATTTTACCACAAAAACAACGCTATGGAAGTAATTTATAAATATAAGTGACACATTATAGTGTAGTAGGCGCCTATTATAGAGTAAAATAAGCGTCCTTGGTAAATAAGGTGATTTTACCACAAAAACAACGCTATGGAAGTAATTTAAAAATAAAAGTGACACATTATAGTGTAGTAGGCGCCTATTATAAAGTAAAAATTACTGTAACATTTGAATAGCAATTCTATAAAATGAAGATAGTTGGACAACGAAATATAAGAATTGGTCAAGAGAGGGGACAGTGTCAAGGAGTAACTTTGAATGATCATTACCTTCATCCCAAAATGTTTCATCATATGACTTAAAACTATACCGTATATTCAAGAACCATATCGACTGCATTCTTCTGCAAATTGATTTAGACTCCATCATAAATTGGCCAAAAACTAACCGTATCTTCAGTACATCAAAATGCAATGTCATCTCATACACATGAGCGAAACAGCCGATCATGTTTGAATATTTAATCAACGGTAATATATTTCATCGCCTGACTCAGATAAAAGATCTAGCAGTTATTTTCGACGGCTAAATGACATTCCACCAGCATGTAAATGACTTATGCAACAGAGCATAAAAACTGCTGGGTTGTCATTCACAATTCTTACTCATTCCAAAACTAACTAGTATTTAGACTCCTTTACAATTCACTAGTGGTAAGTGTATTAGAGTCAAACTGTATAATCTGGACCCTGTATTAATCTTCTCTTTTATCGAACAGTGAGATTCTGACACAAATCAACCTATTTATGGCAGAGTCTCACTCGGAGACGTCACCACATTTTGTTGGATTGTTGAGCAAGTCATTCAAATCTACATCTCGTCCGTGGCGAGAGCGACCCGCTATCTGAATACGGTGGATGACAAAGTCGACGTATTCTTCGAAACCTACAGTGAGTTTGCAAGGTTTTTGGCACTGCATACTAAATGTATCAACGGTACTATACGGTACCGTTTTATAACGAATTAGGTAATATTGTAATATAACCTGTAATGTTATAATATCATGTACATCAATAAAATAAATAAAATAAGCGTCCTTGAGGTGATTTTCCCACAAAAACGACGCTATGGAAATAATCCATTTTATTATGAATAATAATTTATTAGTAGCAATTACCTGTTTCATTTTCCATCTGGAATTTCTATCAATATGATTTCTATCATTTAACTTTAACAAATATAGCTGTCAAGAAAACTTTAAATGAAAATCGGGACGTTTTAAAATCAATTAAAAATAAGATATGTAAAATATTATCATTGGCTCCTTGCGTTTTGTTCTAAAACAAGCGTTGGAGTTTGGACAAATAAATGCTTGGGATTCGTATAAATCAATCAAATATTTGACACCGCTACTGAAGTTGTTGCGACTTATATAATTCTTTCAAACCATAACTTTTTAAGACTTGAAGCAAATACGTCTGCACAGTTCTGAAAGTTCAATATTTGTACACGGGACAGATTTTAGACACTACAACGCTTTAGAAACCATCATATAACTAAGATAACTACACAGGTAGCATAACATATGTTTTGGTCGATAAGTATTTTCAATAAACCCGTTAGTAGTTGAGTGGGTAAATGCGCTGGGTTTCCACCGGGTGTTTTTTTTTCAAATATTGCCAGGTTATTCGTAACTGGGGCAAGTTTGACTTCCATTAAAAATAAATTGAAATCCGCTTTTGAATGACAAGTTCTACAGGCGACGCCTGGGGTCCTAGACTGGCCTACAGACCTAGACCTTCCCATCTGACCCCCCCCCCCCATATGAAAGAAGAAGAAGGAGAATAAAAATGTGTGTGTGATAGAAAAACTTTACAACAGTGGGAAAAGAGAAAATATATTGGTAAAGCTATTTAAACATGGGATGTCTAGGTCGAAGCAAACCTTTTTAGATTGCGACATCATTGATGACTTTAAATATCCATTTGTCTGTCAAACAATAAAACCAAACGCCATACTGTTTGTATTAAAAACGTTTTAAGAACACTATAAAAATTATGCATAACGCTTCATGATGATTGAAATAACATTTTTTTAATATTTAGAAATCGCAATTAGAAAAGCACACGACCAAAAAGGATGTCGGCGTGGCCGGGAATCAAACTAATAATAATTGGGGCGAAGCCGGGTAGTAATATAATGCGTAAACAACATTACGTGAAACACCACTCTGTTAATATGTTTAAAACAGGTAGGTACTCACTAGATTTTTAGCTTACGACATTTTATTTTAAGTATTTGTTTTTTTTTCAGATTTCACAGGAAGGCGGTTTGTCTGATTGGCAATCCGTAACCCCTTCTACGTTTAATGCACAGATTCCTGCGCGTTGGTGCACATGCGAGAAACTCAAAGTACACGAGCGGAATACCCATTCACAGTTGATGTCGACTTTATGAAAACGGGTTGTTTCTCATACTCTTTTTTTTTTGCAAGTCGGTTCGTATGTGAAACGAGCTACCGGTATATTTCTCCCCTCATTCTTTAATCCGATTAACAAATCCATTTCTACAGCTCTTTCCTTGACCCACCTCACAACGTTGTCCAGCCGAATAGCGATATAGTCTCCCTATATGTACACCGCACCAACAGGGGTGCTTTTATTGGGTGTCACATCAAAAAAATTCAAAATAAATATATTATTTATAAATCTCCAGGCGGTCAATAGTGGAACAAACGAACGAACGAACTGTTTTTATATCCATACTACACTACCATGTTCGCTGACTGCAAATTTGAGTGTGTCAAGCTGTATAAAACTATCAGTATATAAACGTACGTGATGTACCCATAGGTTATACAAAATATATTTATTTTATACAAGGAACGCGTGGGTTAAGAGTGATGTTTTTCCTACGTTTTAGAATTCAGGCAGAAAACACGTTGCGCTCCCTTTTCCGCCACCTTCAAGTACGACTTCTCGGTACAGCCGCCGCCATAATAATGCTTAAATATCTCAAAAACTTCACGATAATGCTGCATATTTTGACACGAGTCTCGAGAATATTCACATTTTTTCGTCTTTACGACGAACGAGAAACATTTGCTTGTCGCACAATGGGAAAATATTGTCATCGTTGTTTTCTATGTGAACGAAAGTGTGAAAACATTGTCATTTAACTGTAGAAGCAGCTATTTTTAAGTAATGTTGTGTTTTTAACGTTATATGACTGGAATGAATATTTACATAATCATCAAATACTATATTTTATAATTTAAAATTTTCTTTACGCTTCATTGTAATAATAATTATTGAAAGAATATTAACAATACCCAAAGGATTTAAAGGAGTTCCCGAGCTAATTATATTCTTTTTGTGTCTTGTTCTGTTTCATATTTCGTTGAAAATTCATGATATTTTTTCAATAATTTATTATTATTTCATATTAAAATTGGAAACAACTTGAGTGCTTCCCAAATTAAGATGTTCTTTGAATACTGCCAAAAAACCAAAATAACACGTGAGTATTACACACACCCATTTGCTTTCTGTTTAAAATAATTATATAGACAGCAGATAAGAGACACTCCCTATTTAATTTATTAGCTCCCGGGCTCAGCTAAAAGTTGTGGAAGAATGCTTCAAGTTGCCTAACCTGTAAACGAATTACATTAACGAGTTATTAATAAGTTAAAATATTCAATTTCTCATGATCTTCCGACACTGAGACTCGTGGTTGTAAAAGGATAATATATTAGATTATTAATAATTGCACCCAGAAACAAACTGTGGCGCTGAAAGATATAAACAGCTATACTATATTCTTAAGTTTGAATTATCAGTTTTAGTAATTGTCAATTTGTTTCCATATTTTAACTTAACCTTTCTTTGGTTAACTTAATAATTTCAAAATGACTATTTGATTAGACATAGGAACTTGTTCCCATGCCCACCAGCATTTGAACTCTTACGTCGTCTCATCCCAAACATTTCAGCTTTCAAATTACTCCCAAACTTCCTTGATCTCCATGAGGGTAGGTAATTCATTAACCCTTTAACCGTTTCACACAATGTTTCTTATTTGATGTCTACACAAATTAAATTGACCTCCTCCGAGCAATTTCACCTTTCTTGGAAAAATACCTTAAATAGGGTGTGTTATGTAGCACAATAAATTCGATCAACTGCGATTTCGAATTTTCGCGCTGATTAAAATCAATTCATTGTGGCGTTATTTTTTTGTTTATTGGCCTCCCTGAAAAGTCAAAAAGTGGCGAGGAGCGAGTACAAGCCCGACCGAAATGACCGAGAGATTGAGGAAATATTGGACCGCGAATCAAAGCTGGAGGTAGTTGAACTGATTCAAAACAGTGTTTGCCGCCTATTAGAGAGACTACCATCCCCGCAGCAGACATCGAAGAGCGAATTAGCTCGATTTTTCGGCTGGTACCCGCCGTTGCTGTGGCGGCCGAGCACGCAGTTTCCGCGCGTTTTCCAGTATCGGTGATAAATAAACAATTTAGTATAATAGTTTGTCTCTAAGAGGACCCAATTCTAACGTAACCCACCAAGTTAATCAAGCTTTTCCTGGGCGTAGAATCGCTATCCTCAAATATAACCTAGAAAACATTGGCCAGAGTGTATTTTTGTTGAGATTCCTAAAACCCTGTCCAGTATGGGACTCCCAACTTTAACAAATAAGAATAAGGTCCTCTCTAAATCGACATAAACGAACTTCCAAACACGACAAACCCGTTCTATCCGCTAGAACTGCCGGTAGGGCAATTAAAAGGTAAGTGGATCTGTAAAAACAACGAGTTTTCTCTGATATTATCTTTTGCGCATGTTTAAAAGTAGGCGAATATTCCGCGTACGTAACAGGTGTCACTAAAAACAATTTAAAAAACCGAAGTATGTGAGCATGTGAATGTTTAGCCACCCGTTTAAATAACCTTCGTAATGCTCAAGAGTCTACCTTTCTCCTAGAATTATAATTTTATTTTTCTTTTTAAAGACTTAAAAACCATGGGGTTTATGCTGATGCCCCCAAAAACTTTCCGTGGTTGCTTTCCAAATTGCTCTCACAAACACTATCTCCTTTTTGATTTCCCAGTTGCGGCTTTATATTTCGCACCGTCTAATCTTGAACTGAGATGCTGGCATAGTATAATCCACATAACACTAACTTTTCCCGAATTCCCAAGAAAAAGCTTTTCAGAACCTTCGTCACACATTTGCGGGGAATATTATAATTTCAGACCACTATATCACGGAGACTTTCTCGGAAAATATTCGCTAAGCATTCCTTATGAAATAAATTAAATCAAGATTAAACTTGTTTACTTTTGCTACGAAGCACGTATAATTAAGTGCTTATATTATTTCCATTTTGTTTTAGCTAATTGCTTTATGAATTCGAAGAATCAGTTCTTCTTTTACTTGGAATAACAAGTTCGAAACTGGGGTTGGTTGTTATCCTTGAAATCCCCAATTCGGCGCCGGCAATATCGACAAGATGGCCGCGAGGGTTGGTTAGGGAGGAACCTACATTATCCAGCTACACGTGAAATGAGCAATCCGTATTCTGTGACCATCGATCTAGATTATTTGTCTCCGGAATATTTGAATCCTCACGTCGCCACGTCCCGTTTCTTTGTCAAGTTAAGTCAGAAAGGGGAAATGGTGCGAAACTTACAGTTTACGATTGAACATTCGCAAACCTAAGCTCGGGCTGTTTCGCAAATGTGTGCCAAGGAGTGGATGAACTTAGGCGAGTACTTTGAATACGACACTGATGTAAACTTTTTGATTCAAACAGACTTAAACCATAGACAGTTCAACAGTCTGGCTCCAAAAGTTATAATAGTTTTTTTTTTGTTAAATTAATTGAAAAATGTACAGAAGTAGGGGAGCATTTTTAACCAATGGAAAAACTTTTTGTTACGTTAGAAAAATGTTCAATTATAGATTTTACATAAACGTCAAGGAAAG
Source organism: Drusus annulatus (assembly GCA_022651775.1). Classification (NCBI taxonomy): domain Eukaryota; kingdom Metazoa; phylum Arthropoda; class Insecta; order Trichoptera; family Limnephilidae; genus Drusus; species Drusus annulatus. The sequence continues at coordinate 972,858 of JAGWCC010000227.1, forward strand.
TGTAGTTGAGAGGATATTTCAAGGTTTTTTTTTTCTTGAGTCCATAATTCAATATATTTTTTTCATAATGATTTTTTTTATTATTTTTTAAGTGAAATACATGATATTTCTTACTTCTTTAATGATAAGTTGAAAATCTTTATGAAGACTTAGAGCTCTGTCATCGTAAAATTAACAGAGTTTTACAATTACAATTTTAAGTCTGCAATTTCTAGCTCAACTCTCTAACCATGTGAGTATTTTTTTTTAAATTTGACGATTTAAAATATAAATATTATAATATATATATAAAATATATAATATATATATATATATATATATATATATATATATATATATGTATATATATATATATATATATATATATATATATATATATATTATTATATGTATAAATTAACTCGAGCTAAGTAAAGATAAAAAAGTACCCCTGTAAATACTGGTGTTTTTATTAAAAAAGTGTTTTTCTTTTTATTTTCTCTAAATAATATTAAAAACTCTTCAGTTGATAGTGCGTGTTCCATTTATGAAATTCCTAAATAAAAAATGAACTAAAATTACAGATGCAGAAAAAAATAGGGGAAAAGAATTGACTACAGAGAGATGGTGTAAGAAATTATCTTTTACGTAATTTGACGAGAACAACATAATAAGATAATTAAGACTGAAAGATTAATTTTCTCAACAGAGTTTTACTAATTAACCTCCCAGAGAGGGAAACCAAGCTACACGAAACAATAAAATTTAATTTTTTTGCAATAAAACACGTTTGAAAAAATCAGTAGTGTTAATTCTCTATTATTTTCAAATGTTTAACCCTTTACCGCGTGGATTTTTTAATCCTTCCAGAAAAAATATATTTGCTTAGAAATGTATTTAGTAACATGTAAAAAAATAATTTTTTAAATTTGTTTTAAAGAATTGCAAAACATTTATTATAAATGTTAAGTTTCATATTTGGTACTACATGCAATATGGCGAATAAATACAATATTCCCAAATTTGTCACACTATGCATTAAAGGTATACCAACCACACCAAGGAGTAGAAAAAATCTTAATATTTATTATTGTTACTTCTGAAATATTACAAAATATTTCACGCACTGAACAATCACTCCCACGCTCGTTCACGAAATGGCCCAAATGACAACTTACTAACGCGACTATAGTTACTTAAAAGCTCCTAACTGGCAGCACTGTTCGATTTATGATAATGCGAAGCTCATACTTTGGAATTAGCTGAAAATAAAATACATATATGGCCCACATAGCCCTATATGATGATAACATTCGTATGTTCCAAATTTGGTACATTATGCGGTAAAGGGTTAAAATATGTAACGGTGCCTCTAAAATAACCATAAAACTAGACAATGAAAACTAGAACAGCAATTTTGAGAGAAGAACAAGATATGGATGGCAGTAAAATTAGCCTATCCTAAAAAAGATACCTCAACACCTCCGAACGCGTGTATTTAACAACTGTATCCTTGCAGTATTACGTTCGGAGCGCAAACATGGCATTGCACCAAAAACCCCTGAAGAGATAATAAATTCTATGCCAAAACGTTGTGACGAATGCGATCACCACAAACCACACCACAGCCACGGAAAGAGCCACGCTAGGTATCTCCCTGCAAAAAAGAAACATGAACAAGTAGATAAAGAGTAAGCCTAAGGTAGCTGACACAATCATAACAATCTCTAATCTCGAATAGAACCATTCCGGGCTTGCGGCACGACTGACAGATGACCGTTAGAATCGCAATAACATTAGATGACGCCCTTGGTTAGGAAAGAGGTGCAGAGATCGCTTACAGATGATATGACCTGACGATCTGAAGTGGACCGCAGACTTTGGGTGGATTAGAGCCTCCCAAGCAAACCTGGAAAAACTTAAAAAAAAAAGTCAAAGCTGGACGCCAGGGGGTTCTTGAAGAACAAGACTTTGTTTCTTCTAAAAACGAACGATGCATTTAGAAGCGACGATACTGTAGACATTATTATGAATGTAGAAGAAACTGCCAAATGAGCCCTTCAATGGCCGGTTTTGTAATGTTAGCAGTTCTAAGTGGTTCTCTTGGTAAAAAGATAAATGGTTCTAGCGGCCTCCGATGTCTCAACTCGTCGGTTAAACACTAACAGGTGTGTGTAGGTAACAGACACTGCATGTTTTTAATATTGAATACAGCACAAGAGTTTCAAGTGCTTTCAACTGTCTGGAGCCAGTGGCTGAACGAATTTGGGAGGGGAAGAAGACGGGGAAGAGAAAGGTTGGGAAGTACCAGGTTATTCAGATCTGGTCATGAAACACGTCTAAAGCCGTTTCGATTCTGAATGGTGATCTTTCACCAGGGCGATACTTAGAGTATCTGCATTCTCTTTAGCCAACAATTAACACACGCCAATTGGAACAATTACACCTTGTGCTTGTAAGAAAATAATACCAACATCAAAATGACAAAGACCACTAAAGACATAAATCAATAGAAGTGAGTTATAGGCGTGTCTGCTGTGCCCGAGGTAAGCTCATTTTTTTAGTATCTAGTGAATTCGATCAAAGATTTACAAATAAAATAAAACAATATATCCAAATTCATATTTGAACATAAAATCAATTTCGTTAATCTGTCAGAATTCGAGAAGTCGAAAAGTCCTTTGTAAAATATTGACCTTTAATTTAAAAAAAAATAACTTTCAGATTGGCATAGATTAATTTTTCAGGGATTATCCTCATCAAAGACTAATGTTCAAAATATATTTTCAACGTACCGTTGCCTTGGAAACGAAAAAAAAAGTATTAAATGCTTACGTATGTATCAACCGATTACAGCTTGACACGTATTATTGTTTTAAAATCAATATACTTTTTCGCATCCCAAAGATCTACGGTGGCGACGCCTTCGACTGCACGGACAAGTCAGTAGTTCATGCACTACATAATTAACTATACCTGGCTTTGTAATTTCCGAGTTGGTCGCGACTATTTCGCGTTTGTTGTAAATAATATCGTGTATTTGCGACAGTGACACAGCGATTGCATAAATCACAAGTGTCGGGCCGCCGCAAGTTTCTGCAACTCGGAGTTCTCATTTACTGTAGCTTTCGTCTAAGAGGTACCTAACTAACTGAGCTGCGTTCAGGAAGCTGACTGATTGGAATACTTCATTATTTCTGCGCGAAACTTTGCACAGTAAGTCGGGTCCTACCGCTGAGAGCTCTGTTGTAAGCTCTATTTGTCTTAAACGAGTCGTTTGTAAGAAAGAGGAAGAAATTTTATCAAAGAGTCGAACATCCTCATATCAAAACACATCTATAAAAAAATAAGGCAATCCAACATTTAATCAAAATTTCAAAGATTCTGACATTTCCTTTGATTCATTAATTACTTTCAGTAAAAAGTTTAAAAAATCCGGTAAATAACAAATAAAAAAAAAAAAAAAAAACAACAACAACAACATATTGTGTATAAACGAAAAATTTTGTGACTATAATGACCTAAGACGCATTTCGGGATCCCTAAATGGGCGCCAGGGTTGTATTTTTCCAGTAGTAAAACAAGTATGGCAAACTCAAGGGTTCTTCCGAGAGGCTCTAACCTTGCGATAAGCGACAAGTTGATTGACCATTAAGACAAATACCACCATATGAGGGACCGAATAAGTTTACGATCTCCTGGCCGCGGCAAAGTTTACCAAACTACCGTATAGGTATGATATGTACATATAGTAGGACGAGAAGGAGGCTATTGAAGCATTCAAAATGTGTATTTTTTACAAGGTATAGAGCTCAGAGGTCACTTGTAAATAACACACATGTTTAAATAAAGTATTAAAAAAATTAAAGAAATAACTTTGTATAAGACCATGGATATTATGTTATTTTTTTTATGACCGACCGGTTTCACTTAGCCTAAACATCATCAGGGTACAAGAAAACGGATAAAAATTAAAATAATATCCGTGGTCTTATACAAAGTTATTTTTCATTTCTTTAACACTCCCGTTCCGAAGGGGGGTTCTAATGTCACTCCGAACGAGAGTTTAGTGCGATATCTTAGACAAAGACTACTGAAATAATATGAATATACCTCTTTCTAAGTACCATATTACCAAAAACAAATTACTTTAGATTATTTCATGAAAACGCTTAAATAAGGAAGATCAAATGGGGTAACTATATCACCCCTCCTTCGGGTCACACGTTTGATTTTTACTTTCAGGTACGGAAAGGTTAAATATGTCAAACCACAAAGTACGAAAATATATTAAAGCATTGTTTACTTGTGCATTGTTTCAGAGTAGACGAGGCTTCCATCGCCGTCCTGGTGAAAGACCATCAATTAAAAGCTAAAAATTCGTTTAAAAGGCTTTTGTTATGTTTCGTGACCAAATGTGAATAGTCAGATAACTTCTCGATTTTCCACCTTCTCTTCTCCTTCCCTATCCCAAATCCTTTCTCCTCGCGAAATTCTCAAAACCAGGGATGCCATAGCACAATCGGCTACGGCTAGTAGGGACTCTAGTGCGATGTTACATTAAAAACAAGATTGTTCTAATTTGCTTCTACTCCCAATAAAAGTGCCATCATCATTATACGGAATCATTTGAAACTGATACAAACTTTTTTTTTTAAGTGAATACCCCACAAGAGTCCCAACTGCTATCAACCGTCTAGAGCCAGTGAGACTATGGCATCCTCAATTGGCGTATGTTGTGAGGCTAAAGATAGTGGAGAGGGGAAGAAGATGGGGAAGAGGAAGGTTGGGTTATTCAGATTCATATCTGGTCACCAAACGCAGCTAAAGCCATTTCAAGCAACGTTTCGATTCTGAATGGTGGTCTTTCACCAGGGCGATACTTGGAGTATCTACCACTCTTGGACGCGCCGCAAATAAACTTTACATTATTTTACATGAACCAAATGTGTTATGACGCATATTAATTAAATAAAAGTTATTGGCGCACGCTGGATTTGAACCCGCCACCTTTAGATTCGTAGTCGAGCGTCTTACCACTCGACCATGGAGGCCGTCAAACGTATTATAAGGAATCACTTTGAAAAGTCTAGGTCGAGTTAGGCTAGGTCGAGATAGGTTAGGTTAGGTTAGGTTAGTTTAGATTAGGTTTAGGTCGAGTTAGGCTAGGTCGAGATAGGTTAGGTTAGGTTAGGTTAGTTTAGATTAGGTTTAGGTCGAGTTAGGCTAGGTCGAGATAGGTTAGGTTAGGTTAGGTTAGGTTAGGTTAGGTTAGTTTAGATTAGGTTTAGGTCGAGTTAGGCTAGGTCGAGATAGGTTAGGTTAGGTTAGGTTAGGTTAGGTTAGGTTAGGTTAGGTTAGGTTAGTTTAGATTAGGTTTAGGTCGAGTTAGGCTAGGTCGAGATATGTTAGGTTAGGTTATGACGTTATGAGGTTCTTACGCATTTATAAATGTTCCCGGATACCACGCAAGTACTGCAAGCCGAATTAACATAAAAAGCTAATTTTACTCTCGGCAATATCTCATTGCAATTTGACGCGAAGTAAGATTCGATCAGTGATAAAAAAACCCCACGAGGCGTGCAAAATGAGTCGGGCTCTATTTCGAAACGGCGCCGTGTCGACTTGTTTGATCTTCTCATACATGCCTTGGTAGCGTAACGTGTAACCAAACGACACAAAGATGGCACCATATTTACATTTGCAATAAAGATTTAACGACGCCTCTGGCAAGGTTAGACGCACCGTTATGACTTGGGCAAACAGAATGTGCTTACAATAATTTATTTATCGTAACGCGAAGAGCCGGGAAAAAACACATGAGGACATTCTGCCACCCACTGGCGTGGAATTCACTAGGGTAAGCCTACACCCGTAAAAAATATAGTAAAAACCGGTTAGTAGCCGAGTGGTCCAAAGCGTCTGGATCCAACCCAAACGCCGCGTGTTCAATTCTCTGCTAGCTAAGTCTTCTGCCATTGCACAAACCACATTTTTAGCTTATAATTTTTAGTAGAGTGTTGAGATTGAAAAATACGACGTTATTGATGTTTTTGTAGTCGAAAATGGTTTTAATTTTTTTTCAAAATTTTATTTTTTTATATGAAGATTTTCAGGATTTTTCAGTTTTGGTGGTGCACTGCACGGCTTGCTGAAAAATGTTCATACAAAAATTGAAATAAAAAAAAAAAGCAAAATTCATTTTCGGCTCCAGTTTAAGCTTTGCTGGATGGTTTTCAAATCAATTAACGGAATGGCTCCGGCTTATTTATCGGAATTGTGTATTCCTGAAGATTCCAATTCGCGACAGTCAACTCTTAGATCGGCAATGTCATCGGCTATCGGAAGGTTGAAAGAACCAAAGCGCACACCAGACACTAAGTTCGGAGAGCGCACCTTCGGAGTGTCAGGTCCTAAAGCCTGGAATGGACTACCACATGATCTGAGAGTAATAAAAGACTCGACAGAGTTCAGAGCCAAACTCAAAATTCTTTTTTTTCAGAAAATCATATCCATAATCAAGATGTAAGAAGCCCAATAGAACCAAGAAAACTTTTCAGACTCTCATTCCTTAAATTCTTCATCATTATCTGTTCTTCACTACGAAAAATTAAAAATACCTCCGATATACTTTATTTTAAATTTGCTCTCATGCCCTAAAAATGAAAAAATAATAATAAAGAAATAAAAATAAAAAGAAAAAATAATAAACAATAAATTATAAAAATTTAAGTTATTCTAAATTTTAAGTTATTATGATATGGTGATTGTGTCCTGCCAGAAGTGACCTACCAGGTAAGTATGTTGCTGTATATTTATATAAACTAAGTAGAAATTAAGATTTATACAGCGCCCTTGAGGTGATTTCTCACAAAAACGGCGCCATACAAATTATCCAAATATTATTTTTATTATTAGCACTCTAGCACACAAAAAAAGTCACGAGCCGCCACTGAGTGAAACTATGGCATCCCCAATTGGGGTATGTTGTGAGGCTAAATGTAGTGGGGACGGAAAGGAGATGGGTAAGAGGAAGGTTGGGAAGTACCTGGCTATTTAGATCTGGTCACCGAACACGGCTAAAGCCATTTCAAGCGACGTTTCGTTCTGAATGGTGGTATTTCACCAGGGCGATACTTAGATTATCTATCACTCTGGAACGTGCCGCAAATATACTTTTTTTTATTATTTTATATTAATTAAATGTGTTATGACACATATTAATTGAATAAAAGTTATTGGCGCACGCCGGGTTTGAACTCGCGACCTTTAGATTCGTAGGCGAGCGTCTGACCACTCGACCATGGCCGTCAAAATAATGATGGAAACAGGGGATAATTAAATAATGTCTGGTTATTATTCCGTATTAGGTTCACTAATTGATAAGAGTTAACTTGGAGTTTAATTTTCATAATAGGAATAACTCTCAAACGGAAAGCTTGTGATCTTGAAACTGGGACAGCTTTTCTGTTTGCAATCGCTTGTCATGAATGGTAGCTTTTCTGTCTAAATTTGCTTGTAATGACACTTTCTCGTTTTTTTTTCGTTTAAATTTATTGTCACGATATAATTTTAATCAGAACTGGTAGATACTATTTAAAGACTGAGTTAATTTTTTATCATTTTTATGCGCTTATTTCCCTATAATAAAGCATATCACCAGAAATAGATGTAAAAAAGCTTCATGGTTCATGGTGGATTTGAAAATGATCCCTGAAAAAATTGCGTTGACCTAAATATTCGAGACAGGAAAAGCAGTATACATTTAATGACGCTAAATCTCACCTTTGAGAGGTTTCGCTGCTCCAGAAAAGAGTAAATAAACATGTTTTCTGCTTTATAGTTAAGATACAATGTGAGGTAAGATTCGATACGGCAAAGACCAACCTTTTTATTCTACATCAATGGGTAAACATATATTTTATACTTCCGTATTTCTATCAGGCATTGCGATATTCATTATTTGCTCATTGCTTACGGCGTGGCTGAAAGGAAAATGTGTTGAGGATACAGGAGAAATAAATTCTCCCAGCGGAACCATTCCTTTTATTTTATATAAACTTTTTGGCTTGCTTTCTAATTTTTTTCGACAAACTAACCGGCTGAAAAATTCCAGGATTTTTTTTGCATTTTCGTTAACAATACCGAGTTCGCTCATTAACTGAAAAAAATCTAAAATTCGATTTTCGGGGAAAAAACAGCGTTAAATCGGTTTCAAATATTTTTTTATTGGTTTTCATTTGACGCCGCATTAGAATCCCAACATAGAAAACTATAGCATAGTAATTTGAAAACTACTGTGAGGCCTCAAGCCTCACAACATACTCCAATTGGACGTAGTTATGAAGAAAGCATCCAACCCTAAAAGAATGAATCTGAGAAAAAGGCGTTTGAAAATATGACGAGAAAAAAGCATTAATATGCGTAATCGGCATTTGTAAAGTGAATATCAGTGTTTTTTTCTTCATAAACATTATTATACATAGGTAATTTATAATCTATCAATGTTTTTTTTATTTAAAAAAAAGTATTTCTTATGTTATCCTACATTTATAATGTTTACAAACATTAATTTAAGTTAAATATCTACAGTGGAGCTTGGATGTTTTCAGCAGATATAAATTCCGTATTTATCCATAGGAAATCATCTAAAACTCGATTTTGGCAAATTGTGGGTTGGATGCTTTCTGCATAAATACGTCCAATTGGGGATGAAATAGTATTGAAAAAATATAAAAAGAATAGCGCAATACGGAAAGTCATCTGTTCGAAAACGAGGTGTGGATATATTATACTATATTTTATTTTATTTTTGAAAAAAATCTATATATTTTGCTAAAAGCCCATTAACTGGCGATTGTGGAACCAAACAAGGAATATAATGAGACTTGAAACAAGAAAAACTAACGACAATCCGCAGCTGGGCCCATCCAGATGGCTGACGGAGCGAAAGACAAAAAGTGTTGAAACAAGCTTTGGGAGGTTCTAAGCCAAGGATGAAAAGATAAAAGCTGCAAAGGGATAGAGAGATAAATGTAACATCAAACAGGGTCTCCTTACTACTTTGGATCGAATCAATAAGATATTTCAATATATGTATATTTAATAAAAAATGCAATCCGACTTTTTTTATGTAACACCGTTAGTAAAAAGTTTCCCACAAGTGCGATACTATATTCGACCCACTAGGTTGTAGTTTTTCGGCCTATGGTAATTATTAATGAATACATATGATATGTTTTTTCACACTGACAGCTGAAGATTAACGACAACAGTCAAAATAATATGAAAGATGTTGATTCAACAGTAATAAATCAGAAAGTTATAATTATTTTTGGCACCATCCATAAAAGAGTTCACATTCGTAAAGTGCTACAAATTTTGACTATTGAGCAAAAAACAACAGAAACTATGCAACACAATATAAAAACGTGTCATGCAGCTACTAAGCGCATACACATATCTATGATTTAGATATGTATGTATAAACTAAAGTCAATATTTTCGTTGAAAGCAATCATTTTGTGGTTTGACATATTTAAAGAAAAAAAACTAATTGTATAAGACCAATAAAAGCACCGGTACCCATATTCTTTACAAAAATGATCATGGCATCAGATTAGAAACACTAGATTTAGAAGCACTAGAAATAAAGAAAGCCATTAAAATCAATAGTCATATTCTTAACAATCAGGTAAATTTGTCCAGTAGTCTAATATATTTTTATTTCTTGTAAACTCATAAAATTTATCGTTTTTCTTTATCACCTTCTCAGTTGAAATTTCGTCTCTTTAAATTCATATTATCTGTCTCTTTCTCTCTGTTCTTTTCTTATAATTTTAAATGTTATTCTATTTTTTCTCATAGTTTTGTTATTTTATTTTATATTTTGTTCCCCGTCTGTATGTATATATAACCGCACACTTTGTATTATTCGTTTAGTTTAATTTTGTACCCTGATGATGCTTAGGCTAATTGAAACCAACCGGTCGGTCATAAAAATTCAAATAATATCCGTGGTCTTATACAAAGTTATTTTTTTCATTTCTTCAAAGTTAATATGTTATATATTATGATGGTAGTAGGAGTTTTCAAATATTGTCTGGTTATTCGTAACCCAGGAATGTTTGTTAACAAAAAGGGAAGAAAACATTTATTTTTCACTGGTCTAAAACGCCAAAATACATACGCCACTACGGTAGGTAGAATCTTTCGAAAACTCGAATCGGAAAATATCTGTTTTCAAGATGGAATACCGCTTGACAATCTCAGGGGAATCGATTCAATTTCTGATAACAGCCATTTGTGTTGACAACGTGAAATTACACGGAATAATAAAAACGTTGGTACTCGTATATCTATCGCATGTACCCATTTATTTTATCGTTGCAGGCGAGGTTCTACGCGATGCGACGTACGAAACATTTTAATCAGTGGAATACCAAATTCAGCATTGTGTATTGGGCCAACATCTCGGTGTTCGAGCCTCGTATAATATTATCAAAGAAGGATATTTTTTACATCGATAAAAGAAACGGGAACATATTTTATGTCCCCGAAGCGAGCATTCATCTGTATTCATGTCTAAGTTCGGAGTATTACGAGCCATACGATGGAGGCAGGAATTTTCCGAGAGACTTTCCAGAAAAAAATTGTTTGTAAAAGTCTGTATTTTTTATTATTTTTGATTAAATACCTTTGTTTTGTTCACTTTTGCTTTTTTGGTTGAGTAGTTTCGTAACTTTCCGTGACACTTTGCAGGGAAAATAAAAGAATTCAAAAAAAAATTGTACATATCAAAAACAACACATATTTATATAAGCTTTTGCAGATATATATATACGAGGCCTGTTCAAAAGAAAAGGTGAATTTTGAATTTTCGCGGGCTGTGTACATTCAATTATCGTTTTTTTTTTGTTATGTTGGTACACATATGTTTATCATATGTTAGCATTATCAGCCATTTTGGATTAGTGGTTTGTTTTTGACAACTAGAAAGGTTAGTCATGTTTTTGTGTGTTCTTCAATTTTTTTACTTTTTGAAAAAAAGGATCAAAGAACAAAATCCAGTTAAGTGAGCTTAATTTTCAAACGAATATAACCTAACCTAACCCCAATCAACCTTGCTTTATTCTATTGGAAAGGTTAAAATCGATGTATTCATTCATTTTATATTTATTTATATAAAATATCAGGTGTAATCGCTATGTATAATAAATATCCTACTTAAAAATTCTATGATCCGTGAGTAGGTACGTACGAGTGTGAACTTTTCAAAATTGGAACTCTGGGTGTAAATTGTCAAATATATATACGAGTATATATTTTTTTTGAAATCCAGACAAGAAATTAAATAAGTACATATAATATGTTTTACAAAAACAAAGTAATATTAAACTGTCAGATTTTTAGTTTTTGATCGCTGTGTCAAATTACATTTCAGGTCCCGTGAATTTTTACGGGTAACAACTAGTATGTCAATATTTATCAAAATGAACTGACATCCTATTTTACAGATTTTTTACATTTAGCGAAAAATCACAACCTTGTATATAATACGTTCAAAGCAAGTGATATGCTTTTAAAACATAAAAAATAACTCATGCAAATTACCCTCAGTGTTACTAGATGGAAGGAAAATAGATGGTGTTCGTCGCGTAAAAAACCTGTCACATATTTTCAAAGACGATCTGAAGGACATTGAGAATACCTACGGATTTTTACGAAACAATTAACATGATCTTATTAATGGTTTATGGGCTATAAATAAGCCAAATTGCTATGAAAGATGTAATGACTTTCTCATACTCCTGTATAAATCACTTTTACCCGACATTAGTGAAATCTTCTTGTCAAATAATATAACATAATTCTAAAGATTACACCAAATGTGAACACGAAAGCTAAAAAAATTCTAATTTAGACAAAGATTTTCCCAAGCTGATCCTGAACGACTGATCTTTAAAGTTCCTCAAAGCAAAAATTGACGGAATGAGGTCGAACCCTTGGAATCCCGAATTCCCCAGTTAAATGAAGGCTCGTCTGTTAGGCCTATTCCAAATGTAAAATCCGATCGTCCCCTTTTTGTGATCTTCGTTTCAGAATGTTCGAATTGGTTTGCTCTATTCCGAGGACGCGTCATTGTCTTTGCTGGATTTATTTTATGTTTTGACTTGGTACGAGGTCCATTCTTTCAACTATATTTAAAAAAACCTGTTTGTGTGATATCTGAAGCGTTAAAAACTGTTGAACAGTAAGTGCTGGTACCATGAAAATTACACAGCTTTTTGTGTTGAATTTTTGTTAAAAGCTGAACGTCGTTTTCATCGCGAGGTATGGAGTTTTGAAATACCAATTTTATCAGAAATGAGATTTCCATAAAAGAGTGTAGAAATTCAGGCAAAGCGGCCACGTAGTAAAACTGGTTATTTGCTAAACACAAGGTGTTAAGTATTAGTGCGTATGATTGTTTCTGACTAATTTTGAAAATATGAACATTTCTAGTTTGTACAAGCGAGTACTTTTCCTTGTGTTAACAAGTCATTGATTGAAAATAAATGCTAATTTACACGTTAACACTAAATAGTTTTTCGATGAATACCTATTATTAATCAATAAATTTGTATTTAAACAACCGGAAAGTATAGAATTATACTTAGTAGCATATATATTGAACTATTGAATAATATCTAACAAACGATATGGAGTCTCGCCTATTTTTTTAGAGTTGAACATATCTCGGTATTTCATGATGAAATAACGTTGCAGGCTTAAAATAATCAAGTGTTTACCCTGGCAATAATTCCAGACAGAAAAGGCTGTGCAAATTTGTATAGTTTTGAGTGGGATACAATATAAAAGAGACATTCTGCCCTATACACGAGATTATATTATTACTTGCTGAAAATTTTATTAAAAATAATTGAAATCTGAAGCGTAAACGCCCATTATAACATATTTATTATATCTAGCGATGTGCATCAACACAAGTCGAGTGCTTGCGCAGTGTTAGCTAACAGCTTACCTACAGCTTAGCACACGATTAAAGAAACACAAACACGGTGTTAGCATGTGAATCGATTAATACATTTAAAAGGAATTCAAAGTTAATTGCAGCAATAAATCCTTCCGATCTGAAGTCAATACCAATAATAATGCTCAATGATTACTATTATTAACCTCTACGAGTTTATGCATGAGTTTTCCCCACAATTTATGCAAGTAATCCCTTGTAGGCATGCCACTGATTGCCATATTGAAACATTTTATTTTTCTTGCAACAGAAGGAGAGATAAACAGCGTAGCTCTCTGTGGCAGGATTATAAAATTTCAAGTAGGTATAACATCTATTTTTAATACTGCTAATTCGTGGTGGAAGTATATATATTGTGCTTACCAGTAGAAATTTAGAGTTCGTTGGTATAGATTTTGGCCACCTGGATCGATATGTTTGTAAATCTATAGTATGGTGATTAAAACACGGAACTTGCGGAATGTTAGGTTTAATAGTCCGTGTTAAAGTTACTAAACACTTTTATTTCAGAGATATTCTGTGTTTTTGTCTAACCCTCCTTCTTACAATGGCCATCCATCAGCCATGTTTTAAAAAATAAGTAAAATTAAAACCCTTGTTTAAATTTTATTTTATTTTAATTTTGGTAAATACGTATTTTAAGCTCAATTGTTTACATAATTCTTGAAAAAGTTACGAAGTACGTTAATTACATTAATTTACATCAACTTTACTATAGTGATTAACCAGTATGAAGATGCTCTTAGTATGGCGAAACCGCCATCGTGAAAAACGAATAAGAACAAATTTATCATGTTTTATAATCTAAATAATATTCAAATTGCAGGATTTTTAAATACCTACCTTTTCTGAAAATTATTACTTAGTACTTCAATAACATGTATGTACGTGTGATCTACGTCAGTTTTAGTGGCTTTGGTGTTTTTCGTTCGTATAACATCAATATTTACGCAAGACATTGTCTCGAAAAGAAGATAATGGATCTATAAATCTCAGAAATGTTTCGAATAATGAAACTATCAAATAGTGCACATATGTTTTTCGCACTTGACTCCTAAAATGTGTTTATTTTATTGGCTGCTAACACTTCCTAATGTTATTGTAGGTGGTTTGATTCCATCGCGTGGTGCGGGTTTTTTTTATTCTGCCTCTCATTTGATACGAAATATTTTACTATGGTTGTTTTCATACATTAACATACATTTATTCCAGTGTTTTAAACCAGCAACTGGCTCATTTTAAGACGTTCTCAGAACCTGATGTATCAATTTAATTCGAATTACAAAAGTAAACTTATGTAATGTATCAGTTTCCTTTTAAAATCTCCTTCGAGTTAATTGTTCGTAAGAACAAAAGCTGAAAAAAAAAATTACTCTTACAAAGGAAATTAACATCTTACTTCGACGTGGCGTATCAGTTGACTTTTTTAAATATGTCTAGAAAGAAGACAGATTTTTTGATGTAATATATGAGTAGTACAATTTCCCAAAACCAGTAGAACTATGGCATCCCCATTAGGGCAATGTTTTGAGGCAGAAGAGGTGGTGAGTAAAAAGAGTAGGAGTGGAGGTAGGTTGAGAAGTACTCACTATTCAGATCCATTAACTCACTAGTGGTGGTCTCTTACCAGGGCGAAATTTAATAATCTGTGTGATTTTTTTAATTTTTTTTATTTGTTATGTTTGTAAGTGAGTAAAACGAATCTTACTTTTAAATTTGTGACTTGACTATATTCTATTGTAAAAGATGTATTGATATAAATAACCTTGTGTGATCGCGCGGTGTTCATTAGTACAGGTAAATAGATACAGCTTCTCTGTCTGTATTTGTAGCATTTGAAAATTTCTAACGATTATGTTCCGAGAGATACACATCCTTATCAGCTCCCAGCGCCCCACTGTCAACACAAACTAGCCTTTGTGGACACAAAAAATAATCATAACGAGCATAAATACAGCAATAACTACCTACTTCATAACTGCCTGAACAAAGACAACACTTTAAGAGGAGCTGGAAATGTTCTCTGATAGTAATTTCAGTTCTTGATAATGTTATTTCAAGGGGAATAAACAAACAGTGACAATCCTTATCACGAAAACGTGGAATGAGACGGGAAAACATGAATCAATGTATGAAAACCTTATCGGAATAACGTAAGCAAGGAAAATATTGTTAATTTGTTTGCAGATAAAAAGATTACTAAAGTAATATTTACATTACATAAGTATTTAGAAAGTATGCATTTTCATTTCAGGACGTTCTTGAAAAGTACGGGGACAGCCCGGGAAATGTAGGTGGTTGTCAAGGAAAAGTCAGCGCGACCTCGATTGACAGTCGCAGGCTCAAAGCTCGGGAGCACCTTCAGGCGGTCGGGGGTCGGGAGACACTCACCAGTGACGATGTCGCTGCCGTCCACACGACAAGAGAGGGGACGTCGTTTCATCCGAGGCCACTGCAACTCAAACCATACACCACTCGGATACGAAACACTGGAACACAATATGTCCTGAAACGCGGCGCGGGCTCACGCGTTCTCGGCGGCTGCGGTCGCGCGTCGCTCGCGTGCAATCGGATCGCCTTCGAGGTGCGATCGATGGGGCAGATAATAATTAGCGCACTGGGTATCTCGTTGACAGGTGGTGTCGCGGCTATGGCGGCTGGTGCGGTGAGCCGCTGGACCAGCTGTCGCGGCGGACTCCCGCGACGGAATGGCTGGGCGCGGGGCGGGGGCGGGGCGCGGGCGGCGCCGGTGCGGAGCAGGCGCGTGCGCGCCTCCCCCCGAGCAGGCGGTGCGCAGGCGCGCGCAGGGGGCTTTCGGCCTTTTCCGGGAAGGACGACTTTTCGAATTTTCCGCAGGAAGCGAACGCCTCACGCGGGGCAAGCCATTTCCGTGGCGCTCCAAATGAGCCATGCATCGAAACAATTGTTGGTTTATCACCATCGCATCGCGGTTTTATGTGTAGGCAAGTTGGCTTAATAGTGCATCACACAATGATGGGTACTAACGTTGGATTAATAAATCAATCAATACACGTATATATTTTAAATATCATTTTTCAAATATGTTTTAGTACACTTGGTGTTAGTTACATTGATTCAAATTTTTTTTTTTTGAAGGAAGCAAAAACTTGGGGGTGTGACATTGTATATTAAATAAAACAATAAACTTTGTAAAACACCACTTTATTTGAGTTAACCGCCAACCAGGTTTCGCTTTTCTCAAGCTTCGTCAGGTTTTTTACATTGTTGATGTAAAACACAGTTGGTGTAAAGGCCCTGACGAAGCTGGAGAAAAGCGAAACCTGGTTGGCGGTTAACTCAAAAAAGTGATGTTTTACAAAGTTTATTGTTTTATTTAATATTAAAATATTTATGTTTTCACGGTTTAGCAATAAAAACTTAGACCTTCTGTGGGTTATTTTCATTGCTACGCATTCCCGACGTAGTCTTGCACTGACATTATCGCTTTAGGTTTATAAAGAGTGATCTCTGCTAGTTGGCAGATAATTATTCGAAAGTGACAACCATTTTCCACATGCAACGCTAACTGTGCCCATTGTTTCATTCGGTGGAAAAAATATTCAAACATATTATTTGGGTAAGAAATCCATTTTCTAACTACGCGTATCATGCATAAATAAAAGATCTTCAATTTTGTGAAGTGAATCTATATGGATAGCTCTTTTAGAGCTTCACCAATCGTCTTTGAAATGATTTTTCATAATAATGGATTTAGAAAAAAATCAGTTGTATTATAATTATAAATCAACGATTATAATTATATTTATAAACGATTATGATATTTATCACCCGAATTCGCCAGATTTTTACCTTTTTTTTTTTATAATTGCGTCTTTCTTTTACAGATGATTGGAGATTTCAGGTCTAAACAGCGCATTATGCAAATGACGTTACGGACTGAAAATAGTTGCTTAGCCTAGAAATTTAAACCAAAAAAAAATCTAATTCTTCATGATACGAGATTCCGAATATAAAATGTAATCTTGACCATGAATCCAAAAACAAATCTGTGCAATGTACTGAAAGTTGTTTATAATATTATGTTTTAAAAATATTATTGGCTGGGTACCCCATATTAAGTTTCGTATTAGACTAAAAAAAAAACTATTTATTTTATTCAAATATGTTGTGAACGGATGGCTTGCAGAGGGTTAGAAGAATATGTGTCATAACTCTACACAATTTAAACATAACAAACAACTTCGTTTTAAACGCTCTATGGCAAGGGATGTGGGTTCGAGAAGATTTTCATCCCGCGGTGGATTAAAGGATTAAGGGTGACTGCTGAATAAAAACATTCATATCAATGTCTACCACCCTGTTAGTTTAACGTGTTCCGGGAAGCGTACAACTTTGGAAAGGTGATATAATGGTGACACATGTGTTTTTATGAAGATAAATGTTATATTATGGTGATAAAAGTGACATACTTGAGTTACGTAAAATTTTATTATTTATTTTAACTCGAGTCTATGTTATCTTTGGGGATTTTTTTTTACCTGAATACCGCACAAGAATCTCAACTGCTCCCAACCGTCTCGAGCCAGTGAGACGATGGCATCCCATATAGGGGTATGTTGTGAGACTGGAGGTAGTGGTGAGGGGAAGAAGATGAGGAAGAGGAAGGTTGGGAAGTACCTGGCTATTTAGATCTGGTCACCAAACACGGCTAAAGCCATTTCAAGCAACGTTTCAATTCTGAATGGTGGTCTTTCACCAGGCCGATACTTGGAGTATCTACCACTCTGGAACGTGCCGCAAAAATACTATATTTTATTTTATTTGAATTATATGTGTCATACATATTAATTAAATAAAATTTATTTACGCACGCCGGGTTCGAACCTGCGACCTCTGGATTCGTAGTCGAGGGTCTTACCACCCGACCATGCAGGCCGTCAGTTGTTCCGAGAACCTTTTTAAGGTGAAGGAGTGAATGGTTCTGACAGACCTATATTCTAGAAAAGCGTATCGCAGCCGACCTATTGATGAAAAGAGCGAGTCGCAAAAACGACCCGTTCTCCAATGTCAACTTAGTACGAATGTTGGGATATCTCCCGACCGTGTTATACAATATACTACAGTGTCGATTTTTTTAAAGTTTCTGGTTTAGTGGATCAGAGGTGGATATTCCTTTATATCCTCCAAGGTATCAAAGTCAATATTAGGCATATTTGCATTGGGTAGGTACCCGTGTAAACAGTACCTATGTGCGGCCTCTACAGTACCAGATACCACGCCCAAGTTCTGAAAGAATAAAGGCTGATTCACACCAACGTCCGGATCCGCTCAGTGCCGATATTGTTCCGCATGAGAGTTGAGCGGATCCGGACGTTGGTGTGAATCAGCCTTAACTCATCCGCCTCACCGAGTACTGAAGCTTGCGGTTGCACCGAGTATGCCAAAGAAAGGCTCATTCACTCTAAAAGTCTAAAAGAAGGTACCACTATTCTAAATACGTAATTATTTAAATATTCTATTTATTCCGAGACGGTTTTTATGCCTGTTTTAGGTCGTCGAGAGAATGATCAACAAATTGAACAATATCAAATAAAGCACAGAATAATGACAAAAAACATTGAATAAAAAAGAGAGATTATCTAAGAATTGGGAGATTATATAAATTATTATCAAATATACGACAGTTATCATAGGAACTATCAGAGTGGTAGATACTCTAAGTATCGCCCTGGTGAAAGATCACCATTCAGAATTGAAACGTTGCTTGAAATGGCTTTAGCCGTGTTTGGTTACCATATCCGAATAGCCAGGTACTTCCCAACCTTCCTCTTCCTCATCTCCTTCCCCTCCCCACCACCTTCAGCCTCACAACATACCCTATTTGGAGATGCTATAGTCTCACTGGCTCTAGACGGTTGGGAGCAGTTGAGACTCTTGTGCGGTATTCTTATAAAAATTAAAAATAAAGTTAAAAGAGCTTATCAGTAACTTCTATTGCGATGATCTTTAACCGCAATAAAAACACACAAATGAGAAGAAGGAGATATAATACTTTAATAACAATAGCTGGATAAGAGAGTCGGAAAGGTCTGGTTGTTACTATGGAAAAATTCGTGGTCTGAATATGCAATACGAAGGAAATATGAGAAAAAAAGTTCTTCAAACAAGTAGCTCTAACTACGTGTTTCGTGAATGTTTAGAGATATTATAAAATACTTTTATTTCTATATAACCCTTACAGCCACGGCCTGCACGCGTAAAGTGAAACTTATGACTTCTGAATAAATAACCACGTGCCAACCAATGTCGACTTGAAACGCATAGATTTTGACAAAACTTTTCGACGGTAAGTATGTAGATACTGTATCTTTTATTTTACAAATTTATAAATTTTGTTTTTTTGGTAACACTGTTTTTTAGTCATTTTACTTATTTTGTTTTGTTATTTAAATTTTAATATGATAAAATTATTCATGAGTGGAATTATACCAAATATAACATTAGGATAATTAATTTTTAGGTTTTTTAATTTTATTTAAACAATAATTATTATTATTTTAAATTTTAAAAAACAATTTTTAGTTAAAAGCTCTGCGATGTAATTATTTTTACGCGTGACAGCTGTTTGATAATGCCCTCAGAAGGCGAAACAGCTGTCACGCGTAAAAATAATTACATCGCAGAGCTTTTAACTAAAAATTGTTTTTTAATTTAAAATAATAATAATTATTGTTTAAATAAAATTAAAAGACCTAAAAATTAAAATGGAATTCTACAAAATAAACTTTAAAACCAAAATAGGATAATTAATGTTACTCTTCCGATGAAATGTAATGCGGTTATTAACCATTAGTAATTTCCTTTGTGAGTAAGTACGTCTGTACGAATGTGAACTTTTCAAATTTGGAACTTATTTTTTTTAATATATTTTTTAATAACTACCCCACCTATAATGTATTTTAGAAAGCATTATTCTATATTTGAAATGGAACCAATATTTTTTTCTTGGCAAGTCAAGTTACATTCCGTTATTTTTCACGGGTGACAACTAGTTTTCACTATATATATATATTATTTATTGAATTTATAGTACGTAGTGAACATTATTACCTAATACTAACGGAAGTATAATATAAATACAATGTCTAGTTTCTAGTTTACCTTTCTAATAGAGAAAACTCTCGTGCTTAGGAAGGGAGAACTATGATGGGTTTCTTGAACTTTTTTATCATTAAAAATGAATAACATATGAATATAATACATTTTAGGTTATTTTAGTGGTAAGTGTATTTTGAGTTTTTTTTTATATTTATATATATATTTTTTTTTTGATGTGACATTTTTTTCATCGTTATTTATATATTATTAATTAAAGATAAATTAAAGCTTAGTGTACATTTAATATTTTTTCATCGAAGAGAGCTGGCCTTGGAGCTTGCCGTAGGAGTCAAACAAAAGCTTCGTACAAAAATGTATATCGAGTACTAGTATGTGGTTACATTTGAATATTTATTATTGAATAAATGTGGTTTAAATTACTGCTTTTAGTCAATAGAAATTATTTTGAAAGTTCAATAGTGAAAAAGAGTTTTTAATTTTTCAATCTTTTATTTTTTGCTTTGTCAGGAAAGCTACATTTTTTTCATATTTTTGAATATATAATTAGTAAAGATTTGGCTAGTCGAAATAAATGTTGATGTCATATTTATGAGTTAATGATGAATTTTCTTTTAAATGTTGTGAAAAAATACTTTGATTTGATGTCTTATATTTTTTAAACTAGCCATAGACAATAGCCAAATCTTTTTATGGGAATTTATCCGTTTTTAAGTTAAAAGAAAAGTTCTGTTTTTGTAATTACATTGTTTCTAAGTAAACCTGCTTCGGGTGTTAAACATTATAGGTACTTACGCAAAATTGAAAAGGGAAACATACCTACATTGGAATAACGTTTCAATTTCATTTGAAATACAAAAAAGGTGTAATCTTTTGATTCGGAGTTCTGACGACGCATTAGGACGAGCTGTATTTAATTTTTAATTTTTGACGGGGCCGAGAATATATTTATTTGATAATATTACTTCGTTGGTATGTTGATTGATACAAAAATCTCTTACTTTTTTCAACCAATGAAAACTTTTTTTTTCTCGTACATAACTGAAGTTTATTTTTTATCCATATTTATTATTTTCCTTTAATCTCCTTAGTGTTTTTTTACGCAGTATGACGACCTCCTTGGCCGAGCGGTTAAGATCAAGCCTACGAATATAAAGGTCGCGGGTTCGAATCACAATTATATTTTTTATTATTTAAGTGTTATTTCACATTTAATGAATATAACATAATATATAGGTAGTACATTTGCGGCGCGTCCAGGGTAGTAGATTCCGGATCAGTGTCACCCTGGTGAAAGACCGCCATTTAGAATCGAAACGTTGCTTAAAATGGCTCTATCAGTGATTTATGATCAGATCTGAATAGACAGCTGCTTTCCTACCTTCCTCTTTTCCATCTCTTTCCTCTCTTCAGACCCTTCAACCTCACAACCAATTGAAGATTGAAAAATACGACGTTATTGATGTTGTTGTAGTCGAAAAATGTGGTCAAAATTATCACTGGCCCTGGGCAATGAAAACTGTTGCGCGGTAAGTACATTAATTAAAAACAGCCATCAAGCAAAGCATAACAACATGACGCTTATGATTTTCAGCTGATCACAATTCATCGAAAAGCTGAAACGGACCGACAACCGGCATTTAACAGGAACCGCTCAAATGTTTAATAAAATGGCGTTAATAATTGAATTGTGAGGAAAGTTTTTACACACCAAAAAAACCGTCAAAACCCGTCAAATACGGTAAAGCACCAAAGCAAGAGCTTTGGTGCTTTACCTTTTACATCTTGAAATAACACTTTGACAAATTATAATAATTTATCGTATCTAATAATACATATTTTACATTTAGACAAAAAACTTATATTTTACTAAGAGGGTATTTCCCACCACGTAAGTTGAGTAAACTGTCGATTAACGCTACTCATCTAGTAGCGTATCACAGGGCCGGTCTTGTGCATGCGCAAGTGGAGCAGTCCGCTCCAGGCGGCGATTCGCCAAGGCGCTGATGCTACCTAATCACAATGATTTATATATATGATATAAAATGAAAAAAGCACACCATTCGTGGACGGCAATTAAAGGCTGATTCACACCAACGTCCGGTTCCGCTCACTTGTGCCAAGACAAAGTTGTATGGCAGTATATCCTTTTACCCACCTTTGTGATATTTAACTACTTATTTAGTTAAATAATTATTTTGAAGTGTAAAAATACTTACAACGCAGATTTTTTTTTTTAAACCATTTTTTATCACTAAATAATATTTTTAATAATTAATACTTAATAATAATATTATTTAGTGATAAAAAAATGGTTTTTGATAAAAAAATCTGCGATGTTAGTATTTTTACAATCCAAAATAATTATTTAACTAACTAAGTAGTTAAATATCACAAGGGTGGGCAGAAGGATATACTGCCACACAAATTTGTCTTGGCACACACTCCTTAATCGATATTCATACCATATCAATAAGTTCTCTTGCGGAACAATATCGGCACTGAGCGGAACCGGACGTTGGTGTGAATCAGCCTTAAACCCGTAAGTTCCAGGCCCGACGGCGCGGAATAAAAACCCGCGCGTCTCGTCTAATACTTGATACGAGTCGGTACCAAACTTCTGTTCGAACAAAAAAATGACATGCGCCAGGCGCCGTTTAACTCAGGGCCGGGCCTGAGCGTATATTATCTGTTTCACCACCGGCGAGTAACGATACCCGTCAAGTAAATGTCTGTTTTTATAGCCATGTCAATCATATTATTACTTGACGAGTAGTTACTTAACAGTTTATTTAGAGGTGGTGAAAAATACCCCCTGAGTATATAGGGTTGGTAGTTACAGCTGTTGAAAGCCTTTTTCCTCCGATTGTATAAAACCAAAGGGTTATGTTTCGTATCTGTATACCAGAAAACATTGAAATGTTTTATACTGAAAATGAAATTTCAACACAGTTGAAATTTATTTATTTCACAAAAATATTATGTACCTCTGTCAAAAAAATAATTATGCAAAACTGAACCACAGTTAAAATAAGATATTTTCTTAACATCAAACTTAGACGAATAACTGTTATTTTCCGTAGTTGATATATATATATAAATATATGTATAAATACAAGTAACCCAATTAATTACTGCGCAGAAGATCGCCCTAAATAAATATTATTAGAGCTGTAAGTAATTTTGCCAATGTTCAACCCCCACGAGGAAACTTGGGCTGCAACAAACTCCAAAGTTTGTCGGGTTTGCCTGATTTCCAACCACGAGCTTTTACCTTTCCAATAACTACTCGTAATATAACGACTAGGCACCTTCCATTAATATTTGATTTACTAAGGGAAAAGAGCGCTACACTTAGGGGGTATTTTTTTACATTTTACGCATATGTGAATTTAATAATGCAAAAAAAATGTTTGTGTTTTATTATTACACAAAACATAATATTTTTTCAAACTGCTATGCTGATTCGAGTATTTTATCAGCAGGATCACGGTAATGATAATATTATACAAGTTATGAAAATTGTATTTGGAAATGTACATACATCTAGGTTTTTTTTAGTAAGTCTTTAATTGTTAAATGGTAATGATAACTATAACAAAAACCTTTCATAAATTAGCCAAAAAAATCAAAACAACAAAAAATAAAGTAGGTGATTACATAACTAGGACGAAGATTAAGAGTTTTCTTTGCATGACTTTAAAATAGGTAAAAAATACTAATTTTTGTAAATAAAAAAAACTCTTTGTTTACGGAAATATTATAAGGTAGATAGGTAGGTACTAGGTTATTTACCGTATTTCATTTTCTACGTAATCTATTATAATTATTTATAAATTAAGATACCTTTTTTTTAACTATTAATTTAAAAATAAATATACCATTTTTTTTTTTTTACTTCAACTCCACACTGTGGGATATTTTAATTTTAATTATTTCTATGTCACCTTTGGGGATGCTGTGTGGAAGGTCATTTTGACGAAAGGAAGGAGTTAACCTGGGTCTTGAAGAGGCCCATGTTGTAAGAGGGAGGAAACATAGAGGCCGACACATCGTTCCACAGCCGAGCTGTTGAACACACGAGTGATAGAAACGACCCGTTCTCATATATGGAATGTCAACCGTGTAAAAATGTTGGGTGCGCGTTTGACGAGTTTCTCGACTATGCGTCGATGTCGAAGGGATCAATGACGAAAGTTCATCGGAACATTTTCCATTGAAATACCGGTAGATAAGTTTATTTAAAAAGTAAAACTCCATTACACTACTTATTGTAAAACAACAACAAAACTTTATAGTACTCGGGTGTAAGCTTCCCAAAATGGCGCTTCAGCCGTTTTACCTTTCCGGCGACGATATATATTATTCTCAGCTAAGCGATTGTATAAGAATTAAATGGAAAATCGTGCTTACTTTACGTAGAGTACGGACCTACAAGTACCGACCTACGAGAAATATGTGCATTTTTCTGGTTGTTATCAACAACCAGAAATACGATCTAATAGAAAGAAAAAAAAACATACATTTTCCTTCCAGTGCTTACCTACGGGAAAGTAGCGAGGTAGCGAGAAATCCTTTGGAACGGCCTTGCGTCATTTTCAGAAAATGAGTTGAGAAGCTCACAAATATGGCAGCGCGGTCGTTTATTGGAACCTGGGAAGTGAGTAAAATATCAGAATATCATTAATATTTCGAATTTTAACGCACATTATCCTATCATAGTTCAATTTTCTTTGTCAAATCGGGTTTTTAGCCCATTTCTAGTGTTCTTAATACTTAAACTATCTCGCATTTGACAGATGACATTCATCTGACAGTTGGATTGGGTGGTATGATCTTTCACACCGCTTTATTATGTATTGAACGCCCACACGTAATCTCAAATAGTAATATTATGCCGACTCTCGTTAGCATTTGTTAGAAACTCATTTAAAGAATTCTTTGTTTTATTTGCACAAAAAGAACTCGACATCGAACAGAATTTATTTATATAGGTCTGAATTGTTTATTACCGGAACAAAGCATGAAATAACATTTTTGCGTCGAAATACAACATTTATTTTTCATTTTTACTCATCATTACCGTTCTTATTTTATTAATTACACAAATATCGTCTTTTTGTATACTCCCTTGACATTTTACATCACTAATCAATGGAGTTTTAATGTCAACTATGCAATCCAATTCGTTTTATTTGAAAATGTTCTCTCACCTCTAACATTGTTACTACTTATCATAGAGGTATACATTTATGTTCCTTGTATGAATTATGAAAATAATATTTTATTCTAGGTGGAGTCATGCGTCATTCAAGGAATCTGTGATATCAAATCTGGACTAGAAGGGTTAGTAATTTATCATAATAAACCAGTAGCAAATCCAACTTCAAAACAACAAAAACCGACTACGGAGACGATCTTCGTGTATTGAACTATCTCCCATTTTTTCACATTATTCCGTCAACCACAGTACTGTAATTTAAAGATCTTCTGGGTTGACATCGGGAGACTCGCCATGTCTGCTAGTTCAAAGACATGCCCCCTCAGGTATCTCAGCTTGTGTCCAATCCGAACATTGGCATCTCAAATTAATTGGTGTTTCTTCACCCTCTTCATGTTTACTAAATCTTTTAGTGCTTTTCACTCCCAATAACTGTTATGTCTCCTGGTCAACTAATACTCAAAGTTTATCTGGGATGTTTCAGAAAAAAATTCTAAACTTTTCTGGTTTTTTCTTTTACAGTACCAAGTTTGTATTGGACGACACGGGAGACGTAACGTGGTGTCCAGAAAATGAAGATTCCGCCGCCATACCGTTATTCTCGTGTGAAACCTACGAAATCTACAGCACCAACCTCCATGGAGTTATCATCAGATTTGGGGCTTATGCTGAACACATCATTGAATTCAGGGTAAGAATTGTTATGGTTGTTATTTTCCCAAAGCAACTCAAACCAGATAAAATTTAAAAAATAAAGGATAAATTTTGACCTAGTAGGTTTCCTATAAATAATAAAGCATATCGGTATATATTCTACCGAGTGATGAAAACATTCCTTCTGGACATGGGCATCTGCCACATCAATGTACTATGACTCCATGCCTTTACCTCATGATCGACATTATCATCTTGCGTTCAGTAAATATCTTGCAAAAGCTCCTACATTTTTCCCGGTACTGAAAGGTATCACAGCAGGTGACACCTCACAGGAGCTCTCCTTTCTGTACTGTGGTAGAGCCAAGGAGCCAAGCCAAGGAGCTATATTGTCACTGGGTTAGGCAACATTGTGAGAAAAAGGGATATGAAAGAGAAAAGACAAATACTGGTTGCTCATTCCACATACATGCTGTTTCATACTTCCACCATCAACAATGAAAGGATGTTCCACTCTTGTTTACCTAGTTTCTCCCTGGTGCATCAGTGCAGTTTTCTTAACTTGTTTCCGTGTACGTAGAAACTTTAAGAAAACAAGTCTCATTTGTATCACTCTCGTTATATCCTTAACTTTCTGAATGTCATATAGCTTGGACTTGGCACCCTTTGGATTATGTTATTATTACATTGTGGCAAAAGATTATGTAATATCTATTTATTTATTATTATACAATGTTCATTCCTTTCAACAGGCTGAACCTTCTGAGCCCATGGACAGTGTGCTCCTCTCATGTGATGGTTGGTGCGTCCTCCACTGCGTCAGGATTGTGTGCGATGAAACCGACAACTGCCCCAACGAGGAGTTCAGCCTCCTTCCTGCCGTGGAAGAAGGATTCTTCTCCGATATGGTCATTGAGGCTCAAGATCATAAACAGGTGAATATGACCACACACATTTCGAGTGGTAGATACTGTCAGTATTCCCCTAATGAAAGACCACCATTCAGAATCAAAACATTACTTTGAATGACTCCTGTTTTTAGTGACAAGAATTGAATAACCAGGTACTTTCTTCTTCCTAGTCTCCTTCCTCAATTTCTTCAGTTTCACAACATTCTCCAAATTGGGGATTTGAAAGAGTTTTTATAAACAATCTTCACCATTCATAATGCAGGTTAATCCACTCCGTCCTTTTCCTTTCCAGTTTCACGTGCATTCAAGCATCCTGGGCCTACTCGGGACCGATATGTCTTGGATGACAGATCCGCCTCCTTTCTCCGGCTTGCCCGAGGGAGTGGTAGGCTCAATTCTCCATTGGCTGTATGCCGAGTGCCTGCCCAATGCTATGACTGAAGACCTGGCTGTTCAAGTCATCGAGGCCGTCAAGGAGTACCCATGCATGTCCAAGCTCATAGCTGACTGTAATGAATACCTTAAAAATATGGCCTTAAAACAACGTAAGTCTAAATATATACTAATCTGTCAGAAATCCCAGTATACATTCACAAGCATTATTTATTGGTAACTGGTATCTACCAAACAGATGCTGGGAGCAGAATTTGCTAAAATAGAAACTATATTATTACTGTGTTGTTATTATTTAGACAATAAAAATTTTGTCTATTGGCTTATCCTCAGTCAAAAATGTTAATCAAATGAAATTTAGTAATCCTTCACCAATAAGGAAGTTGAGTGAAAAATATTATGACTTAAAAAAAAATATGTGCATGTAGATCGAAAAACACCCATTCTGAATAAATATATATTTCCATATTATTATTCTTAGAATTAATAAATGCTTCTTAAAAATTGGTTAAAACGCCATAAAATAGAAATGCTTCATGATTAGTCGAACGAACTCCTACGACAAATGTACCGTTTACGTGCGATGTAATGCCGCCTTCATGGTGTTACACCATTTTTTACGTAAAACTTAATTTCTTGGAATGATGATAAATTGCAGTAATACTTGTATTTTTACACATCAATACGATGCAATAGTAATACGTATTATCTCCTTACATTTTATAAGGTTTCGTTAAATTAAAAGCGGTAAAATTGAAGAAAAAACACAAACTAACAAAATACGCGACTGACAGCTGGATAACAACAGTTTGCGATGTCAAATATAAATACCGTGTAATGCCCTTCTGACGGTACGGAAGATGTCACGCAACCCCCCACTTCCTACCTCTGAGATTCTGCCGTTTTGTCGGCATTTAAAAAATTCAAACTTTGAGAAATAATTTAACTATGAAAACGAACTTTAAAAAAAATACTGGTATTTAAGTTTGAAGGTGGATGGATATTAAAAAAAAAATTAACTCAAATTCCTTATTCTTCCACTAAAGATAAAATTTTACTTAACTTAGGTTTTGATTGGTGAAAGCAGCCAGAGTTCTTACTTTAGGTAAATAAATGATAATTTATTTATTTCTGACATTGTATGCATTTTGTTACAGAAATAGTTGACTTAGTAAGTGATATGCACGCGTGCGCCAACCAAATAGTAGAGTACTTCAACACTCCGGGCGAGTGTTTGGGGTGATAACCGGCAAAGCTGTGCTTAGTTGTTAAGCAATCTGTTAGAGAAACTGCAGTAGGTATGTAACACATGTAAATAATATATTAAAACACACTATAAATAATTTAAATCCTTTTGGCATACCCATCCAGATGCTATTATACACATACAAATATATGGTTGGCCTGTGCTTATTATTGTCTAACTTCTTTAATGTTTTCTATGTTTCTATTTATAATTTAGTTTCTATTTTTTTCTTCTTAATATTACTCATTTTATATAAAATGTGTAAGTGTAAAAAATTACAGTTAAATAAAAAGTGAAAATAGCAGTATTTAATTATTAATGCAGTTAGGAAAAAATATTCTACATCTCGGTTCCATAAGCTGTTCAGCTTTTGTTATGGTTAATTATTATTTATTTCAGCTATAATAAAACTGTTGCTCCTTTGTGAGTTGTTCACGAAGAGGAAGGGCGAGCTCTCCAGAGAAGAGA
This sequence comes from Drusus annulatus, assembly GCA_022651775.1. Taxonomy (NCBI): domain Eukaryota; kingdom Metazoa; phylum Arthropoda; class Insecta; order Trichoptera; family Limnephilidae; genus Drusus; species Drusus annulatus. Next base: position 1,001,861 of record JAGWCC010000227.1, read on the forward strand.
GGCGCGAGATAATCAGATATGCACGTTCTCGACTGCCTATTTTCATGTCTCAACTGCGAAGACTGTTGGAGTATTTGAATATTACCTTCAACTCTATGACGCACGCCCAGAGGCACGAAGTAGCTACCTATATCGTTCCGGAGGTAAGATTTTATACATCACCATTGACTAGTGTGATACCCGCTAACTTTCGGAGTATGAGTCACTAAAACTTGTAATTATCTCCCACATGAACTATGTCAAATAAAAACTCTACAGAATTCAGAGTAAAACTCATCTCTTCAGAAAATCGTATACATACCTAAATAAATAATAAATTTGAAAACCTTGAGATGATAAAATTCAGACGACATTATACTTTTGACAGCAAGTAGTAAATAATTGAGTAGCAAAAATTAAAACAGCAAAAAAAATGTAACAACATAGATTACCAGTAAAGTGTAAGTGCCCTTGAGATGGTATTTTTCAAAATGGTACAAAATTTATTATCGTAGTATTATTATTATCATAAATGTAATGCTGCTGTGTAGGTAAAGTTTGTTTTGGTATGCATTCAAAATCACTCCAGAAATAAGCTCTTAAAGCTATCTTGTATGTATGTACATTTAGAACAATTTAATACATGGACACCTCATACAATATATTGTAAAATACTCAATTTCAGAATTAGTTGTAAAACAATTAAACAAATTTAAAAAATATATATCAAAGGGAAAAAGTGGTGAAAAGGTGTTTTTTTTGCTAATAAACAACATTCAAGCGATTCCATGTTTTACAATGAAACAGAATCAAAGCAAAAACTTCAATTATTTGATATTTGAAATAAATATTTTGTTGCTTTTCAGATAGAGGCAATTCTTGGCATGATCTCCGCTCTAATATTTGAGGTTAAGATAGCTCTGGAGCAGATAATGCAAGCCCTCTCACCTGTCGATGGAGGTGAATCCTCTACTCCTGCAAGCAGCGGTAGGCCAAGCACGGCTGCTGACGACGCTCTGGGCAAATCACTGAGGGATGTCTTCAGGATAAGGGAACTGTCCAAGCTCAAGAACTTCCACAAGAAGGTGGCGTTTAGTCTGATGCATTTGCTGTATAAAAAGTAAGCAAGAATTATATCAGTCACAAAGTTTTCCTGAACAATTAAATTATTCATGTTAATCTTGAGTATTTCTTCTACTAAACCTTTTCCTTATATAACGTACATGCGCTGAACGCCTTTCAAAAGCACTTTTTTCTAAAACCAATACAAAATATTTTATTCATGCAATCAAATCATAATACCAAAATATTACACCATTTTGTTTTCACCACTAGTCTTTCAAATTTTAAATCAGAACCACATGGTATTGCCGCAAAATCAAATGGTACCTACACTATTCGAAAAACTATTCCATATATGTGCCTAGGTACCTACTTGAAAAAAGTACCTCCCTATCATTGGGATAATATTATTGCAGATTATCAAATCCCTTAACCTTACAGCAGCGTGTTATTTTTTACGTAATAATGGCATGCAAAGCCACTTATGGTTCATTTCGGTACTCAATTAATTTTAAAAATCATGTCTTGAACTTCAGATTTATAACATTTGTATTTTTTTTCGCGTTTTATGTTGAAAAAGTATTAATAAAAGCGAGATTATTTAATTTATACAATGCTCTTTTAAAAACTGTTTTTTTTTAAATAAATATTGCAATTCAGCATCAACAAAACATATAAAAAATGAAATCTAATAAACAAAACATATAAATTTTAATATATACTATTTAACCATACATATTCATGACAAGTTCGCACACAAATTAAATTATTTGCAGTGGTCAGTTTCAGTTAAAATAACTCAAGACAGGATGGGTTAAAACATTATTTCTATTTTGTTTTATACGATTTTCAATGTATTATTTCCCAGGGAAAGTTTTGCCGGCATGACAGACAGCAATAGGGTACGTTCCGTATCACGCAACTTGGATCAGCTGATCGAAGAGTTGCCGGTATTTTTTCACCGATTGGAAGAGGTCACCACCGCAATGGACGACAGGCTTCAATGGAGGGAATTCAAATTCTGTTTCAGAGTGGCAACGAGTAAAGTTGTAAGTACAAAATTAAATTTACTCTTGTTTACAACTTCTGTAGAGAAAGGGAGAGAGGATAATATATTGTTTTGCTGCATCCACATCCACGCCTTTGTCTAGTAAACATCTTTCAGTTCCAGTTATTATATCAGCTGTTATTTATTTTCAATCTGGTGATGTATTCGGTCATGCAAACTTCTCTGAGGAAAATCTGTATTTCTGAGATATCTCTACTTACTTATTTTAATACTTTTCAGTTAAATTATATCCAACAGCTGATCTGGGTTTCATGTCAATAAGCAAACAACATAATGATGAACCTAACCATGATTATCCACATTTGAAACTACAAAACTGTGTAATGTGGGTAGGAATTGTTCTTGTTGGATAATTCAGTGCACTTGCACCATACTGTTGATCTTAAATAAGCTAATAGAGAATGCTCAAAAAAAATTCCAGTCTGGCATCCTCAACAAGTTGGTCCTGCACCGCGACACGCTCCACGAGGTGATAGTCCGCCTATGCTCCCTGGTGCAGCGGGAGGCCTTCACCCTGGGCCTGGTGAACCTGGGCCTGCTGAGCTCCGCTGCCCAGGTCACCACCGAGCCAGCGGAGGCTGCGGAGGACCAGGTGCCCTCACCACCGGAGAAGAACAATAGCCAACAGACACACCAGCATAAACCACACGGATTTAAGGTTAGTAGATCATTTAACCCTTTGCTCGCTTTATTCTTCATTTCAGAGCGGTAAACATTTCAAATTCAAGCACTACCTGTCAATAACCGAGCATAAAATACCCGAACCTGACAGAATGGAAGCCAACCTCACGAACATCAAAACACCATTTTACTTCAAGCCTTTTCAAATACGTAGTTTGAATATTTCAACACTTTGAGTGTGTTATTCTATCATTTGTGAAGTGAACTCTACATATCTTTTAAGCATTTCTCTATCTTCATATTTTATTTCAGTTGAATTTAGTTGACACACTAATGAAGCCACCAGCCATCAGCAACAGCAACCTCTCCAAAGCCGCCAGTCGACTACTGAAATCAGAGAGATTTGCCGACATGGTCTTTGAGATCCCCATTCAGACTCCCGTCCAGAATTGTACTAAGTCAGGGGTTGAAAATTCCATCACTTCCAAGTTTTTACCCTCCAAAGTACTTTGTAAGTATTTATTTGTTTCTATTTTTAAAACTATCATTTGAAATCACAGATAAAATTTTAATTGGCGAGAGCATGTTATTTTAAAAGGAGATTTCACCTATAGAATTTATTTTTCAAAAACAGCAATGGCATTTGTCGATCAATAATTTCTGTATTAAAAGGTGCTCTAACCGATTGTTTATATTTAAAAAAAATACACAGACACTCTTAGAAATTTCTCAAAAATACATTTGTTACTTCATCTTGAAAATTTGGCCTATAAACTTTATGAATGGACCAGAAGGGAAGGCAGATGCAAGCAGTGTATTAATGCTTTTAGATGCTGTTTCAGCTCCTCACTCTACATTAGCTGAGAAAGGCAGCGACAGCGGACCACCTGCCAAGGACAATGCCTACGGAAATGTAGAGCCCAATGGAAGTGTCATAATGAAGGCACACCGGGTGATAGTGGCCGCTAGGTGTGACTGGTTCAGGAGGGCTCTGCAGTCAGGAATGAAGGAAGCCATCCACAGGTACATAGACTAACAATGTACTGTGGAATAGAAAAGTCCCTTATTTCAATTCTCTTACAAACATGTACTCCTACAATATATGAGCTAGACATAAAAAAGCTATTTACAACTAACTACGAGTGCACTACAACAATACAGAATACTATTTGGGCTCCCATGGTACTGCAGCTCTTCAACGATTTTTACCGACGCCGCATTCATAGCTTCACCTTTCTCAGAGTGCACCAGGTTGTTTGTCTCAAGGAAAGGCTTAACAAAAGTGACAACTCTATTGCGCAAACTTCTTAAAACTTATATACTCAAGGAATGGCAACATTAGCACAATAGTTATTACTATAGAACATAAAAATAACCAATAGCTACTTTATTACTATTATTTCCATTTACCTCAAACTAATTCCACCAAATAAGGGGGCATAGTTCATAGAACTTTGTGATTATTTAGTTCCTGACTCCAGTTCCAGAGTATCCTGCTTATGCCTTCTAACCTTTCCACCATACGATAGAAGAAGACGATTGAACTTAATTAATTTTTATTTCCAGGAGAATTGTCATCTATGACACTACTCCCGCCCTCTTTCGCAAGCTTTTGGCGTACCTCTACACCGGCAAGCTGGATACGAGAATCACCACCGGGGAGCAGTTGATCGAGCTGGTTCTACTCGGCGACAGATATGAACTGGATGCCATGAAACACTCCTGCGAAAGGGCCCTGGCTCTGAGGCACCTGGACAAAGACACTTCCTTTTACTATCTCAACATTGCCGACCAATACAATGCCACTTTTCTGAAGGTTAGTCTGTAAATTTTTATATTCTATATTATCATCACAAACATCATTTCAGATAGTAAAATCATAAAATCAAATATCTGGTCACTTTAATACAATAATTGTGACGGAAATGCATTGAAGTGTATGATTAGATGAGAAATCCGTTCACTGAAAACTTTGCTGAGGTTGATATAACTTGCCGAGAATAACTATTAGAACTTAAATAATTTATTAAAAATAAGTCATTTTGAAAATTTATAAAAAACACACTTAAAAAATGTATTTATTCCAGGATGCATGCATCAGGTATATCATATCCCGCACCGGCCTAACAGAGTGCGAGCTCTTCACCGATCTGCCACGGCAGCTGCAGACGGAGATCCTTACATCATCAGCCGCCTGGGCCCCGGCGGCCGCCATGCCCCGGGTCTGGGATGAGGGACCCCTAGATCAAGAGGCATTACAGGCTCTGCTGGAGAGCACTACCATTGATGATGTTAGTCAACCTACAATTGTTTATTTTTATTCAATATTTTGTACATACTATGTGTACATACTTGTTACATAATGCTCCTTTTTTTGTTATTTATGCATTATTTATGAGAAAAGGGGAAAAGTATCGACAATCAGCGGTATGCCTTTAATACATAGATACCCAATTCACTAGCAATCTATTTAGTGTTGGGTCTACAATATTGAGATATTCAGTAAACATTTATAGTTAGCTTCTAAAAAAATAAAGATAGACAATCCATCAGGAGTTGTATAGAGGCTGAAAAGCTATGTATGGCCCAAGAGAAGGAAATTGAAAAGAAAGCCGACAATTTTTTCAATAAATTATTTTTTTGAATTGAAAAAATGTTACACAATATTATACAAGAATGTATTACCGTGTTGATTTTGTCTATGGCTAGTCCTTTGTGCAATGAAGGAATAAGTTGCACAATAAAGTTGTCTTTGCAAGGACAGAAAACTTGTGAACAATTTATTCTATATTGTTAAAGCAAATATGTTTTTTTTTCCATTTTGAATTTGTCAAAATGTGTTTGTTCTCAGTATTATAAGTGTTGGGTTTCGTAAACCTTACAACAATAGCTTGACATCAGTTATTAAACTTTGCTAAATAAATCATTTTAAGTCATAACTCTCAATCTATGTGGTAGATACTCTCTGGTGAAAGACCATCATTCAAAATCGAAATATTGCTGGAAATGGTTTTATATATACATATTATTTTTGAATGGCTGCATATTTGGTTACCTGATCTGAAATACCAGGTACTTTCCAACCTTTCTCTTATCTATCTCCTTCCCTTACTCTTTTTACCCTAACAACATAATTATAATTCGGGATGCCATAGTCCCACTGGTTTCGGACAGTCAGGAGAAGTTGGGACTCTAAATAAATAAGAAAGAAAATCTAAATCTAATTTGTTTCTTCTTCAGGGCTCCAACTCGGAATGCAGCAGTGTGGAGGAAATATCCATCGACAGAACGCGTCTCAATGACTGTCTGGCTCGCTTACGAGACGTACTGGGGCCTCATGTTCCCCTAGACGAGCTCAACCGAATAGCCTTAGCGGCAGACTGTGATGCCAACCGAGCCGTCAATTTCTATTACTCACACTCACGAGGGTCATAGACTTCAAAATGCAAATCACAACAATCGGAATCACGAACATAGGAGACATAGACTCCCCACCGAGACATAATTTTCCAGAAAGTATGTAATGCCGACGATAACTGGTCATTTTTTGCCTTTGCTTCCCTTAAAATATTACGTGTTCCCACTAAATTTATATAATGAATACTGTTTTTAATTTTCTGCTAGCAAATGTCTTTGAATGTTGGTACTTACTTGCTAATTAATGATATAAAATTTGCCATATTCGCATTTTACACACTGAATCTAACGCATGATCTCGCAATTATTGCAATAATTTTAATAATATTTCCTAAAATCGGCATTGATGTTTTTGTACCTTTGCAAAAAAAAAATTATGAAATGCATAAATATTGTAATTAGTGATGCAACGATTCTTAGTTTGATGATTGCGGTTATAGGTATCCCAGCGAATGTTAAATTAGTCCTGCAGTCAAAAGAAGTCTTTCTTTAGATATACATAGATTGATATGAAGAAAAAAATTAATCTTGTCTTCGAAAAAATTTACATATTTTTTTCGATAATTTTACAGGTAATCGATCTTTGATCATATAATTTCCGATTGCAGTAATATTATATAACATGCAATTACGATGTATTAGAATCGTAATCGTTGCATCACAAAAATCTATTTAGGCACATAAGCACTGCCTACCCTACCTTACTCGAATAAAAATATAAACAATATTAAAATTTATATTAACAATTCAAAAAATTTATCATTTTTTTGCTAGGAATAAATCTACACTTCCAAAAATACGCCTGAACTACCAACTACAAAAGGCAGCTACACTACAATAATGTGTCAAAAGCAGAAACTAAAACTGCTTCGTTTAATAGACCTCTTCTAATGTTGACTTTATTCTCCGTGAAAAAATGTATGTGTTTGTTTCACTTCAAGAGATGACTCGTTAGTGTTAGTTCCAAAAAGCAGTGCTTTGCAGTGCTACCACTGCCATTAAGTCAATCAGTGCCATCTGTCGGTATCTCTATTAATTAGTACAGCTACTTACAAAATAATAAAATTATGTTGGTCTTCTTTCATGCTATTGTCAAAAAATATTGTCTGTGTTTATTTAGTGAAAAAAATATGGATATTTTCTCCTGTGAAACTTGTGCTAGTTTTATTTTTAACAGATGCACGAAGGGAGTTGACTGTGCTAATTTTTTTATATCAATATTAATGCGCTGTTTTTCCTACTGTCTACCCTGATTAAAAACTCTGTGCACGCCACTGTATGTATACGCTAGGCACAAATAAGCTTAAAATTTGAATGTTTTATAATTTTCCTTTATGTATAGCTGATAAGCTGGGGATAGTACTGTGGCGGCAATTATCTCTATTTTATTTATTGCCTGTTAAATGTAGCCATGTACGTAAATATTAAAGTTTTTTTATTGATTCTGTAATTTTTTTCAGTATTTTTTGTGTAGGCTTTCTTTGTTATAGTTTTACATGTTTACCAAAAGTTGTATAGTCGAACCATTATATTCATGCTAGTTTGTTGCTTTGAGTAAGGTTGAACTATTGTTTCAACATGTATCGGCACAAACAAAGCACCCTGTTATAAGTTCTAATGATCTTAGGTCTGTTTTTATTTTATAAAAATTGATTATTTATTATTCTAATGGTGTATGGTGAAATGTTTTTATTTTCATTGATCACTATTTATAGAGATTGTTTTTTGTATTTTCACGTATCTAACTATTCATATTTTGTAATATGTATGTATACCTTATCTATTTTACAATATTACAAAGTATACATTGAAGATTAGCTCAAGCCTCCCAAAAATATTTTAATACGGATTTTATATTTCAGTTAACAGTTGTCAATTTACTACTGAATAGTTTTGTACTATTGTGTATTGTTGTATTTGAATTGTAATTCATTGAATTTTGCATGTATTTATTTTATGTGAGGGCAGGTATAGCGACATTGCAACAATACTTGCCAAGCCATCACAAAGGTTAAGCAACGTTTGTAGAAGTCGGTGTTTGGACAGGAAAATCTTTCATGAAACATAAGCTTAAAAATAATTATTAATGCATTTGATGATTTCTAAAAAAAATAATACAAAATAACAATAATTTATCAAATTATTAATCACTCGTTTTTACGATTGAAACCATCAAGCGAAATATTCAAGTAGGTACTTGAAATTCGCTTTAATTAATCAATGTTTTTTTTAATAATCTATTAAGTATTGAATATATTAAATTAAATTAACTTAACACCAAATAGTATTATTATTTTGTGTGTTTAAAATGACATTTGTGAGATTTTAGTGTGATTGTAATTTTTTTAATAAAACTGTTTGATATCTAGATGTGATTCAATATTATAAATCTTTGATACTTCTCATAAGTCTCTCGAGTTTTTATTCCATTTAAAGCATTTATTAACATGTTGTTTATTCTAATTTTAGATGATAAATTTACTATAATAGTTCAGATAAATAATAATTATTGCTCCAACTTTTTAAATATGTATTTTGAATGTCACAATGTCCTTACTAGGTTAAGAAATCATGCATTTATAAATTATTCATATAAGAAAAAAGTTTTTTCTCCATTCATTTTCACTAATAATTTGTTTATTTTCCATGAAATTGTGTTTAAATTTGTGTACTTAAACATTTCTTATGTTCTTGCTTATTTATACATTTATTTTAAAACTAATATAGTACTTATTACTTTAGTAGAATTTTTGTTTTAGACAAGGGATCCTTGTATAACAAATAATATTTTTATTTTGGTATACATGTATTATAAATTATATCATAAATCCATCACCATGTTTATTGCATCCATGTTCACTGTTTATGAACCACTCGATCAGCCATTGTGTAAGTAATTTTTGTGGGTGAGTTTATTTTAGTTCACACAAAAAGTTCACCACGTTATTACGCATTGAATTGTTATTTAGAAGTTGTTGACTTGTTAATAAAATATTTGTAAAGTTCGTAATATTGTATTTGCCTAAAAAATATTTAGCATACTTTTTATACTTCTTGGCACCTAACCTGAAATTATTAATTTGATAATCAAATAATTGTTATTGCACTGAAAGGCCTTCTACCTTTTTTCTTTGTTTTTTGTTCTAATTGCAGAGTGGCAATTCACTAAAAAATGTTACTTTTGTTTCAATAACTTACCGATCTAAAAAATTACTTAACCATGAGCGTATGTAATAAATCCAAAATAAATTAATAGATGCTGTGAATTAGCAGAATAGGGCCCCCTTTCTTTATTTGTTTTTATACTAAAAATCGAGATAAGTATCAAATAAGTTGTGCTAGTAATAAAAGAAATGAATGATGTGCCTGAGAATTATGAAGTTTTTTCAAATAGGATTCACGCTTTACAAGAAGCTTCATAATTTTATAGACTGACGGATTTTTTATAAATTATCGCTATATAATGGCTGTACTTCTAAATTGATTGGATTTTTTCTTGTATGTATGTAGTTTCGATCACATAGATTCAGAATAATACACTTTTTACTTAACTCCCATTTATTTCTTACAATAATCTATTTAAAAAATAATATTGAAGAATTAAAATCATTGATTGTGAAACAAAATCATTTAAAATACATTTTCAGAGGGCAACTTGGAACCGGTGGGGACTCATGACTTTTTAGTGCGCTAACATACTAAAAAGTCATGAGCCGCCACTGCTTCTAACGTTCATAAGATAATGCTTCTTAGACTCGGAACGATTTTTTATAAAACGCAAGTCATTTGTGTGAATTTAGTAGTTACAATAGCAAAGATGCTTACACGATTTATTTAAAAAGAGTTATGGTGGATAAATTCACAATAAATTTTTATATGTATATGAAGAATTATCTATGAAGTCAGTTTACCAGGACACATAATTTTAAAAAGAGAGAAATTGAACATAATATTATTATGTGTTGATTGCAATGTTGCAAATGGTTTCTATTCATAATATTGTAACATTTTACTACTAGTCATTTTTTAAGATATATGCTTTGAACTATGATAATTTTTTGTATTACCTAAAATTGCACATTTTTTGCCTTTTTTTAATAAAATAACATATAATGCCACTTTGGTTGTTGTTTTATTTGTATTCCTTTTAAAAAAAATCTATAATCCCCAAAGAATTGCTCGCTGCAAAGAAACGATCCAAGTGAATCTGAATGAGCCTTTATTGACCAAACAAAGATTTGAGTTCAAGGCTTGAGTAGGAACTTGTCGCTCTTCAACGGAGATTGTGAAAAATCATCGACCCAAGCCGGGTATTAAACCCATACTTAACATAAAAACGCCCTACACAAATTGTACAGTAAGATTCCACAAATAAAATGCAATCAAAGCATTTAGCAACCTAAATACATCGACCAAGTTGATGAGCAGATATCAAAGAGAAGAAAACACCTAATTGATGAAAGTAAAATGTGGATTAGAAAAAAAATGTCATATTGCATCACAATAAATTTAATGTTAAAGCGGGTTGCAGGCTAGGTGGGTAGGTTTTTAGACGTACATTTTTTTAGGAGGTTGTTAACCTCATGATTTCAGATTAATGCCGTCAATATAGTCTTTCGAGTGTCATGTTACCATTTGGATGATTTATTTTAGGGTGAGCATGGTAAAATTATTATTTTCTAGTTATACTCAATGGTTTTTAATCAGCTGTTCTCGATAAACATTTCTATGTTTTTCCACAGAAATGTAGTCTATGGTCAAAAGTAAAGGAAAAATGGTTGTCGTTCCGAAATTTTGACAAGCATGGCGTCTATAGAACTAAGTTTAGACGATATTATTCGTAAAAAAAGAATTCCTTCCGTACGCCGAGGAAGAGGAGGGTAAATAACGTGAATTTAATTAATCTTTGTTGTTTTATGTAATAAAAATTACTAATTTCATACTATGATTTACATTTACAGGATTCGTTCGGCTGGCGTTGCAAGACAACAATTCAAGCCGCTTGTTTCTCCAATAACTAAAAAAGTTATACCACCCAAACGAGGCGGCTTTGTAAATACGCGAGGAAAACCTCCTATGCTAGGAGATGCACGGAATAATATTATCCTTAAAAACAGAACTAAAATCACCGATGCGAGGGATAAACTCGCAGAAATGGCAAAACATAAAGATGCTAGGTTCAAATTGGAAACACTCAGAATGAATAGGGTAAGTGACTAAATGAATATAAATTGCTTATCCAATATTATACCGCTGCATTTGTTATATTTACTACTTTATTTTGAGTATTAATTGTTTATAATTTTTGACACAGGGTGGCAATAACATAAACAACAGAAACAACGGCGGGAATGTTATGATGCCGAAAAACAGAAACCCCGTTGGCTTAAAGACGAAAAAAATGATGAATCGAGGTACTAAAATGACTTATCTCTTGAAAATATTCATGATTAATTAATATTGTACTCTAATTAGCGTTATTATTCATTCTGGCAAGCAATTGTTTTTATAAATGTACCGCACAAGAGTCCCAACTGTCCGGAGCCAGGGGTACTATGGCGTCCCCAATTTGGTTATTTTGTGTGACTGAGGGGAGTGGGGAAAGGAAGGATATGGGGAAGAGGAAGTACCTGACTTCAAATCTGCTCACCAAACACGGCTAAAAGTAATTTCTGGCAATGTTTCGATTCTGACTTGTGGTCTTTTACCAGGGCGATAGCGAGAGTATCTACCACTTTGGCAATACAAAAAGGAAATATATTAAGTTATCCTGAAAAAACTCAAAATTTTTAGACATGGACCAAACATACTTCTGTTTCATTAGCATAAGAAAAACTACTTCTAAAAATAATTATTTTTCAGGTTTCACAGATGTGACAAGACAGGTCCATTCTTCGCCCTTATTTCAGTCGCATACTGCACACAATATACAAATGACCTCTCCCATCCCAATATCTGGATATTCCATGGATATATCTATGGAGGAAGGTAAATATATTATGCAAGCTATCCCATTTTACCAGTAAATTACATAGGTATGTGATTGTTGGTTAAATTACATAATTATATTTCGAGTTACATCATTTGTGCTCAAGCTACTAAAAGCATACACAATAATTTGTTTTGTGTTCATAATACACGGTACACATAACATATAGATGTACAAAAAAAAATAGGGGAGTCGTTACTGTAGAAATTAATGTTGAATTGCAAAAAATTGTTCATTCCTGTTTTGGCCGCCTCCTTCATTCATTAGTTCTTTTGGTTGCCCGGACAGATAAGTACATATATATGTGTTAGTTTCCATTAAAAAATTTGCCTACGTAAGTGTATATTAATAATAATTAAAGTAAACAAATAAACTGTGAATGTTATGCAAACGTTTATTCAAATGTTTCCTTCAACATCAAACATTTGCAATAATGGTGTGGGTTAAATGTAATCAAATGTTCTTGACATACATATTCCTTATTTTTGTTGTTAAATTTAAACACAAATTTATAAGTATATTCACTAGAATCTTACTAGTCTAGCACTATGTAAGTCCTAACGGTGCCAGATTACTGCAATGTATGGAGAACTAGAAACTAATCATGAATTTGTGATTTTATTTAATATTCTGTGTTCCTATCACTGAAAAAATAAACCGATAGGATTTTGTTGTGGGCGTGTCTGATATTCCCGAAGTAAGGGCAATGGCTCGAAACCAGTGTAGGCAATTACGTAGAAGAGGATTGATTTGATAGTATCTGGTTGCACCGCTTATTAGACGAGCTGCTGTGTTGAACATCCCTTGAAGTTTTCAAATGTCTATTTGGCAGACCATTATACATACATGAATCCTCGGCTCGACAATGCTCCGATTTTCATAGTTTTGTTTTCGCCTTACTCGCTTACGCTTGTGTACCGACTTATTTTGTAACTATCAAAGGTTTTGCAAAAAATCTGACAAGCACGTGGCGCTCACGGCAAAGGTTCGCCTCGCTGTTCCTGACTCACTGCTCGAGTTGTAGCGAGGTACAAATGTTACAAGTCAGTTCTGTCTTACATAGTGCCAGACTAAAGAACTTTCCAGTTAAATTAGTGAGCTTTTACTGTACCAACATTCCAAAAGATTCTCTTTATCATTTCTAATACATATTATCCGTTCGTCCTGTTCAGAATACGAGCCAGCTTCGTTGAAACCGTTGATGCGCTCCATCAACAATGCGCACTACCTTCCCCCTCCGCCGAACTTCCCACATATCGGGCGAATCAGGACTCCCCAGAAGCCGCTCCGAGAGCTCCGGGACAAGACGGTCCACAGCAACAAGCAGAGCGGTTTCAACCTTACCATCGTCGCCAAGAATAATGACGCTCGCAAACCTTCGGCTAGCGCTGGAATTCTGAAAAGGTATTACATAATTTGATTTTTATTTAAAAGGTAATAATCACCAGTACAATACATTGTTAGTAGCTGACTGGTCTAAAGCTTCGGGTTCCCACCCGGGCGTCGGGGGTTCAATCCTCTGCTAGCTAGGTCCTCTTTTATTGTAAAAGCAATACTTTCCGTATCTTATAATAAAAGGAGGAATTAAAAAATAATTAGGTTATTCGTAACCCCAAAGTGTTTCTTATGAAGAGAAATAAATTATGTTTCATTATAAATTGAACTCCTATACAGTTTATAGCCTGTTAAAAGGCATGCGAAAACTTTTTGTTTCTGAATGTTAAGAATTAAATCAATTTTGTTAGATATTATTTTTATTTATAAATACACCTATTCAACCTTACAAAAATAAAATATCTTTATTTAGCTTTTTTAGTAATATGTTTTTTTTTTTCTCTGAATATAAGTACTCATTCTGGGAAAAACATTTATATAATAAACATTGATGAATACATCACACTTTATCTGATAAGAACAATTTACAAAAACAAAAAAATAATAATCGAGTTTTCGTTTTTCCTGTCAAATTCAGTAGTCGAAATTGGCGTAACTTGGTGTTGCCATAGTAAAGAAAATATTTGTTCCACTTCCATTTGTTAAATTTCTACATTTTATTGTAAAACTGTAACTTATGTAACCTCTATTAGAATCGTTCCACAAGAAAAAGAATTAGAACAAGTATTTTATAGGACATTCCGGCAAGACCCGCCCAGCTACGTCCGCCAACACAGCCCGGAGCCCATCTCCATACTGAAGAAGCGGCCATCTGCCTCCCTTCGCAACCGCCTGGAGAGTCCCCCGCCCCCTCCCGAGTCGCCACCCCCCCGCGCCTCATACCGCCCGGTCTCCTCGCGCCCCATATCGCCCCCCAAGGCACAGGGGTATAGGATAGTGGTGAGCAACCTGCAGACAAGCGTCACGGCCTCTGATATTCATGTGAGTATATTTTACTATGGAATCCCTAATTTGGAGAATGTCATTAGGATGAAGGAAATGGAGAGGAGAAGAGGAAGGTTGTTTCTGAATGATGGTATCTCATCAGACCTCGGACATAAACAGGCACCTTGTGAATTGAACTATTAAACTAGCAGGGTTTTCCCTCCCTCAGAAGACAGGCTTACTGCATCCGGTGAGTCAAAGTCGGCGCACGTATATGATACTAAAAGATTATATGGAGTCTAAAGGATTCTGAATTATATGAATTTTGACACTACCGAACACGCTGTAGGAGAATGTCCCCTCCACCAGCTTCCCGGAGGGACTTCTGTGTTAAATCAATTGACTCCCAATGCCGTTGACTAGCTGAAGAACCTCAGCATTCCTCTTTGACCTCCACCATATGGGAGAAGAACCTGGCTAATTCTAAGAGTATCTTGTGCATGTCATCCCAGGAAAGCCGTAAACAAAATTTTGCTTCAGAGTGAAAAATGTTTTCAAAGCAGTGGTAATAGAATCCTTATAGCAAAGCAATTATGTATGTAAATAATTCTAATAATAACAGCGCCCATGAGCCCACCTAATTCAACCCAGATAAAATATCTCTTGAAATCTTACTATAAAGCGGAAAGTCTGCATGCATGCCTCAGCCCTTTTCAGCTCTCAACATTATTTCTATGTGTCTAAAATAAGACAAGATTCCAAACTGTTGAATTCTTTGAAATTGTTCTATAAGAAAAAGTTTGACAGAAGTGTCGAAACTCAGGCAAAGCTAAGGGCAGTAACACATTTTGGACCTCGTTCACCTTTTTAAATTCAGCACTACGGGTACAGACAGACACTCCAAATAATAATTTTTCAAATTCAACATATTTTTTCATACATTTTCAGGAGCTGTTTGGTGACATCGGTGACCTCCTGGAGTCACGCCTGGTGCGGCCGGGAACCGCTGAGGTGATCTACAAGACCCTGAAGGATGCGCAAAATGCAGTGGAAGTGTACCACAACCGGCAGCTAGACGGGCAGCCCATGAACTGCTTCCTCGTCAATCCGAGAAACCCCCCCCCTGGCGCCCGCCAAAATACTACCTCAAAATCTAGGTGAGGATTGTTGACTACACTTATTGCCGTCCAATAATTTGTGATTTTTTCAAACTTTTACGAGTCTTCCTAAAGCCAGCGTCCAGCTTGTCAGCTTTGTCATAGGTCTCCATGATGATTTATTTACTATTACAACTCCTTAGGCTATTTCTGTAAGGTCCATTGAGCTTCAACAATCAACATCACCACACCCAGACCGGCAGCACTCGTATACTGAAAAATGTGTCAATATATATTTTTGCGTTCTCGAAAATCGAATCAGCAACCTCCTGACACAGTCTAATGAGTAAACCCACTACATATATTGATGTTCGGATCGATTATTTCAAATAACATATACATCCTGCATGTACATTTGAGTGTAGAAATTGACATACAGATCTATGTACATAGTTACTAGTGTCAATTTTGTGGATGCAAAAAATAGTATGTTACATAGTTCCTCTTTATTCCTCATTACCCTATTTAATTCTTGCTATTTTTCAAATCTATTTTCCAGTTCATCTCGTGGTACCTCTGCCTCTACCCTGCCAGCCAGCAGTAACTCTAGCGTTGTTCCTGATGTATCTACCTTTTACAAAGTTCTATTCGGCAAGGATCAGTATTAATAATATATAAATTATTTATATATTTTATAAATAAATTTAATATAAATAAAATTATTTATAAGAGCAAATGTTTTAATGTCTCACATGCAGCTTTTAAGAGTTTTTCTTTTCTATAAGATCCACAAGTGAAATAAAATATTCTTACCCCAAATTTCTTACAGAGCAATAAATAGAATACTATAGAAAAATGCCTTTTATTTGTATGTATTTTGATGCGTCACATGAGCATTTCTTCTGTGACTTGTCGCCAACTTTAGGGATGAAGATTGGGAGACGGGGAAGATTTTCATGTTACCATACATCTAGCGTACGCTGGCGAAACTCCGAGGCATATTATTTGAAAAGCTAAACCAGTTTCACTACTCATAGGGGGAAACATCTAGGTCATTGTCCACTTCACAAATTTATTTTCCATATTTTTTATTAAATTAACTTGCAAAAACATGGAAGGGTTTTAATAAAATGAAAAATAAATCAATATTGTCTTTATTATCATCATCTCGGTAAAGTACACAATGCAATAGATGTAAAATCATTATAAAGAAGTAGTCAAAACCAAAATAATATATCGAACCGGTCAAGTAAATTAGACCTCACGCGATTAGGGTTCTAAGGCCAGCCGCACATTTAATTTCTGAATTATGAAATTTAAAGAATGCAATATTTTTTTAGAAATTGATTGGTCTATTATAATAATTGATATATGTATTGACGAACAGATAAACATTGTCAATTGGCTCGTGTGCGTACATGTAAACATCTCTATACAAATTATAAAACCTCTTCTCCAAGATTTAAATACTATTGGACAATTTTCCTTTTCACCTACAAGATATAAAAAAATGTTCTTGGCGTGGTCTAAAAAAGATAATATTTTAGGTTTTTTTTTAAACGCAGGTTTATAAAACCATCCTGCTTTTAGAGTTGTATCATTGAAAAGGTAATTTATTATATTCATAAATTAAATTGTACCTGAAACACCTTTAAATTTAGAATCATTATTTATGCTCTCTGCTATTATGTAGCCAACAGGTATTTTCCAGTGATCGTTGATAAACGGTCTATATCAACACTCGTGTGGCTTTTGCCAAGCACTGTTTCTAACAGTGTCAATATCTACATAACCATGATATTTTGTACGATCCCACTCTTCATGATGCTTAGTGGAAGTTTCGCTGAGAACAAGATTGCACGCTAGATTGTGATTAGTAGACTCAGATTTTATTACCAGAGCTTGGAAACCTCAAAAGTAAAGCCAGCTTACCTGCTACTCTGCTAGCACTCTCGTACCACTTTGTTAGCGTGCGTGGATGTGGCAAACACGTGTCAAATGTGTTCTTCACATGTTCGTCCGTTTTTTTTTAATAAAGCTGAGTGTAGGGAAATGAACAGAGTTCGGGGAAGAATTTCCGATGCATCACTCTTGACTTTGATTTAACTTTCTGCCGTAATAAAAGTTCTTGGATCTTAATTTTAACTTATGATAAAGTACATGCATTAGGGTTCCAAAATAATCGATTTGGTTTGATGCTTTTTCAGTAACGATTGGACGCTGGATACCTGGAAAGAATTATTATCAGATTACTATGTACTTTACTGTTGATATACATATATCGTATTGTAGAAATTTTGAACAGTTCTAGGGAATATTTCGCCCTCTTCCTGTGTCAACTGTGGTTAGAGGTGCATAAATGAGGAGATAATCTTGTCTACCCAGTGAGCGGGCTGCCTTTTGCTACTCTAGGTTTTACTGTTGATAAAGAAGACAATATTGTACAGAAATCGCAGTATTTGTATTCAACCTAAAACAGTGATAATTATTTACTACGATTAACCTTTCCGTACCTGAAAGTAAAAATCAAACGTAGTATCCTAAGGAGGGTGACCTAGTTACCCCATTTGATCTTGCTTGTTAAAAGCTTAAATCTTTTTCATGACATAATTTTAGGTTATTTGTTTTTGGTAATACTTAAATAGAACTATATTCATGTGTCGTACGTGTTCGCAACGCGAGACAGAATTTACTATGACGTAGTCGCAGTATTTGACGCGGCCACAATCCAAATCATTATTGTCATGTAAAGAAAATAAATAAATACTTCAGAGCGTGGTGAGAGGCAGGCAGAGGTCGGATTAATGTTGCGAGCACTAACGCTTCTGGCGCAGCGCCGTGAATCCCAACCTGGTGGGGTATAAATACCCCGTCATAGCCCATACAAAGAGAGATATCCAACAACTTCTATGGGATCAACATCTTCTCTGGCTTATCTGTCTACTTCGTTCCGATTTCTGTTCTACTCGCCTTCTTTCCCTTCTGACCCTCGCCTCACCTGGACCCCTGACGACCACCTATCCCTGGACCAGATCAAGCATTGTCACACGTACAAGGCTCCTCGAGCACATCAGACAAGCTCTACAGGGAGTACAGAGACATAAAAGAGAGTATGCTTTCTTTTCACCGTGGTGAAGGAGCCGCGTCTCACTTCTCCGTAGATTTAGGACCTCCAGCCTACTCTACAATCACTTGTGTGTCACATAAGTTGGTCCATTCGAGCCTGTATTCTTCTACGAAGCAGCAGAATGTCCCCTTTACTGCGCTCTGGGAAGAGCACTTCTGAAGAGGATTTAACCCCTAGAAGGGATGACCTCACTACGATTGGGGTGGCCACATTCCCTTTCACATTTCCCTTCCCCCTAGACTAGGTGGAGACCTAGATGACCACATTGGCTTCTTAGGCCCGCTTCTCGCCGCCGATCTGGGACCAACACTGCTAGCCAGACCACGGGCCCCAAATTGGACCCCCTCACCCAACCCTGCCATGGCCAATGCCTCGTTGAGCTCCTAGCAAGGACACACTCCAGCAGGTGCAGCTCGACATGCCAGCTGAGAAAAGGCGCAAACAACAGCTGCAGAAGGACCACGCCCAGCAGATGGCAGACCTCACCGCCCCGCCGAGGCCTGCTGCAGAACACATCTCCCTTCGCTGCACCGCCTGGTCCAAATCACACAACACCAGGGCCACCTAGTAGAGATCTGGGAGGCAGTGGTAACCAGACGGCAGCGCCACTTAGCGGTTTCACCCAAAGCTCGAGTCACACAGCAAAGGTGTAAACAACCATTATGGGGCCGGAATACGCCCACGATACGGGCCTGACCACAGATACCTACCAACGAGTCAAACAGTACAACACGTATTCCGCTGGGGCCCGCGAGCCTACCAACCTGCTGCCTGCAGTTTTCCGTATTCCTACCGAGTGGGAATTCAACATCGCAGCCCTTAGCTGACGGATAGGGACCCGGCGTCTCCGAGATTATGGACTGGCTGGAACATTGCAGAAGTGCTCACTCGACTATGATCTTCTACTCTGGTTATTTGTGTATCACATCCATCTGACACACATAATATTTCAGTAATCTTTATCTAAGATAGCACTAAACTCTCCTTCGGGGTGACATTATTACCCCACTTCGGAACAGGAGTGTTAATATTAAAACAAATTATCTACACAAAATGAATGAATGTGGAAGATACGGGGAAAGCGCATCAGAATTTTAGATGGCGACATTTGATCACCACTCAAATAAAAAAGCTATAAGTATACGCCTATTTGACTAAACTAGCTCATAGTAATGTCAATGTAGGTGGAAAATACAGTTGTAAAACAATTACCATACCTTCAATTTCAAACGTCTTACTTTAGTCTGTAAATTTCTTATTTTTAAAGACTGTTTTTTTCCCTTTAATTGTAAACGGTAAACTTCATTCTTTAGCCTCCGTATTCTAGGAGTATCTTGAAGTTTTAAAAATGGCCCTAAATTTGTATGTACGTCACAAAACTCGGGTTCAGAGTTTTGCACTAGTGTTTGTTCTAATGGATCAGGTTCCTGCAAAAAAATAAAAAAAAATTGTAATTATGATTTAATAAAACCCTCATCATAGACGGTACAAGAATACAAGACTGCGAGATTTATTTTTTAAATAAACTCCATACAGGAGCCCTGAGTAGAATCTTTTCTCCCAGGGCATACGTCCACTTTGGGAATGTATTAATTATTTTATTTTTTATGAGAACCCTCCACTAGAGTCCCAACTGCCTGAAGCAAGTTGGACTGTGGCATATCCATTCGGGGTATATTGTGAGGAGAAAGTGGGGAGGGGAAGGATTACATAAATAAATATAATGCTCCTCCCATAACCACGAGCTATTAGCTCTACTTATGGAGAGTAAAATAAATACATAAAACACCAATTGTAATAATCATAAATATATATATTATTTTATATTAAATGTATGTGTAATCGTTGAAAATACCGAAATTACAGGCAGTCTCAACGTATCAGACCTTTTATTTCACGTTAGGTATATATAGGTGGACCACTCAATTGACACAAAACATAATATCTATGTCTAAAAACAGCCTGTAATAAAAAAATTAACCCCTGCCAAAATATTTTCTTATGAGTTTTGTTAACATGGTGTACATATTGAGAAGTTGTCATGATTTTAGGCTTCCCAAAACGAAACTTGTGTTTACTCAAAACAGCGTGTTTTATAAAGGCCAAAAACTTTTTAATAGTTTTCCAAATGCCTTAAAAGAAGCCTCAAGTCTTGGCACTCTTCGGAGGATTTGTGCTGAATATGTTAAAAAAAACCTATGATTCTTAAGATTACTAAGATTTCAATTTATATCTGCTGTATAGGAACCTTATATGCTTTGTTCTATAATTGTGAAATGTAAAAATGTTTTTTCTTACTAGATATGTGAAAAAAAATATTTGCATACATCTAAATAAAAATACAAAAACAAAACAAACATACCTGTATAATGATTATTAATGTTACAAACCTGATTTACTAAGTATAAATTAGGGAGAGATCCAGGTCGTAATTTTCTGTATCCTTTTTTAGTAATATAAAATTCGTTTTCGTTAAAATGACAAGAACAAATTTTGGAATATTTTGTTGGATTCCAACCTTCCCTGTCTACCAACTTCTCCCACTCTTCTCTTGTCACTGAATCAACTGGAAACCTGTAAATCCAAAAAGTATTGATTAATTAGGCCTGTAGAAAATAAATGGCAACTAATAGTAACAAGCGCCCTTGAGGTGATTTTCCCACAAAACGGCGCAATAAAAGTTATCCATTTATTATTATTATTAACTATACCCTCTACCTTGTTTCTAACAAATGGTTTTAGGTTATTCATCTACGCTTTGGTTAGGGTGTTTCAACTGTCGCTGTGGAACGCCGATTCTCGGTGCGTTTCAGCTTTTGAACAAATTGTGATCAGCTGACTAGCACAACAACATGACCGTTATGCTTGACAGCTGATCACAATTTCTTCAAAAGTTGATACGCACCGAGAATTGGCGTTAAACGGGGACAAGACAGGGACCGATCAGACGTCAACAATTCAAAACGGCGCTGATCGACGATTTGATTTTCATCAAATGTGACGAAATTTTGTAAGAAATGGAATTTCGAATAAAAGTAGATGAACGCAAAAACGAAATTTCATTAATATATATAACAATATTTTACAAGCCAGGCGAAGTAAATTAGACCAATGACGTTAACGTCATTGCATTAGACACTAAAAAGTGTTTCAAGGGTTGTTTATTTATTATTATTATTTGAAGCGCCGTCAAGCCGTGACTAGAGTAACAACCTTAGTAACAACGGCTTTGAACAATTACAAAAAAAAATAATAATAAAAGTACTAACAAGTGAAAAGTAATACCATCCGTAGTTTTTAACTTTCTTCCTGAATGGTTTTTGCAATATTTCACACAGCACTTCATCCTGGTGTAACAAATGCACTTTATCTAAAGTTTATCAACAATACACGTAAATATAAACAAGCCGAGCGTTGGTACTAGCGTTGTGACAGTTTTGAAAGAACTGTTTCAAAGAAGTACTTCTTTTGACAGCAGTCCCAACTTCATTCATTTTTCATTGAACAAATACTTCAATTGAAGTTGGTTAAGTTGGTACTCCTGCTTGAACGATCTATGGCATCTACTTCGAACTTCAATTTTTCATTCGTTCGAAAGACTGAAATATTGCATCATCCACAGTTCAATTGTTCATTCCCTTCTTCCTTCGATTTTAGTTCGAAGAATGAATGAAGCAATGAAGTATATTTTTAGTTATCCGTTCCCTCGCACGTACCAGTGACAGTTGCTTTTGATTTCTGTGCTTGTTTTGTCTATAGGACTATATAATCTCTACCTAAAGTATTGATGGCCGTTAAACGAGAAAGCAAAGTGAAATATGGGCTTATTTTAAGGAAGTTGAGATTTACCAGGCCAAATGCAACTTTTGTTCTAAAGTTATATCCATAAAGGGAGGCAATGCCTGTAATATGAATCGTCATTTGCGCAATATTCACCCTATTGCTAAGCAAACTGTCAAACTGTGTACAGTAAGAAATATTCAAATTGTACTTCAAGCCCTGAAAAACGTTCACATCGCTCTTACAGAAACTGGAAATTTCGCAATTACTACATTTGCTTTTTGCAAATTCTCTGTAAGGCTATGCATACTTATTGTACATCATTCCTTTTAAGGCATGATACCGCCAACAACAACAACTCAAACATATGGGCAGCTGTCATCGAGAAACAATAGACAAGAAACTAGTAATAGACAATTCATCAATACACACATAGAAGAAAGAAATAAGTAGTTTTTCTACACGGTATAATTTTTGCTATATAATAATGGAGAAGTGGGTTATGTGGTTGGGAGAGCTGTCCTGAATAAAACTATTAAGAAAAAAACGTGACTATTATTTGGTACATTTATCGCTAGCAACCCCCCCGACGGGGAATTCTGTGATTAATATGTTACTTCAATTGAAGGGTTCATCGTGAAGGGTTCATTTTGAAGAAGTATCAATTCGTGAAGCATTCACAAATCTGTGAAGCTTTTCCCATCGCTAGTTGGTACATAGTATAATATAATATATAATATACATTACTGATTACTGGCCAGTGGCCAGTCAGGCCAGTGTTACCAAATATTAGAGATATATGGTAAATGGTTTTTTGGGGACATTTATAGGATTTATGCCTGTCTTTTTCAAAAAAACATGTCTAACAAGACAACGTTTTTACCGGTCACCAAAAATATTCACCTTTGACAGTTTTTTTTAGAATATGTCCTTTTAAAATTATATTATATTGAACCTGGGTAAAAATAATTCAAATACGTAAACATTTTAGTACGGGTTCCCAATACTTATTTGTCTAATTATTATTTTTTAAGCAAACATAAAATTTAAATAATTACCACGCAAATTTAATTAGATACTTACGGTAAAATGTTTACAAAATAAATTATTAGAATAAGTTATGGAAAAAAATTATCAATGCCAGGCGCCGTTCAACTTTTGCTTGTATGACCCTACTGGGTCCTGCTTATCAATTATGTATCCCTCTTTTATAAATATATGTTTTTTTCATGGCATGTGTCATTGATTTCAATTTTTAATATTATCATGAAGCATTAATTTTATATTGTAATTTGTTGTTTGGATGTAATTAATACTTAATTTATTTAGTTTCTATCGTAACAAAATTTAATAAAACATAATTATTGATCGATTAGACAGTGGTTTTTTTCGTTTTATTTATTTTTTCAAAATTACACCTGAAAATAAAAATAAAAACATGATTCGATCAAATTTATTGGCATCCTTCGAGGGCATTCCTAATTATCCTTTGTATTATGGTAATAGACAATAACATACAAATATTATTGCTCAATTTTATCGGCGGCGCAAATCGGATGTTAATCGACATTAATTTACTGAATAAACACTGGAATAGTCTTTATAAACCTTTAAACAAAAATATTTAAAAACGCAAAATTAGCATAAAATCACCATTGTGATACTTTTTCTGCTTTTAAAGTATTTTCTTTACTATTAATAGACATTGCATTCAAACACTGCAATAATCTTTTGATCAACTTAAAAACTAAAAAGTTTATTTGCGACCAAACTAAACAACGATGCGGCCAAAACTGACATTAGCTTGGACTTGATGGGCGCTGCACAGTTTGCGCAGATTTCTACGCATGCGTTAGAATAAGGATGGACATCTATGATTTTGTTTTTTTTTCTTCAGATAAATGGAGAAATCGGACTTTTGTAAATTTAAAACGTATTTTGATTTTTTGATTTTTTTACGAACTAGCGATGATTACTTATTAAATAAAGCTAGAACTTCTTAGTTATCTGAAGTTTTCAGACTGTATTACCAACATGTTGAAATCTAAGGATGGTTGATAACTGAGATTGGTGAGGAACCGGTTATTTATCCACCCACTTTTGAAACCGATTACTAGTGGTGGGTAGGTTCATAGGTTAGATGGAAAAAAGGAACCGGTTCCTCTAATTTTTTTTATTTCATGGGGAAGGGGAGGATTGCTTGCCATATTCTGGGAAACAATAACTGAAACCGGTTTCTGCCGCTCACCTTGGACTAAAAAGCGCCGGTTCCTTTCCAAATATTATGCTGTCATGGGTGCAATCTCTGGCAATCATAAATTATGATTGTTTGAGTTTTTCTAATGAAAAAAAGAGGCGCTTGGTTCTTTTGTCACAAAATTTTGTTAAAAAACCATCGGTTACTCTTGAATATTTAATTTTACAAAAATAAGAACCGATTCCATAAATAACCTGCTCCTCGGAGTAAAAATATCAGCGGTTCCAGCGACTGAAAAGTCGCCGGGACAAAGTAGCAGGGACCGGAATACCGGACTATCGGAGTATCGGACATCTCTAGTAATTTCACTGAACGCCGGTGGGGGTTAACTTCGCTTCTGTCGTTTCTGACTTTAGTGGTGTTTTTCTAATATCGTATTATTATTAGAAAACGGACGTGCTGTCAATTATAAACGATATGGTGAATTAGATATTTGTGCAATTCAAAGGCATGGTAATTGTGACGTTCGCTTAAAACTATTTAGAAACTAATATTTCTATTACCAGCTCGCTAATCATTCAATATTTTCAAGGCCAACTTTGAAGTTTGAAAAATATATTTTGAAACCTTTCATTGTCAATGCATTTACTATGCTTTCGATCTATTAAATCCGTGAGAAAAAATGCACACTTAATTACTGGTGTTATGTCACATTTTTGTATTCTATTCCGTGTTTAGAATCTGACAGGTTTTGCGTCTTGGCGAAGCAAGAGACCGATTAGTCTAAAAAACCTCTTATAATCGCACCTTTTCTCTTTAAACACACAGTTTATATCACCTCACAATTGAGAATAGCTTTCTTTTGAGTATCCACTTGAAATTACATGTATTAATGAGCGTCCCATAGGTGCATTTATTTACGAATTTTGTCATTTTAGAAAATGGTGACCGGGAGTAACAGTACCCGACGCCAGGTCAGAATTCTGCTGGTCGGGGATCCGGGGGTTGGCAAAACCTCCCTCATCCTCTCCCTGGTGAGTGAGGAGTTTGCTGAAGATGTTCCCAACAAAGCCGAAGAGATAACCATTCCGGCTGATGTGACTCCAGAGCAGGTTCCTACAAATATCGTTGATTATTCAGGTATTTAGTAAATATTATTAAATCAACTCTTTTCAATGAATAATAAAATATCTTTGTTCTTTTATTATTGTTTTTAAATGAGACCTTTTAGTAATAAATAGAGGCTGAACAAATTGCAGTATGTTTTGAAACAAGGTTATTGTACACTTTCTCAGTTGTTTAAAGTCATTCAAATGTCAAAAGATAAAACACAAGTTATTTTCAAAAATTTATCTTATTCGTTGACTACAATTTTGTCATTTTCGCAGCAGTATAATTTTATTGAATAATTACCGTTTTTCCTTAAAAATCTTTTTTTAAATTCAAATATTTTTTTACAATAGGAAAAAAATATGTCCTGGTGTTGAGATCACATTTAATATGGTTTTATATAAACAAATGAAGTCAAGTAATTTTGTGCGCCAAGTTATTTTACAGCACGGTTGAAGTAATTTTTCACAATATCTTCAAATTATCCAAATATTATTTATGGAAGTATAGTGAATTAAATTTAAATACACTTAATTTCTGTTACACGGGGATATGTTATATTTAGTTTAGGTTTTATAGTTTTAAAAGTCAGCATCTAAGGTCATTATTTCTTATTTATATAACTTAAGTACACATAATACATAAATTTGTTTTTCTAGTGCTTTAATCTTTGCTTGGTTGCAACCTTGATGTATATTCTTCCTTCCCGTCTCCATAATCCATGTCTTAATGTTTCTTTTGAAGTTGGGTAATTTGGTATTGGTTTTTATTACTAGAGGGAACATTATCAAAAGTCTTATGTATTTTCCAATGCTCCAACGGTTGCACGTATTTACACTGTATTTAGCATTTAGAATCAACTCGTTAAATGAGTTAACAGTGACTTGTCATAAAACAGTTAACAATAATAAGTCTTGAGGTATAGTGTGGGACTCTATTAGAAATTTACACTGAATCTCATAAAGAAAGTGTAACGCCTTTGAACTCTTGATGCACATTAACTCACAAACAATGCACTATTCTTTTTCTTGCATAAATTTCTTAGTGTGGGAAAATGTTTCAACAAGATACAATATATTTCTGTTGAATACTCATCATAGAGAGTGGCTTCACTGACAAAATACTCTAGGACTTATAGTTTACATAGTTTCAATTAATTATTATTCCTTGAAATAATGATATTAAAATATGTTCATAATGCAGATAGTGCACGGAAGAATATTCCCTAGCAAGCAGTTAGTTATTAATTACGGTTGGGGGAGTGGGAAAAGTTAAAGGGAAAATGGGGTGTGACACCAGCGATAATTGGCTGAAACGTGCATACTTTTTACAATTACATATAAATTATTCGCTTTTTTTTCTTCTTTTCGAACCTCTGACGAACATTTCTAAATCATTTTGAACCATACAATAAGTAAATCTTAAATCTCAATGTTTGAGCCTAAAACTTATAAGTTCCTTTGGTTTTGCCTTTTAAAATTATTGTTTCATAATTTACGCGCCCCGTGAATGAAGCAAAAACAGTGGTCATTTGTAATGTGTAATGATGCCAATTGAGTTTGACAAAACTTAACTGTGGTATGCGTTGCATTCTAATATTGGATACCATAATTACATCTTATTTAATTTTTTTCAAAATTGTATGCTGAGAGTAGAAATAATGCTGGGGACCATTAATTTTGAATCCTAACTAACACCAACTTATTTTCCAGCGGCAGTGCACACTTTAAAATAAATATTTACGTACTTAAGTGCACCTCATTTGTTAAATAGAATGAAAAAAGGTTTTGCGTGCCAAGAAAACACGGTGTTTCCCAAGTTTTTGGCTGAGGAAACATACTATTTTTGCTCTAAGATGAATATCAAACCCGCAACCTCCCAACTTAAAATCAATAGACCGTTACGCATGCAGCAGAAACGATTGGTTTAGTTTAATATGTCCAATCGGGTATATTTTTACAGCAATAGCTACAGGCTAGTATTAATGACTTCATATTATAACTAACAAGAACTGCCATCTCTGTCCCTAGGAAACCAACTTTCACAGCATGTAAGAGATTATTTTTAGCATGAAGACTGTTAGGTTAGTTTAATGTGTCCGATTGGGGATATCAGGTCCATACAGCAATATTGATGAGTTCATATCATCACTAAAAGAATCGTGGCCCATGTGATAATTTAATGTAATTGTTCCAGCTTCCGAGCAGACGTCAGACCATCTGGCCGAGGAGATCCAGAAGTCGCACGTGGTATGCGTGGTGTATGCGGTGGACGATGAC
This sequence comes from Drusus annulatus, assembly GCA_022651775.1. Lineage (NCBI taxonomy): Eukaryota > Metazoa > Arthropoda > Insecta > Trichoptera > Limnephilidae > Drusus > Drusus annulatus. Next base: position 1,029,907 of record JAGWCC010000227.1, read on the forward strand.
GACTCCCTTAGCAAGGTCAGCTCCTACTGGCTGCCCCTCATCCGGGAGGCCTGCCCCGAGGAGCAGCGGAAGCCCGTGGTGCTGGTGGGCAACAAGATCGATCTAGTCGAGTATTCTACAATCCATGTGAGTCTTATCAGACTTGTCCGTGACTAATATTTTATCAGGCGGATTGATCACAATAATTTTTATCAGATTGCTACATTATTTTATCAAAGGCAATCTACCTCAAAGCATAACTTTCAACTTAGGGAGTGGTCAATAGACTAGAAAATAGCACTAATATTGTTTATAAAACACAAGAAGTTATCACATGTAGAAAAGCGCGCGCTCACAAACTATTAGTTGAGAACCCCACCGTACATGCATGTGACGTCACACATATTTAGAACCATTATTGTACAATCAGTAAAGCAGTTGAATTCAAATTTGTATAAAAAATACCCATGCTAAAAGCTACCGGCATCTTTAAATATTTATTTTTAATGTCTTTGTCTTTCCTCCTTTTTTTAATCCGGGCCTATTCAAGGCCCTCATTAACAAATACCTTCCTACAGACCGTTCCTTGACCCTCCTCACAAGGTTGCCCAGCCGGGTGGCGACATATTTACCCTGTATGCACCTCTTGCGAGTTGTTGTACATATTATCACTAGTATATGTACTCGTTTTAAAGATTTACTCACAAATAACTTCTGTACAAACCTTGATGTACAGGTACACCCATACTCTGATTGCAATGAAATCACTGCGCGTACCGGTACGCCCATACCACATTATAGGTTAAAATGAGGCCTTTTAAAAATATCAACTTTAAAGTGACAAAAAAAACATTGCTTATAAAGCATGAAAACTAGATGTAGGAACCGTATACGCCGGTTTTATTCTATTTTTTTTTTTATTGATTTGGAGTTGTTCTGCATGGCTTCTGTAAGCACTCAGGCCATAGGGCAATTGTTCTATCTCCCATTTTTTACCTAATTCTTTTGACAGTAGCCCAGTCCCTTTAATAAAGAGTACATTGTGTATTTGGGAATGTCTCCTGGTTCTATAACATGGCTCTCCGGGTATCTGAGCCTCCTCCAATCAAGGCATGAGAACAACAGCTTAACTAAAAACAAGCTTAGAACATAACTAAAAACCATTTCACAATGCCATTCGAAAATTTCTGTAAATTTCATTTCCAAAGAATAATTTATTATTACAATCGTTTTTTTTAGACACTTGTATCAATATTCAATTTATTCAAGCATTAATTAATTCCGTTGCTATCACCAGTTTCTGTCAAAATAACTCCGAATGGGATTAATTATTATTATTACATAAAGGTTTTTTTTTTTCAATATTCCATAGTTGACATTTAGTTTTTTCAAATTAAGGGATTTATTTTTTTTTTCGCATATCAATATCAGATCAAATGTTATATGTATTAATCTTTTTTTGTAAGTGTATATTCTTCGTATTGCCTTTCTCAATGATTTTGCATCTTGCCAATGTATTTACATTTTTTGCAGTCCATTTTGGAAATAGCAGAAGACTTCCCCGAGATAGACAGCTGTATAGAATGCTCGGCCAAAACGTTAAATAATATCTCGGAAATGTTTTACTATGCACAAAAAGCCGTTCTGCACCCCACGTCGCCTCTCTACATTATGGAACAACAAGATGTAAGTTATACTTACATCAAAAATAAAACATTTTCATATAAATACGCATATTATTTATTGTAACTTAACCTTTTTATGTTTCAGCTCACTGAAAACTGTAGGCGTGCTTTGACGAGGATATTTAAAGTTTGCGATATTGACGGAGATGGACTACTGAATGACTATGAACTAAATCATTTCCAAAGGCGATGTTTTGATAGCCCTCTCCAGCCACAGGTAAATACTATGATACAGCACCTAGTAAATTATAATATATTGCACCAAAAATAAATACGGGTGCTATACCAGCGCAGGTTTAAATGTTAAAATTATTTGTGACATTGTGTAAAGGAACGTGACGGGCAGTAAATAGATCTCCTTTGGCACCACGGCATATTTCCGTGCGTTGGGCTAGGGTGGCCCTTCTGTAGTATAAAAGCGCTGGTTAGGCTTGGGTGACATTATGTCTAGATTTATCAGCTACATACCTACAATGGTTTTCAAAATAAGTTCTTGCATTTGTTCATTGATTTTCGTTTTTGGCAATAATGTTTTCTCTTCAGGTTTTAGACGAAGTGAAGGCAGTCCTTGCACAGAGTGTTCCTGATGGAATAGAAAGGGATTCAGTGACTTTAAGGGGTTTTCTCTTCTTACATTGTCTGTTCATCCAACGGGGGCGTAATGAAACAACGTGGACAGTCCTCAGAAAGTTTGGTTACAATGAGAGTCTCGCAATGTGCACAGAATACCTATACCCAGTGTAAGTTAAAAGCAAACTTTCACCAGAAAAACGCATGTATATTTTATTGGCTTATTAGTATAACTTAGTTAATCATATTTTTTCAGGATTAAAATTCCATCAGGCTGTTCAACCGAGTTGTCCCACAGAGGGCAGCAGTTCCTGACACAACTGTTTGAGAGATATGACAAAGACAGGGATGCAGCTTTAAACACGGTTGAATTGAGAAATGTGTTCTCCTGCTGCCCTCAGGTACCCTGGCATCACCTGAGGCAGACTGTTCCCACAAATGAAAAGGTTAGATCCAATAACTGTTAGATATTTCACTTCAATTTGTTTCAATGTCTTTTTTCCTTACCTTCAATAACTTGTTTGTCAATGTATCTATGCAGGGCCATTTGACTCTACAAGGTTGGCTGTGTCGTTGGGCCCTTATGACTCTGACTGAACTTCCAAAAACCCTGGAATATTTGGCATACCTTGGCTTCAATGTACATGAAAATGAATCGCAGGCAGCAGCTATTCAAGGTATATTTCACATTATTTTCAATAACATATTTTTAGCATTTGAAACAAAAAAATCTGGCAGCATCTACCATTGAGAGCTGAATTTTCGAACTTTTTCATTTTGTTCCCAAAATTGTTTTAATCGACACATTGTATATTTTACCCCTTGAACCCAACCATTGATATTTTGTTTGGTTTTCATTTGAACAACTAAACTCTGATTTATTTTGATGATTGTGATATGTATTACTAAATTATTTATCCTTATTCATGTTTATGGTTACTTTAAGTTACTCGAGAAAAAAGGTTGGATTTGGCAAAGAAGCAATCGAGTCGCAATGTCTACCAATGCCATGTTATTGGACCTAGAAATTCAGGAAAGACATCACTTTGTAGGACTTTCATTGGAGCAGGAACAAAGGTAATTTATTATAAGGATATTGAAGTCAGTCGAGTGTCTGATCCCTTGCAACCCTCGGAAGTCAATTGCGATGTTGTTTGCCTCAAATACGATACAACACACGCCAAATCGTTTGAATACCTCGCCAGAATATTTATTGTAAGTAGTTTTGATTTTCAATTAGGTTTTTGATTAAAGATATACCGGAAATAGTTTCTGGTAATCGGGTTGTGGAATTTGGTTTTTACTAAATCTGCATTGAATCTGTATGGCATCAATGACTAATTCTTCAGTTTCATCGTCAATTTTTTATGTCAGTAATTTACTTCCTACATTGCATTTTTAAAGGTCTTATTATTAAGTTATTACTTATTTTAACAGGAAGTAACCCTTGTAGCAGTATTTATTTTGTACCAAACTTAATTTGTCTTACTTATTAGATTTATTATGTACTGGTTTAGCGTTAGTATAGTTAAACCGGGCATAGGTTATTATAAGAGGTGTATACACCATGGTTATAAGTCAAGTTTATCACTATTCAAACCACATGTCGCGTTTATAAGTAAGGAGGAATGAATGTAGATGTATAATTTTTTTTTATTTCGATTTCCTGCTCCACAGTTTGAGGAGAATACTGTCATCAGATTTAAATATTGAATATTTTGTTGACATTCAACCATATTTCCACTAGTTTGGAACCATGCGAGATTGCATGTCGTTTTGTCACCGCTTAGATACGGTGACATATTTTACACAGGAGATAAATTGTCACCATTCAGACGCTGTGACTTCTTGTTCCATTCATAAGTTAAATTGCCGCCGCTTGGATGACATGAGAAACAATAACTACTTTAGAAGGAAATTCTCCTTAAATATATTATACAATTTCGATAACCACAGTATGTATGTACTTATTAATATGGTCTCAATTGTTTTCAGAAATATTTTGCGGAAAGTAAGATTCCCGTGTTGGTAGTGGGCACCAAGTCTGATGTGGACTCCGTTAGGCAGGAGTACCTGCTGCAACCTGATGAGTTCTGTGCCAAGTACAAGATACTGCCCCCGCAGTATTTCACCATCAAGGACAAGAAGAGGGACATCTTTGTCAAACTAGCTACCATGGCCGCATTCCCGTAAGTGTTTTCAAAGTTACTACTAACCATGAATGAAAAATTAATTTTAATTTAATGTTTAAAAAAATATTTACTCTTAGCAATGCATTTTTTTGTATTATTTCCATTTATCCCTTGAATATTTTAAACCTGCTAAGATTTTCACCTTGATTTTGAGGGTGTGCCACGATTTTTTTCTGATTATTGCAATTTAACAGAATAAAAAGATACTGTTTTTTTCAAATGTCTCTCTTTTGTTGAAATAAATCTAAAATTATCAACTATTTGCTCTGGAAAATCAAGTAAACCTGAAAAGAAATTACTGCCTGTTACTGAATTTCTATAATATTGAAGTATCATATTATAAGGAGTATGCACAATGTGGTTTTACAGACCAAATGAAACTCTATTATTTAAAAAAATATTGTTAAAACTTTTAAAAATCTCAATTTGTAATTCTGCCGATGTAAATTTGGGAAAATGGTTACGATTATGTAGTATTTTTGGTCTTGAAATAGGTTTTATTTAAATCTTTAAAAATATATTACTACATCTTGTATGAAATCTAAAATTTATTGATCATTAAAATATAAAATGCTTTCTGACTCCATGTGTGTTCACCATATAAATGTGAGCACAATATGCTTTCCATACAGATGATACAGCATAATGAAGCCTCCGGATCATTTGTCACTAACCTGTAACATGTTTCTAACCTTCCCGTTACTTATATGAATATTTTTGTCAGTCGTTTCCAAGCTGCCTGGATTTTATTTTACAAGCACAGGTTCGTAGAAATTTGTCGTCGGACAATGTAAGTTATCCATGTTATAGTATTAGTCATCTCTTTCAGTCGGAATTTATTTTTCTCACTTCATTTACATTTCCGCCTACACAGCCTTCGATGTTGCTTTGACCGTACTTTATACACACTGCATTACGTAGTCTGGATATCTGTTATTTATAGTATATTTGAAGATTGCAATGTATATTTATTTATTACTTTTCGCATGTTATCCCATCGCCTTTTGTTGAATGTAGTTTGAAAAATGTCTTCATGCCTTAAGAAGGCTAAGAGATTTTTTTCATGACTTTTATCATATTTTAAATTTTGCATTGATGCTAATTATTGTTTTGAGAGGTAAGAGTACATATCTTTGGTTAACTACCATTTATGTACCTATCTATAATTAACTATATTAAATATCAAATTTGTGATGTGCATAATTGAGATACCAACTTATTAATCCATCATGTGAACAATTAAAATTTATTTGAAATGTGATTCATTTAAATGAATAATAGATCCTTTAGAAAACTGATTAATTCAATGAAAATTTGACAGGACAGCTTAGTGCCTATCGTATAAGGTCGGCAGGATCTTAAATCTAGCCTGGTTTTTTTTTACGATTTAAATAGTCAAATTTAAAACTCTTTTTTCTTTTGGGAAACAAAAATCGACATTAGTGTATGTGTTTGAGTCATTAATTTGAAACATCAATTGATTAATTCAGTGTTACGATTATGTCCATCACTTTGTCAAACACATAGCATTAAAAAAAATATTATTATGTAACTAACATTTTTTTAATGTTCTATGGTGAAATAAAATATTCCGGTTGGTAAAAACAATTTTCAAATAATGTGAAAAAGAAATCTGGTGTCAAATTTGTGTAAAATATTTGCAATGAATTATTTTATTTGCAGTCCGCTCCGTCGCTTGGTTCACATGTTGTACCTTCGGCCGATAAACTCTGAATGGTTTAGTACATATTCCAGGTTATACTGACCGCCTTTATATAATTAGGTGTTTGTCTTACGTCTGACACTAATCAATCACGCTCACCGCCTTCATCATATTATCCATCGGACTGCGTACAAAACATTCCCGATGCTTCATCAGCATTAGACGCCGCACGGTCACGTTTATTTGCATGAGTATTTTGAGTTTCCGCTTCCTTGATCTCCCCTATAAACCACTATTAGAAAGGATACTTCTTCCATACCTTCTTTTTCAAAAACGATCTAAACTTGTAATATATTATTTATTTCATCAAATATTAACACCCTGGTTTTCGCTTTTATTAGCAGCATGATTTTTATTGAATAAAATTAAAATGACAATCTTTTCATGAAAACCACATTTGAGTGCACCTTTTTTACTTTACTTTCTATGGCATGGTGTTTAGTGTTTGAAAATTTGATATTCTGTGTGCAAATGTGTTGAAATCCCAAATAATATTAAATATCATTACTTAATTCTTCAGAAGAAAACCCCATAAAGCCATATTTCCTTCCGATGTTTAAATATGTTGTATTGTTTTAAAACCATATCAGTAACGCTCTATCCTATTTGATTACCCCATCGATTTGCCAAATATAATATAAACAGCTATATTCCTGTCTGAAGCTTTCTTCCGACTATCACCCAGCTAGGAATATAAAGAAAATGTAACAGATGACTTTTTAAGCAATTTCAATGAGTCTTTTTAAGAAGGTTATATTTCTATGTACATCACTTTAGGCTATTTTGCCAAAATTAGCCAAGATAACACTTAACTGAATACGTATCCTGTATTTGTTAGATTTTTTTACGCACATGAAATGGTTGTTTCTTTTGAAACCAAGTCGAGTTTCCATTGAACTTTTTATTTATGTAGTGAACATTAATAAGTGTAATTATAAATACACTTCAATAGAACTAATGTGCTACACCTCTTACTATGCAGTACACAATGATTCAACGTACAAAGTGATCCAAAGCCAACAGCCAGCTTTTTTGTACCAATTCATCATAACATGTGTGGTATGCTCAATTGGAGCCAATATTTCCACAATTATTTGATCCAAGATTGGTCCAAACTATGTTCAATATGTGTGGAACCGGCCTTTAATACATTTGATCACAATCCACTAAATATATGTTTTGACCTTGTTATGTGACAGTCTCGATTGCTTCATATATTATTCTGGCTTTCTGTACTGCTATGCTATAATCCCACATATAAATATCTCAATGTTTTTGGCACTCCAGAGCCTGAAGCAGCTTTATTTAGCCCGCTCTATCCTTTTCCTACCTGGGCTTTTATTTCAACATGTTCTTCTTTTTCAGGCATCTGAAACAGTTTGGTTTAATACCTGGAGAGAACGCCACCTGGTGGAAGGCCGGAATAGGTATTGCGGCTGCCACCATCGTCGGTTTCTTCGTGGTCAGAATCCTCAACACGTCGGATCGATAAGCCACCCAAGTATTCTTCATCTTCATACCAAATATATACTGTATTAACAATCCAGGGCCAGTCCAGGGAATGTATTTAACTTAAGAAGAGAGTAGTCAGAGTTTGGTGCACACTCATTGTGCGTTTTATTGATTAGAGCGTTGGCTCTATACTTTAAATGAAGCTGTCTTTTAAGGCTGAAGTTTTCAAATTGATTACCATAAAAATGCTTTTCTCCATTGTTTCTTTACTAACACATTATTTTACCAGATAAAAGTTGCAGTAAGCTATAATCATGTAATAGCATCTCAATTTTATGGTAAACTAACTTTACTATCCAACTTTGCCTGAGATTTTATTTTCACAACACTTTTTCTTATGGAACAATTGATCATGTCATCTTATTTCTTCGCATGACGGAAATGACATTCTGAATAGTTGCTTTGAAATGTAAATTTCAGACAGAAAAAGCTGTGCAAATTTCATGATGCCAGAGTGCATTGTTTGAGAATTTCTAGTGGAGCATACAAATAAATTTTCTACTTTATTGTTAAAAGATTATGACTTAACAAAAGTTGTGTGATGAAAAAATCTATAGCTTACGATGAATTTGAATTTATAAATAAATTGCATTTGAGCAGAGAAACAAGTAAGCATTTCTATGTCAATCCATTTGATTTACTCTCCTCTTACCTGACAATATAAATGTGTTGTACTACTACCATAAGAATTTAGTATATTTTATTTTCTTTGAAATACGGAAACTGAAAGTAACCACGTTGAAATAATCAGTCTGGCAAAGTTATCTATGAGTAGGTACTGCAGTGTTAGTCGAGTGTTGCTAGGTTTACAGATTAATATGGGACGGAGTCTTATGAAGGTACTTAATTTCTTTAAGTTACCGCGGGGGAATGGCCCTTAACTGCCTTCATTTAGCTTAGACTTTTATAAAGGAGAACAAATCGTGTTGTGTCGACAATTATTGTTATTTTTTTAAAGCTTTTATTAATATTAATGGTGTGAGGGTTGCCCTACTCACGTGGCGCACTTTCTAACTACATAATATCTCAGTAAGAAGAAGAAAAATTGCCAACTTTAAGTTATTTTTGAGGAAATAATAATATCATCATGTATGCGTTGTAAAGTATGAACATGCATTTTGACTTGAGGCTTATATAAATTGACAGTCACGCCTGTTTCTACTAGCAACGATGTGTTCTGTTCTACAAACCTAGTTCTATTGTCAGTAAACCAGAATCGACTATTTTATGAATTCTGTTAGGCGATAGACTTAATGTGTAGAATTTTGGTATAGGATAATTCTACTCTTCGCATTTTATTTTGTGATTCACACATTGCTTTTAGTACAAATCATACATAAAAAATATTTATATTCGAGACTATATTTGTCATAAATTATCATAGTTTATTTTATCATGCGTTTATAAAAATGTTACTATTTAAGTGAAAATAAATTGTACATTGTACTGTGGACTTTTGTTTTGATTATTATTAACGCCCTTCTACACTAGCAACAAAACTCTTGTAAAAGTATTACAAATCTAAAAATAACATTTCCTGGTCAGTTCGGAGAGCTGACTAAATTAAAATTATAAAGTACTTTTGAATTGGAAATTGAGACATGTATTATGATATTGGGTAGCAGGGCTGCATTTTCATTTCTTTTGAGATTTATAGCTTCAACTAGGATTTTGATCTCTAGTGTGGAGGGCCATTTACTGAGAATACTTTTCTAATATTATAAATAATGTACTAAATCATTTATTTTTACCTCGGAGAAAATAAAAATAGTGTTCATGTTCAAAGAATTACATCTTATTTGACCATCTCTAAAAACAAAAACTGAAATTTTATTGTACCTGTTAAGTTTCGGGTCTCGAAGTTAGACTAAAATTATTACGAAGATTTATGCAAAGATGGTATGTACGAGTATATAATACACAGAACAGAAACGCGATCTCCCTACTGATTTGAAATAAAACTGATGTCATTAATTTTCATAAGTCCCTTAGATTCCTGGGCCCCAGATAGGTAGGCCAGTAAAATAGTTTTTTGCTTAAAAAATAATTTTGATATTTGAAAATGTTTGATTAATTTCAGCAAAAGTAAGGAAAAAATGAGCTTACTTCTGACACACGGACACTCCAACAACACATTTCTATCGGTTTATCTGGTTAGTGGTGTAATATGTAATACAATTTATTCAGGTTGGAGGTTGGTTTAGTTTTTCATTCAGTAAAGTAAAATTAAAAAAAAACAAAATTAACTTTGCATATTTAATAAATCATTCGCAATACTTCTTAAGCGTGAGTCTAGGCACAATGTTCATGGCGGTAAGCTCCTGGAAAAGCAGCTTGCAAGCGTAGGGGATCTCGATCGTGCTGACGGAGGCAGAGCTGCTGCAGGCGTGGCACCAACCGTCGTATGCCAGACGTCCACACGCGTTGCAGATATCCGTGCTGAAGGCATCTGAAGCGATCATTAGGCGCTCTATGAGGAGCATGCTAAAATACAAAGTTACACCATATTATCTACAGTGAAATTCTCTTATAATATATTTTGAAGGGACCTGGCACACTCACCCACTGGTTAAGATAAAAAATGTAACTTACTATTTACTTGAGGTTGATTTCTATTTGACAGTGCTAAAACTAATTCATAACTAATTTTAAATTTTGTCATTTTTGTTTTTTAATAAAAGTGCCCTTTTATGGCTGATTCACACCAACGTCCGGTTCCGCTCAGTGCTGATATTGTTCCGCAAGAAAACTTATTGATATGGTATGAATATCAATCAAGGAGTATGTGCCAAGACAAATTTGTGTGGCAGTATATCCTTCTGCCCACCCTTGTGATATTTAACTACTTATTTAGTTAAATAATTATTTTAGTGATAAAAAAATGGTTTTTAAAAAAATTATTTTTTTTTAAACCATTTTTTTATCACTAAATAATATTTTTTATTAATTATTAAAAATATTATTTTAGATAAAACAAGGGTGGGCAGAAGGATATACTTTAACACAAATTTGTCTTGGCACATACTCCTTGATTGATATTCATACCATATCAATAAGTTTTCTTGCGGAACAATATCGGCACTGAGCCGAACCGGACGTTGGTGTGAATCAGCCTTTACACGGCCAGCCTTAAGGTCGCGCCTGTGTTCTTTGTTGGGTCTCTGGCAAGATAACAGAACTCTGAGCCCGAAACACACAGAACGAGACGTGTCTTACCTGGCTCCATATCCAATGAGGCAATCTCTCTCCATCTCTCCGAGCCTAAGTCCGCCCTCCCTAGATCTACCTTCAGTCGGCTGTCTTGTGAGCACAGCCCTCGGACCTCTTGCTCTAGCGTGCATCTTGTCTTGCACCATGTGCTTCAGTTTCTGGTAGTATACCTATAAAAGCAACTACATTTTAAAAAAACAGCAATATGACTAATAAACACACAATTTAAAATTTCAACATGGGCGTAAATAAATAAAGATGTTTCTTTTTGCAGGTGGTTTTAAAAATGTGTATGTAGTAAGTATACTTACAGGTCCCGAGTAAATATATGCCTCCAAAGGCTCGCCTGTGATACCAGAGTAAAATATATCTTTGCCATGATAATTGAATCCATGTTTCGCCAACTCATCACAAATATCTGAAACCTTTGACCCTCCAAATGCAGTTCCTAGAATGTAATAAAGGTGCTTGTAGGCATTGTGTAATAAACTGCTACTAAACGAAATATGAGTAAATGTGTATAAACTAACCGTAGTGAAATTTTCCCTCTAATAGGCCTGCTTTGCCGCCAATCAATTCTATCGTCTTCCCTACTGTCATTCGAGATGGGAAACCATGAGGGTTCATGATCATGTCTGGACAAATACCATAATCATTGAATGGCATATCTTCTTGGTCAACTATCAGCCCAGTGACACCTTTCTGCCCGTGTCGGGAGCTGAATTTATCACCAATTTCTGGTCTCCGAGTTTGCCTCAACAAACATTTGATAAGAAAAGCTTCTTCTGCATTAGAAGACACCATTACTTTCTCAATGTAAGCTGATACGGGACACTTGTAGCACACCGGGACATCCTTATAGTCTATCTGTTGCGGTTGACCAGCTACAATTGGATTCAAAGAAACTAATGGCATTTGCTTGTTGATGAGGACCTGTCTGTTTTCCACTAGTTCCCCGGGAGCTGCGATTCCATCAGCATCTAATATGTCGTGTGACTTTATAATTTTATTTGTTGTTGCATCCCTCGATGGTCCCAGGATTCTGTCTGAAGTTTGATTGGCATAACGTTTCATTGTTGTTTTCACGCTTTTGTAAACTAAGCAGCGACCGTAGCCTCTATCAATAGAAGCTTTATTTAAGATCAAAGCGTCTTCAATGTCATATCCGCTGTAACTCATCACAGCCACTGTTGCATTCTGACCAGCAGGAAGTTTGTCAAAATTAGTTAATTCTATGGTTTTAGTTTTTACCATGGGACACTGTGGATAGACTAAATTGTACATGAGGGTATCAATGCGATTTCGCTGATTGTAGCCGATAGTTCCCATGGCTTGCTTGCCCATAGCACACTGGTACGTATTCCTAGGGCTCTGGTTGTTGTGTGGGTAGGGAACAAGTCCTGCGCAAACACCTAACAATGTGAATGGTTCAACTTCTAAATGAGTTGTTAAAACGGGATCTATTTCATGTTCCCTGCAAGCTACATAACTGTCATTCTCTTCGTTTACATCAAGATATTCAATAAGTCCATCATTCAGAAAATCTTGGAATTTCCTAATGCCTCTGTCTAGTTCAGAGATGTGGTGCTGCTCAACCAGAGGCCTTCCATTCTTGACGATGATGTAAGGTCGGCACAAGCGACCCCCGTCACTGCAGATGTAGACAGTGCGTTGATTGTGATTAGGGTAGATTGATACAAAAGCTGAAATCAACCCCCGGCGGCGGAACATTCGGAAAACTTCAATAAGGCGATTATAATTCCTTATGACTCCCAAAATGTTACCTGAAAAAATTATAATTTTTATGAAAAGGAAATGATCGGCATGTAATAAAATGAGATACATTATACAGAAAAACAGTTTTTATTCTTACCATTAAGAAAGACGAGATAAACATCTGGATGGTTGATCTCTTCACCTCCCAAGAGACGAATATCCTCAACACCGGCATTGGATGCCAAGCGAGTGATGGGCAGTTGGTTACACTCCGTGGTGATGTGAGTCATGAGGGCCAGGTTCTTCACCAGGCCACAGGCCTCTCCCTCGGGGGTGTCTGAGGGACACAGCATGCCCCACTGAGAGGGCTGGAGGGATCTGGGCCCAGAAACCTTACGAGTCTTCTCGAACTGAGAGTTAACTCGGGTCATCATGCCCAGAGCTGAAATGTAACTCAAACGACTCAAGATTTGTGTTACACCATGACGCTCCATCTTGAATCTTTTGATTGTCCAGTTTCCCTAAAATTACAAAATATTTCAAAAAGGTGACCACAGAAGTTTTTTGTATTCCATTCTCTCTTTTGGTTGGTTGGTTTTAAAAAATATATATATATTTACTTAACTTCATGATTATTTACAAAATTGTACATACATTGTCCTCCACGCTACGAGTTCACCTGTGATGTGGAGGACATCAGACATGGAGGTTAGTTTAGTTCTTTTAAAATTTTAGATGTTAGTAAATATGCAATAGCCGCTTAAAATGACTATAATGACTTACGCTTGAAATTGCCGTAAATAATCCATTAGCAATTAGATCTGGCCTCATGTGTTTAACAATGTCAAATTGTGCAGCTTTAATTTTGGGAATTATTTTGTCAGCTATCATCTTCAATTCCCAGTTGAACCTCTTGAACAGATCTTCAAACATCAGAGCCAGCATGGAACCAGCTAACTCCAAGCGCTTGTTTCCATAGTAGTCCGGGTCATCAATGGTGACTTTATTGGTTTCAGCTTCAATGACTCTTCGCACCATCAAGGATACATAAACTGCTTTGACATAGAAGTTGAAATTCTCAACAGGGATATGAGCTATGATAGTAGTGGCGAGTAAATCTCTTGCTTCGTCAGCTGGGGTTCTGGTTTTGCTAGCTGCCGTCACATATCTAAAAATTAATAGTTTGTTAGATTTTTAAATACAAGGTCAATGTTTGCATCAATCTCGAATTGTAAAATGACTATAAACTAACCTCTTAACTTTCAACTTTGATCCCATATACTCTAGTGCCTTTTGCTGTGTGAATATTTTTAAATTGTGGCACTCCATAAGGCACGGTGCCATCTTTTTCAAAGTATTACCGTCCGTTCCGACCAGTTGAATAATTTCTTGATCACTGCAAATTCCCATAGCTTTAAAAATGACAGCAATAGGAATGTCCTGCAATTAATATATAGGTTAAAAAAGAAAAATGGATTGAAAATGAAACATGGAACCAGATACACAAATAACATGGTTTTAAAAAGAATCCTCAATAACTTACATCAGCCAAAGCATTGTGTCTTAAAACATATTTGCCATTTTTGACAATGACGTTAGTTCTGGATTTCTTTTCATGTGTTGAGCTAGTGACTTGACATTGGATGGCGCCTTTGAATTCATCTACTATCATTCTGTTGGTGGACAATTGCTCCAGAATAAGAATGACCTTTTCTTGTCCTGGAAAATAAACAGATTATGTTACATAATTTGTACATTATTCTAATTGATCAAAACACATGACTTTTATGGAGAACCTTGGCACTTTCTAAGGTCATTGGGTTAGAGTAGGTTTGGAACATTTTTTTCATACAAAATATGATATTTGAAAACATTGTAACATTCACTGTTGCCAGACTTCATCTGTCTCATAGAAGTGAATAAAACCGACTGCAGTGGACTTACCTCTCACAATGAAGTAACCGCCGGGATCATGGGGGCACTCATTCAGTTTGGATAACTCGAAATGAGATTTATTGGTGAGCACACAGTTGGAAGATCGCAGCATAAGAGGCATTCTGAAAAATAATAGAAAATACATTATGTGGTGCAAAAATATCAACAAATATTTTTTTACAGAGAAGTTGCGTCAAAAACAGTGGTCAAAGGAGGAGAAAATATATGGACCGATTCAGATTTGGTAAAGAATACAGCCTTGTAAATTCACATTAACAATAAAAGCCACTAAAGAACTCGATGGCATAGCGATAAATTAAACAAACTTCATATTAGCTATGATAGTTGTGACTTTTATATACGAAGCATGTAACAGAAAGCGAAGTTACAACAGAGCTCTTATCTGCAGTACCATAGATCCTTGACATGTTTTTATTAAATTGAAATAGAAAGACAAACATTCTCGGATTATAAATAACCTGACAATATTTGAAAAATTCCTATTACCATCATTATAAACGGAAGATATTACTTGTGCAATAATAGAGAAATTAGCTAGCTGAGGAGTTGAACCCATGACACCTGGGAGGGTACCCGACACATTTGTCTACTTGGCTTCTAACCGGTCAATGTTTTCGATTATGGTTTTTTTGATTGATGCTAGAAGTTAATATTTTCCAATACATTATAATATAATGTTTAATAAATGGCTTACCTTCCAATAATCAAATTGTTTCTGATGACCCTCTGGTTTCCTCTTGTATACTCGATATCAACAGTAATTGGAGCTGAATACGTCATGTCTCTAAGCCTGCACTCGTGAGGAGTAGTGGCTTTTATTATGTTGAACCCTTCTTCTACATCGGGTGTCCCAACGTAGGCATTCAGGTACTTGACATAAAACAATGGGTCAGCATCGCTTAGAACTTTCTCATTGGCTTGGACAATCTTTTTTATTTCAACATTTATAAAATAGTTGAACGAATCAATGTGCTGCTTCACCAGACCCTTGACTTGTAAAAATGCTGGGACTAGCTTATATTTATCCTAGAAAATCAAAGAATATTATCTAAACAACTTGGTCAAAATTAAATTATTTATTTTTAAGTGATGAAATTCATTGAAAAATAAACATAAATCAGAGCTACAAGATTAATAGAAAATTATAACCTCCAACGCTTTGATGGGCTGCCTTAAAAGTTTTGCATCTGAACCTCCCCACACGTCCTCAACTTTATCGATATTTGGCTCCCCTCGAGTCATATTGAATAATAACGGCACTGACTTTAGCAGTGGGTTGTTTTAAACAGTATTATTCCCAAAAAAAGTAGATAAACACACTATTTATTATGAATAGAGAGGTTTCGTTTGACACTCCGGTCCAGATTATTTTGTCCCGGTGACTTGTCGGTCACTGGAACCGTCAATATTTTTTATTCGAGGAACAGGCTATTTTTGGAATCGATTCCTATTTTTGTGAAATAAAAATAAAATTGGAAATATTTTAGAGTAATTGGTATTTATTTTTTCGTTGGAATGATCACCATATGACGCAGATGTTATCTGGACACGGGGAGTTCAGGGGAATATTGCATAGTCTCTTTGTCCAAACTGGGCTTATTGTGACAATAACCAATCGGCTAAGCACATTCTGTAGCAATGTGAGCTGATGATAGATGCCAGTAAAGATGTTCGATATTCTTCCCGGTTAATTTGTACCGATGAACCTTCCCGCTACCGGAAATCGGTTTCAAAAGTAGCTGGATAAATAACCAGTTCCTCATCGGTCTCCGGTAACTGGAACAGCAGCGACACACCATTTCAGATTTTCCATCCCTAAATTAAGCCAGTTTGACATAACGAATATTTTTGAACTTTGACATGTAGCACTCACTTAGTCACTTAGTGGTAAGACATAATTAAATTTTAAATAAAAGTAACTTTGTTTTGACACCACTTTATTAGATACATATACCAACCGGTTTCGGCTCTATCTGAACCTTCTTCAGGGTAGAAAAAATATGTATGTATACATATAGAAGGTTTAGGTAGAGCCGAAACCAGTTGGTATATGTATCCAATAAAATGGTGTCAAAACAAAGTGACTTTTATTTAAAAAATAAATTTGAATATCTTTGACTAAAAGAATACTGCTATTGGCTCTACCGGAAAAACTGTATTATAGACGGGATCAAATGATCAGTCGGCAAGACAAGAATCAGTTTGTGCAATGTCACGTGGCAGGAGAATGGAAACACATTTTTCAATCTGTGTTTAAAAAAAAAAAACTTGACTATAGATCTTGGAGTAAGTGTATATTCTTACTCTAAGGTATAGATACTGTATATCGTCACTGGAAAAGCAAAAGGGCTTAAGCGACACTTTGGTCAAAAATTAATAAAATATGCAGTTTTGATCAAAAAAAATTCCGCATCGAATGCTTTGACTTTCGTTTGATTCTAAAGACATTTGTGGCCCTTCAGCAATCTAAAATATATTTACCATTTGGGAGAAGGATTGACTCAAGCGACACAAGTTTGGGACTTTTCGCTTCAGGTAACTCAGTGAGAGCATTGAGTTACCTTTATGTATTTATTAAATTAATCAGGTGCTGAAGACTTGCTCTGAAGACCCGAACCGGGTTCGAAGTAGGACGGTTGGACGATCGTGTAGTGCTACCAAAATGCGAGTTGGGCGAACTTGTTCAAACTCCTTTGGTGTGGTGTTGTTTACCGCCGCCAGAGCGATCCCGGGCCAACGCGCACGAACTACCCCTCTACTAGCGATGGGAAAAGCTTCACAGATTTGTGAATGCTTCACGAATTGATACTTCTTCAAAATGAACCTTTCACGATGAACCCTTCAATTGAAGTAACATATGAATCACAGCATTTCTCGTCGGGGGGGGTTGCTAGCGATAAATGTACCAAATAATAGTCACGTTTTTTTCTTAATAGTTTTATTCGGGACAGCTCTCCCAACCACATAACCCACTCCTCCATTATTGTATAACAAAAATTATACCGTGTAGAAAAACTACTTCTTTCTTTCTTCTATGTGTGTATTAATGAATTGTCTATTACTAGTTTCTTGTCTATTGTTTCTCGATGACAGCTGCCCATATGTTTTAGTTGTTGGCGGTATCATGCCTTAAAAGGAATGATGTACAATAAGTATGCATAGCCTTACAGAGAATTTGCAAAAAGCAAATGTAGTAATTGCGAAATTTTCAGTTTCTGTAAGAGCGATGTGAACGTTTTTCAGGGCTTGAAGTACAATTTGAATATTTCTTACTGTACACAGTTTGACAGTTTGCTTAGCAATAGGGTGAATATTGCGCAAATGACGATTCATATTACAGGCATTGCCTCCCTTTATGGATATAACTTTAGAACAAAAGTTGCATTTGGCCTGGTAAACCCCAACTTCCTTAAAATAAGCCCATATTTCACTTTCTCGTTGAACGGCCATCCATAATTTTAGGTAGAGATTATATAGTCCTATAGACAAAACAAGCACAGAAATCATAAGAAACTGTCACGGGTACATGCGAGGGAACGGATAACTAAAAAGATACTTCATTGCTTCATTCATTCTTCGAACTAAAATCGAAGGAAGAAGGGAATGAACAATTGAACTGTGGATGATGCAATATTTCAGTCTTTCGAACGAATGAAAAATTGAAGTTCGAAGTAGATGCCATAGATTGTTCAATCGGAAGTACCAACTTAACCAACTTCAATTGAAGTATTTGTTCAATGAAAAATGAATGAAGTTGGGACTGCTGTCAAAAGAAGTACTTCTTTGAAACAGTTCTTTCAAAACTGTCACAACGCTACCCTCTACACAATCGTCCAACTGTTGGGAGTTGGACGACCGTGTAGTGCCAGCATTAAAGTGCTCTGGTGTAAACTTCCCAAAATGGCACTTCAGCCCTTTTGCCTTTCCGGTAATGATATACTTTAGTTTGTCCTTAGTTTATATCTTATTTTTGCCTGATAATCTATTGTCTGACCAGAATATATTCATTCAAGTCCCGTCCGTTGAGTCTCACATCTGAGAGTTGGGGAGGACTACGATTTTTTTTTAATTATTGTACAACAGATATAAATCCAATAACATTACAATGGAACATCTTTACAAGAAAGCATTTTTAAATTATAACATTTTTAAATTAATAAGTTTTTTGAACTTCTGTAAATTTTCGGAAAACATATCAATATAAATAGATGATTTATTTAATAGAATTATACCTCTCGTCATGCTGTGCTAAAAAATCTGTACGACCATAGGGTATGCTGAACATTACATGATTTCTGCTGCGGCAGTATTTTTCGGGCACAAATAAGCAGTAGCATGCCAAGAGGTATGGACAGTCGACCTAGTGGTTTATAATCTTAAAACCTATTGTCATGAGACCAGCATTGCGCCTAGTCTCTAAGCTTTGATAATTTGTCTCCTCGAGTAGTTCCATGTGATGCATGAACATAAGGTATGTTCCGTGCGAACGCATACCTGAGGATTTTTTTCTGAATCTGTTCCAACATATGTATATATTTGGTTTGATGTGGAGCCCAGACAGTGCTAGCGTACTCCAACTTGCTTCTGATCACTCCGAAGAGGGCTGTCATCGCATTTGTGTTATCGAACTCTTTGCACCTTCTGATTACAAAACCAAGAAGTTTATAGCAAGTTGAAGTAAGCTGCACTATATGACTTGAAAACGTTAGCCTGGGATCAAAAACCACCCCGAGATCTTTGATGGTATATACGCGGGTTAAAATTTTACTATTCATGACATATTTATAAAAAAAAATTTTGAGATCGGCTATATGTCATAATGACGCATTTTTTAAATATTAAAGTTAAAATTATTGTTTCTCGACCAGTTCGAAATTGTATCTAGGTCGGCTTGAAGTTTGTTAAAATCTTCATCCGATTCAATCTCCTTTAAGAGTTTGATATCGTCCGCAAACAATAAGCACGAGCTGAGCACAATAAGACGTATGCAATCCTGGATGTCGTTTATCAGGATAAGGAACAATAGTGAACCGAGATTCGAGCCTTGTGGAATACCTGACAGAGCTGCGAAATTATCGGACTCGTATCCATTTTTGTTATTGATACGTACTGGCTTCTATCTTTTAGATATAATGAAAAAAATCTCAGTAATGATTGGTTGAATCCTATTTTGTACATTTTTCTCAGCAAGATATCATGGTCTACGCGGTCGAATGCCTTGGCAAAATCCGTATATATTATATATTACATATATTATATTTATATTACATCCGTCTGGTGTCTGGCGTCTAAACCTTCTGCTACCCGTCTAGAAAGCGATAGAAGATTGGTCACGGTAGATTTTTTTGGTAGGAATCCGTGTTGATTCCCTCTTAGGAACGGCGTGATTTGAACCCGTATCTTATTGCAAATAATGATTTCGAAAAATTTCTGAATTGTTGATAATATTGCCACAGGTCTGTCTTATCACCACCCTAATGTATAGGAATAACCCTTGTGGTTTTCCAACACTGTGGGGATGTAGATGAGACAGAGCACAGGTTAAATATATAACATAGTGGAGCACTAATGTTGGAAGAAATGGACGAGATGATGGTAGGAGGAATGCCATCCGGTCCCGTCGCCTTGTCGGGCTTGAGTTTCCGGATACAGGATTCTACTTCCTCGGCTTGAGTGACTCCGAGTGAGATATCGCCCAGATTCCAGGGCGACTCTGCTTGGAAATTGACTTCAAGATTCGGGGCTACTTGACTATAGACGGAGTGAAAGTAGTCTGCAAACCTTTTTGACACTAGATCAGGGTTCGAAAAAGTTCACCTCCGTCATTTAAGACGGTTGGTGAAGTGATGCTACTCTTTTGTGATCTGATATAATTCCAATAAAAATTTCCGTCGTATTTGATCCCATTCTGAACTTTCTCCAAATAATGTTTTTTTGCATTAGTTATATTTTTTTTAAGCTCGGACCGAATCGTTGAAAAAAAACAGATAATCAGATTGCTTTCTGTGCAATTGATATCTCCTTCGGTACGATTCTTTACATTTCAGTTTTTCAATAATATTTTTATTAAACCATATCGGATATGACGTATAAATAGTTTCTTTACCGGTATACATAATTAAAAAAATACTAAGCAATACATTATAAAAATAAATAAAAATGGAATTTCTTCAGAGGTAACTCTCGATTCTTTGCACCATGCACACAATCACTCGGAGTTAATTGGCGTCTCATTATTTATAGATAACATATGTGTTCTGCTTCATTTTCGCGGTAGGGAAGACGAACAAATATTATTTCTCCTTCATATCAACAGAAGAGATACAATTATTATTATTTCTTCACATTCTTCACACAATTTATGAATAATTCTGCCGGGATGAAGAAAAATTCTCTTATTGTTCAATTAAACACGAATGTATTTCTCACTGTTTCTTTTAAATTCATTTTGGTAATGTGTATGGTATGAGAGAGGAAACATATATATTTTTTTAAGAAAATTTATGAACACTTTCATTGTCCACGGTCCTAATAATAAAGCGTTCAAATTTAAAGTGTCGGAATATTATTTTATTGGAGAGATAAGCCCGTGTAAGTGTGAATAATTCGTTTTTTCTAAAACTTTTAAATGTTGACTTCATTTCCATTATTTATCTTTGTAAAATATGTAATATAATTAATTACTCCGTGTCTACCTCACTAGGAAATTCTTATTATTATTGTTTTGTTTTATGTAAAATAAATTATAAAAAATATAAACGTTTAATTTTTTAGGTTTTAAATCATTTTTATACACCTACCTATTTTATGTAAGCGTGCTACCATTCAGCGCCCTTGAGGTGATTTTTCACAAAAACGGCGCTACACAAATTGTTCAATTATTATTATTATTACTGTCAGTTATTGTTAGTCACTCCTTTTTTAACGTAGTCTTATCAAAAGTCGCCGCAGCAAAAAATCCTAAAGTAAAAAATGCCTAGAGTTTTTTTCAATTATTTTATTGAAATATTATTTTTGTGGAAAAGCGCTAACCTCATTGAATCCGGCATGAACAAATTAAATTAGTTGAAAACTGCTGGACTTCTGCAAGTTCGGAAGGTTGCTAATCCTAATAAGTTTAGAATAGGGTTTTTTCTGCGGGCATTGAGCTGTAGGGCATGGAGCGGCAAGAAGCTCAAACGTTTATCTTTAATTTTAGCTATAATATTTGTATTTACTCAAAAGCGTCTCGAAGTTATTGTAGATTTTTGGAGACATGTGGTGTTTCTTTTAACTCTGCTATCGGAGCCGTTGTAACCATCGACCAATATTGATATTTGAATCGATCGTTGTAACCTCCATGTTGTAACTCATAGTGGGGTAACAACGTCAACTATGTATCTTCAAAATCCTGATTGTTGAGAAGAAATTAATAGTAAAATTATTTAGTAAATCAATTTGAAAAGTAAAAAGTAAGAAGGTATTTATCAAAAGTTTATGGTTCAGAAAACACAAAGAACTTACAAATAATTTAAAGTTACTCTGATTCACAATAATTTTAACACAAATAATTACTTCTTTCTGGGCTCTGGCTGCATTCTTCTTGAGCCCTTTTTTGACAACTCTCAATAAATTGTACACCTAATATCACTGTGCTAGTTATCCATTTATTATTATTATTATAACAAGTCAATTTTTTTTTACTCATTGATGTCTTTCGATTCCTTATGTTATAAGGAATCAAAAAAAAACAATAAGTAAAAAAAATTTTTTTTTACTTTTATAGTATTGAACTAGCACAGCGATATAATCTGAATCTTTTTGGAATGGATTTATATTTTCCTATTTCTTTAGTAATACTCCCCTAAAATACACCCTCTACTGTTATTTTTAAACCCCATCCAAATCATATTTGAAAACCGTTTAAATGCATAATTGATTTTTTATATTATTATGTAATAATCCTGTCCAAATAACCATGAATTCAGTTACTTATGCCGGATGTCTCTGTTGAATCTTTTTGGAGTGCTACATTTTGTTTCTCGTGTTATTTTGGATCCTACGATGACAAGGAATTTGAGTTTAGGTTTCGTCAGATCGAGGTTTGATTAAATTAAGCGCTAAACATTATATACTTTTAAATTCTAATACATATATTAAACATACAAATCTTGATTTACGTTTATATATCCGTATTTATATAGTGAAGATGCAAAACTTGTGACACCGTGTCGACGAATGAATACACATATATACACACCACACAAAATAGTTTTTTAAATAACTAAAATAAGAACTTAATTATGTTACAACAAACCCCGAAAAAAAATAACAAATCTATAATAATATTTTAAGTTTACTAGATTTAATATTATAGTATTATTTTTTGTCGTTTTGTCGCCATCTTGTTTTTTGAACCAATAATAGATTAGAAATTTATGTTTGGACGAATTACAATTCGGCTTTTAGAATTGAGTCGTTGATACTGGAAAGTCTTTTTTGTTATGCAAACACACCTTTTTATAAAAATTAGCGGGAAGAAAAATTTCCTGTGTGTTTTCATTATTTAGTTTCGCCTGTTTTGTGAAAGAAAGTAAAAATGAGCAAAATACCGAGTTTCGTAGCTCCCGTAAAGAATAGCTTGGATTTAGCTAATTCACAATGTTTGTCAGTCGAACCAATATCTACACAAGAAAGTAATGAAAGTGACAAGAAGAAAGCATTATTCAATGTGAAGAAAATGCTGCCAATGGAAGGCAACTCTTCTATTTGTAAGAATACCGAAAGCATTTATGAACCGAAGAATATATTGGTAAAACATTTTTTAAAAAGTAAACTGATAACATCTGTTTATAAATACAACAACATCTTTGTTTGATGCATTGTAATGCTATCTTTCAGCTTTATTTCCAGCTTTGACTAAATTTTGGCTACTCGAAATCCCCTGTAAAACCAGAATAGCTGGTTTAGTCTGTTTCCCATGTTCCCTCTTATTTGATAGTTTTCTTTTAAAAAAATATGGAAAATTTGTGAACAATAAGTAATTTACTAAAATAATTTCTAACTTAATTCATTTTAGGAGAATGTTAAAGGAAAACAAATAAAGCGACAGGTAAAATCCAAAGATATTTCACACAAGAAAATTAAAAAGGACAAGGAAGTTGCAGAAAGTAATAAGATTACCTTGGAAAAGAAACCAAAGGAAAAAAAACCGAAGCAGAAACATGATTTGAAAGAAAAAAAAAAGATGGAGTTACAATCCGAAAAAGTAACAGCTGCAACAAATTCTGAAATTATTCAAATGACTGATGTTAGAAAAGAAGAGAATAAAACCAAACAATTAACATCTCTGGAAACAACCAGCCAGCTAATGAGTCAAAGTTCATATTCTTCACACGTAATGTAAGCCATTTTAACTATCATAGGATAAGAAAAGGGTGCAGACTCAGGGTCCATACATCTATGGTCCTCACACAGAAATATTATTTATACATTTCGTTATTGCAGTACCCAGTTGCTGTTTTCTGGTATCATTACCGCGTAAAGCAACCCTTTAAGTAGGTATACTCACTACAATTTATATTTAGAATAATCTTTCCCAATAACACATGTAACATAATAAACCATGTTTTATTATAATACATAAAATTACACAAAATATGAATGACGCATTGATTCAAATAAATCATACCTTTTTTTACGCAACACTTCGCAAGAGGTCATCTGGATTATATCACCATCTGATTTGGCAATGCTGTGTTGTTTTTAGAAGAAGGAAAACCAAATGCAGGCAAATATGCTGTTGACATCAAACATGAACAGGCTTATATACAGGTGACAGATTTTACTTACAGGGTTTAATGTATTTCTATATTCCAGGCGTGTGACCTTAAGCCAGCCGCCAAAATGCAAATCATTCAAAGATAAGCTGAGATGGCTTCAGGAGAGGAGGCAGGTTGGAATCTGGATAGAGTGCTGCCATACAAACTGCAAGAAGTTTAGATACATACCCGATGTGCATGATCCTCTGCAATTGCCTGCCGTATGGTATTGCCATATGAATGGAGGTAAATATTAAAACTATCATTTAAAGAATATCTTAAGATTAGGATATATCCACATGCTTTCATGAAATAGAGAAGCAAATTGATGATTTGGATGAAAAACCATATCGTCACTGGAAAGGCGAAATGGTTGAAATGAAATTGCCATTTGGGGAAGTTTACACCGGAGTAAAAAGTTTTTTTTGTTTTACAATAAAATTCATAAGTCTTCAGTACCTAGTTAGATTTTGAAAAAAAAGTTAACTCGGTAACTCAATGCTCTCACTGAGTTACCTGAATCGACAAAAAGCTAAAAAAGTCCCAAACTTGTGTCGCTTGAGTCAAGCCTTCTCCCAAATGGTAAATATATTTTAGATGGCTGAAGGGCCACAAACGAATGGTGGTCTTTCACCAGAAAGGGAAAAGACTCTCGTTTGATTCTGAAGACTTTTGACCACCATTCAAAATTCTAATATCTCCCACCTTCACACTATCGTTTTTATTTCTCATACGACATGTTCCAAATTTCCAGGGAGATTGAATAATAATGTTCATAATGCATTCTCTTATACCATCTATCTGACCTAATACAATGAATCATCCCAGACACCATGGCGAATAGCTGCAGCAAGGCGGAGCACAAGCTCAACGTGTCCGAGGAGGAGGACCTGATCCACGCGCTGTACTCTGCCGGCTCTCTGGTCTGGGCACAGCTGGAGGGTTTCCCGTGGTGGCCCGCCATGGTGGACGACCGCGCAGACACCGAACAGTACTATTGGCTGGACGGCTTTTCTGATATTCCCGTAAGTCTATTTCCATGCAATAATAGATTCCCCAAAATCTACAGGAAATACGAGAAATATATATATTATTTTTTATCTAATATTGATCATGCATTAGAAAAACACAGAAAAAGAGTTTATTGGTGAGGCCGGGACTCGAACCCCAAACTAGCCGGGCGGGTGCTACTCCAAAATCAATCTTAAAAATTTTATTTGTAAGAAGATAATTTAATTTAATAAACCACCCTTCATTGTATTTTATAATTCCTTGTAAAGGTTTTGTTATTTTTTTTTAAATTCAAGTCGAATATGTAGATTGCGGAGTATTGTCCAGTATGAATTAGCAACAAAGTTGTTGAACTGGTTTCAAGGTTCCCGAGTAGGAACGAATTGGGGGTTTAACAATAAAATTTCAAAGAGGGGAGGTTCTTCGACAAGGCATTGAAAACCAGTCTTGATGCGGACTTGAAAACAATACCATGTTACCTGTGAAAATTCGCAGGATGTAACATGACTTGCCAATAAAAATATTAGTGGCTTTAATCCACCCATTTCAAATATAGAATAATGCCTGCTAAAATACATTATAGGTAGGTGGGGATTTGTAAAGATTATTTTTACAATCTGATAATTTCAACTAGCAACAGTTCCAAATTTGAAAAGTTCACACCCGTATGTACATATGTATGTACTCACGAAGGAAATTATTTATAGTTAATATCTGCTAAAATACACTATAGGTATGTACGTATTCAAAAAGATTATTTTCAAGATTTGATGATTTCTAATAACCTCAGTTCTCAATTTGAAAAGTTCACACTCATATTCACAAAATAAATTATTTATAGATAACTAGTTGTTACCTGTGAAAAATCACGGGGTGTAAACAGGATGTAAATTGACTTGCAATGTAATCTCTGATACAGTGATCTCAAATTAAAGATCTGACATTTAAATGTCATCAATTATTTATGTAAAATATATTATAGGTAGGTACCAATAGGTATCGCCTGTCCGGATTTGAAAAGAATCTTTAAAAAAAAATTGTATTTATTTAATTGACTGATCACTGACTACTAAGCAAATTTTGCTTCACATATTATTCTACCTTTACATGACCTCTGAAAGTTCACTTTATATTTATTCTCCTCTTTCCTGAATGGTCTGAAGCTTTAGTACTGCTACCAAGTTTCTCTCTTTGGTGTCTCCATAACTTCCTCCCATAATTCTATCCCATGTCTTTCCTTATGCAAATACTAATTATGTTTACTAAATATTTTGCTTTTATTTCAGAATTATTACAATGTAACCTTTTTCGATGCTGGAAAGGTGACGAGAGCTTGGATTGTACCCAACAAGTTGAGGCCATACTTCACATGTGGGAAGGTAGTTCAATACCAACAACAGAATGTACCGGTCAAATTCCAACACCGTATTAATACGGCCGTAAAGCAAGCAAACGACGCTTCTAAACTGCCAGTCCTGGAGAGGCTACAGAAATACAGCTTTATTGCAAGGTACAAGGGACCAATCAATCATCCAAGAAAAATCCATGGGCTGAAGAGACATTCTTCCAAATATCACGATCTGAGTAGCCGCTCCTCTGATTCTAGCAGCTCAGATAGTGAAGACAGTTTGCAATCAGTAGAAACAGCAGTTGCTGACAATACACAAACTGTAGTTGAGGAAGGAGATAAGTCAATTGCTAAGAAAGGAATCAAACCCACTGTTGTTGGTAAAGGAGACGAGTCAATTGCTAATAAAGGAAACAAGCCCACCATTGTTGGGAAAGGAGACGAGCCAATTGCTAAAAAGGGAAACAAGCCCACTGTTGTTGGGAAAGGAGACGAGCTAGTTGCTAATAGTGGAAACAAGCCCACCATTGTTGGGAAAGAAGACGAGCCAATTGCTAAAAAGGGAAACAAGCCTACTGTTGTTGGGAAAGGAGATGAGCCAGTTGCTAATAATGGAAACAAGCCCACCATTGTTGGGAAAGGAGTCGAGCTAATTGCTAATAAGGGAAACAAGCCCTCCACTGTTGGAAAAGGAGACGAGCCAATTGCTAATAAAGGAAACAAGCCCACCATTGTTGGAAAAGGAGACAAGCCAATTGCTAAAAAGGGAAACAAGCCCACCATTGTTGGGAAAGGAGACGAGCCAATTGCTAAAAAGGGAAACAAGCCCACTGTTATTGGGAAAGGAGACGAGCCAGTTGCTAATAAAGGAAACAAGGCCACCATTATTGGCAAAGGAGACGAGCTAACTGTTGACAATGTCAATAAGAAAATTATTGTCATAACTCCAAGACACTCCATTGACAGTAACATTACCATTATAGCAGATTCTGAGGTCTTCTCCTGGAAGGACAAAGCAGCTACAATTTTCCGGCAGAAAAGCCTCAGTAGCATGTTGACTGTGTCTGAAGAAATCCCAATCCAATCCCAAATTGTGTATAAGAAATCTCTGCTTTCACGGGACGAAGAAAATAATGAGTCCTTGAGTAGTGAAGTTAGCCTGACACACTCTCAATCTTGCGTAGATGTGACTGATGTTGGAACCGAGAATATTACAGGTAAATAGTTTCATACAACTGTTGATTTGATGACCTCCGTGGCAGAGTGGTAAGCTCTTTGGCTCCGGAGGTTGCGGGTTTAAAACCAGACATGGGCAAATATATACGTATACATACACATTTATTAAATTAATACAGTTTATTCTTATTGTATATTCACATTCCAGAGTGGTAGATATTTATTTTAGATTAGATTAGTAGGTATATATTGTGTTTGAGATTAGTAGGTATAATAATAATAATAATATTTGGACGATTTGTATAGCGCCGTTTTTGTGAAAAATCACCTCAAGGGCGCTGTATATAGATTATTAGGTATTTTAGATTAGTAGGTATATATTATGTTTGAGCTTTTTTAATGTTGAGTTATCTTAATTAAACGGTCTATTTTATAAATATTAGAGTTTATAGTTTTATGGAAATTAATAACATATTACAGCAAATTTTTATTTTATTTATAATATATTCCTAAAAAAAAAACTCCAACTATTTTTTAAAATTATAAACATATAAAAGGCTTAGTCTTTCTCAAACATTATATTACAATATTATTTTATTTTATTTATTTGTTTAACACTTTAGCAACCTACGATTTTTTTAAAGTTTTACCTCAAAAACCAATAAAATTTTGTACTAATTGCAAAAAATACTCATTTTAACAAAAAAAAATCATAATTTCTGTACAAATCTTATTATGAATTTTCAATAAATACTCACGACCTTCAGTGTTACTCGTGTAAATATAAACTTCTTAACACATTAATTACCTTTAACCAACTTGTCGGCTTTTTGCTGCCAACCGTAAACGACCGAACACCGCCTGTCTGCTTTTTCGCAGTGAATATATTTTTTAAAACACTGTTCATCTTTCTATCGACGCAAACCGTTTTTATGTTTCCACAGATAAAAATAAATATAACAACACAGCGCGATTTTGGCGTATCGTAGATCTTTATTACACATAGATTTTACATAAAATTTAATTACACTGTTTTTCATTTTCGCTTTAGAACTTCAGAATAGTGAAATAGTGAAAACTGAAGAATTAATAATTCAAGATTCATTTGGTTCAGATGCAGTGGTCCCTTCCACCGAAACCGATGTCATTGATCTTTACCTCGAGGAATCGGATACGTCTGATGAATCAAATAAAATGTCACAAAAATCCTTAAATTTTGATTATTATTAATAAAAATAAAACCTTTGTGTTAATTATAACTTTCTGTTTTTAAGTATTGATTACTGATTAAAAAATAAGTATTTCTTTAAAATTGTTATGTATAGCTTTATTTCTACCACTGAGAAAGTAGTGAAATCAGGAACTACGGATGTCAACGTACATTTAAAAAATATATTCATATTTTCTAGTATTAAATAAAGGATAATTCCTGATTTCATTGGGGTCAATCCCTCGGTGGAAAGAGTATATAATGCTCGGAAAGTTTTCTTAAAATGACACCTTACTTATTTATCCTGTAAGGATCACTACATTCCTATTTATTTGTTGCTTAGATTCAACAGATTATTATAATATTTAAGGATCCAATAAAATATATTTTCAATTCCATACTTCTTATAATAGTTTTTAATTATTGCTTTCATTTAAAAGTGGAGGAGTCCTTTAATTTGGTTTATGTAATATTTCATTACAAAATATTTAGCTACTTAAACATGTATGTATGTATATATGTATGTACATTCTTGCCATAGTATTAATAAGTTTTGAAATTAAATGCCACTGTGTAGTGTGTGACATTTACAACTTGCCACGAGTAAACACAATCAAAAGATATGATTAAAACATATTAATATTTTTTATGTTTATTGAAAAGAAAATTTCATTATATGCGCAATGAAAAAAAATTAGTAGCATAAATTACTATAATTCTCCCCAAGAATCTTTAAAAGTACATTGTATAATAATGTAGTATTTTGTTTCCAGAATTTCTTATTTCGTTTTTAAATACTCACACCTCTATATTTAAATTTGAGTTCTAATTATTTGTACCATTGTAACTACTATTTGTTGTAATACTATCAACTAAATTCATCGATGGCACGATGGCAATGTAATTATTTAATAAATTATGTAATATTTTTAATTGGTAAAATTCATGTACGTACCTAATAAACAAGTTCACACCGAAACAATGTTTGTCTATCCTACTGAATATATAGTAAATAATGAAACTGATTGTTAATTTTAGATAAATAGATACCTACTTAGCTGTTATATTTTTCCTTTGTCAAATTAATTTACCTAATAAAAAAAGTTAAACCTAAAACAATGTTTTTCGTTGTATATTATCATTTATATTACAATCTCAATATTATTTAAATTGCATATTTTTCCCTTAAATTTTACCACTAACTAATTAACACCGCCCATGTATTCAATAAATAATATCATTTATAAACATCTTTTGCTCTGCAAAGGGTGTCGAATCTGTAAACTTTTGTATCAAAGCTAAATGCCTAAACCAGGGGCCCTAGCAAGAAACATCCCTTTGGATTTTATCGACCAAGTCGGTAATTTGGAATCGCTCCCTATTCAGTTACGAACTTTTTGAAATCCCAACGCAAAGGCATTGAGCATATACTATTTATATATACAGCCAAAAGAGGAATTAATATAGATTCTTTTGTAATCTACACCAGCAACTGCAAAGTTAAGTTTATCTATCTGTACATTTTAATATGCTCGGAGTAACCTCGGAGGAAGCATTACTCAAGGGGAGGAACATTTTAGTTTAGAAGCCTTTTGGTGTCCAGAATTGGACATAAACCTCTGTCATATTTTTTCATATTCTAATAGCAATAATGTGTTTTTGTAGTGCATATTTATTAAATTATTTTTATTACGGTAACTTTTTTGTATTCACAATATCTAGAGTAGCGACGCCTCCGATTGAATAATTTGTAGAGCTGTACTATTATTTTGATGATTCATAACTTTATGCGCCCATTCAATATCCGCTTTTAGGGCGTGAGCTCACAGCACCCTACGTCATTGGATAAATAGAATAAATTAAACCACTTTGACGAGAATCAGCAATTGTCATGTAAAATAATTTGAAACTCTCTACCAAAGGCATAAAAATCCTTACAGATGCGTGGGGTATAGATGAATTCTTCTTAGATTCGACCAAGAACTCCCTTTTTGTTCTGAAACTCTCTGATTCTCTGGGATTGGCGATAATTGTTTAGTAAGCCTGGTCTGCTGGTGCGAGGGAAATTGTGAACCAATGGGACCAAACTACTTCAAAATATATATGAACGAACATGTTTTGTTGCGATAAGGGTCGAGAAATAGAGCAAAAGAAAAACTGGTCAGCCTTGTACTTTTATCAGGCAGACATGTAAAGCAGCAATTTGTTGGTGGATTTACGTCATCGAGTATATGAATGAAACCAAATAATAAATACAGCCTGGATCACTTCAATGAATACTTTGGTGAGCCAATGCTTGACAGTTTTTGCTGTAATTCAAAATTTGAAAATATTTTTCTATACTGAAAACTGTTAGGCTGACGACAGACCACGGGATTTTTAATGGTGTCATCTAGGCCAGCGGTTCCCAAAGTGAGTACCGCAGAACCAGGGTTCCGCGAAAGGGGTTGCCAGGGTTCCGTGACGATTTCTGAGGACCGCAAAACCAGCAATAAAATACATCGCTAAAAACTAAAATAAGATTTTGAATCGTATGTGTATAAGAAAATAACCAAGAGTGTTTTTCTCTCTTAAACGGATTTGTAGGAGAAATCAAGCATATATATCTCCGTTTTAAAAAGTGCCTACTCAAATATTACGTAAAAAAAATTGATTGGAAACTGACTTTCGGAATTATAAAATCGACATTAATACCTAGATTTTTCACCCGTGGCCCTTTTTTGTGACTTTGTGGATATTATTTTTAATCTCTCACTTCCTTCAGCCTCATAATATACGCCAATTGTGGATGCCATAGTCCTATGGACTGGGAAATTATCTAAACTATTGTGCGGTATTAACAAAACAAAACTTTCAAAAATTATTTCGAAATCTAACAAACCTCTGGCGATATTAATAAATTGTCTTTCTTTCTTTCTAACTCGAACTAAAAAAATATATAAATAAAATCGTTAATATTTTTTGAGGATTTTATAACTGGGGTTCCGTCAACATCTAAAGGGCTCTCTACTCTCTAGAGTTCCGTGACCGTAACAGTTCGGAAGCCGCTAATTCAGCATGTATTATTTGTTGTCACGTATTGTTACTTTGACTTCAACCGTAGGTACTTGACCAGTTACCATACTTCAACGAATAACTTAGATTTAGTATTGCCACTGATAGCTTTGAAATTGGTGACGTCAAAGAGGAAAAACATATTTTATGTCATCTAAAACATAAATGAATACTGGAATTAATTAAGGCTCTAAGTACCAAAAAAAATTAAAACTGTTTTTTTTTAAAGAATCGTATTTTATTTACATCATAAAATACGATTCTGTAAAAAAAAAAAGTTGTTAATTTTTTGGCACTTAGAGCCTTAATTAATTCCAGTATTCAAATATTGATGATATTATTTTTAAAAGTGGTAAATAGTTTGTTTTTTTTTAATAATTCCTAACGAACAAATATAACATGTTAGATTTCACGCATTGCTTAGTTTTAATGTTCGTTATGTCGTTAAAATAATCACACACATGAGAAAATAATAAATATTCAAGGTAAGTAAATGGCGTGCAACAATAAACGTTTGAAATAAGCTAGTTGTCTTGTATGAATATCTCTAGCTTACCCACCCAAGCTGTCCTGCAGTGAGGCCAGTGAGTCAACAATGCAGTGATTGGTTTTTATCATTAAACAGTTATCTTTTATAGAAGTGGTGTAGGGCAAACAAAACGAAACAATTCCCCCAAAACACTGGCCGATAATGTGTCAAGCGGCAGATTCAGATAACAGCCGATACCGGTTCGTAAACTTGATAATTCAGCTGCGATAAAGCCACGAAGAAATATAACGTTCATATCGTGATATTTCTACAAGTGCGGAGGTGCTACGCGTCAACGTCGACGCAATATACGTTTTGTTTTTATAAATTGTGATATATAATAATCAATAATGGCGGACTTTTCAATTCTAACTTCCTGTGTGAAGTATATGTTGTTTGTATTCAATCTTCTATTTGTGGTAAGTCTAAAAATTATAGTGTTTTTATCCTGTTGCATGATCATTTTGTTTTATTTCTACCTAACTTCGTTGGTAGGTATATTATGACTTCAATCTGTGGTTCGCAGAGGACATACAGGCATAATTTATTTAAATGCTGTCAAAATAATTTACTTTCACAAATATTGTTATTGTCGGGTGACCTTAAAAAATTCTAATTTATTGTTTTTTTTAGTTAGTCGTGTTTGTTTCAGTAGTTTGCGGTGCATGTTTTATTTATTTATTTATCGCGAAAGAAACGGTATGACGTAAAGAAGGCCTAGTATATCCAGCCATCAGTAGATCAAGGCTGAAGAAGAATACTTACCCAACTACTAATATGTATTTATGTATAAGTACATGATAGTAGATATTTTCCGGTACTCAGTGGAAAAAAATACTTCATATTATATTGATGATATGGGAAGCTATTTTTTTAAAAGATCGAACAAGGTTCAAGATACTCATTATTGTTAAGATATAGATTATATTGCGAAAATATGCCACGATAGTCATAAATAATGAGAAAACAAATTAATAATACTCCAACCGATAGTGTATTATCACCATAAAAATGAATCATGTGTTTGATTAAATACACGAAACTAATGATTATCTAAACACATTACCAATGATTTCCTAAAATTACGTTTTGCTACGTTTCATAATATGTTATCGTTTCGAAACCTTTGGCGGGATTTTATTTAGGTTGTCGCCACAGATTAGTAAAGGGTTTCTAGTGATGCACATAATCGATATATCCACTATCGATTTTTAGAAACATTTCGTTTTCTAAAATAGTATATTATAAATTAATTAGATGAATTAGAATGCAGATTATTTATTGAATCGTTCGAATATACGACGAAACAGAGCGTAATATTTTAGTAACGATAAATTTAAACATCTTGATAACACCTTGGAGTAAGAATATTAATACTCTAAGATTATTACCATGTTTCGGAATCGGATATGAATACGCAAAATAAAATAGGCACTATGTAAAAAAGAAAACTGAAGTAGAGATACAGGGGATTTAGGAATTATTACGACTGTTTCGTGAAAATAGCATTTTATTACGGTCTTAATCGATATAACTTACAATATTTATAATGAAACGTTGTAAGAAAAACATGTTGAAATAATAACAATATTTTTAAAAGCACCAGGTCACAATACAAGTTTGTTAAAATAAGGAATAAGTGCCATGCTACAACAGAATATAAAGCATACATCGTAAACGAGGAACTAAGTCTCAATAACACATTAGTACAACTAAGTCTCAATAACGATGGAAAACCTTTTAGATGTTTGAATAATCAAGTAATATTACACCATAAATGCATCGTAGATTTAACAGAATAATAATTGAAAGTGCATTCCTTCTCTTGCTACATTAAAATAACCACTATAAGTTGTTAAAATAATGAAATTTATAATAACGAAAATATTATCCTAAATTCACTACATTTTTGCACCATAAAACCAGGGAAAGTAATATCTCGGCTGGGCTATGTATTATTTACATGGGATATGAATCAATGAAAATTATTTTTAAAAAATAAGGTTAGTTTATCAGTAACTAATAAAAAATAAGTAGGCCATAGTATACCAACTTTACATGCAATGTGTAAAAAACGTGTATTTTAAAAACGACGTTTGTTGAAACACGATTAAAAACAATTACACGACAATACATAACATAATTTACTACAGAGGAAAGCAAATATATAAGTTCACTGTATTTTTAATATTGATATGTATTTCATACATAAATAGAACAAAAGTTCCCTATCTCTGCTAAGAACTTGACGAAATTTCAAATATGACTTCATCGTGTGGCGGTTCCTGCAGGAATCACTTTGTTGAAACCTGACATATTCTTTACCAGCTTCTTTTAACTTTTATTTCGTAAAATTCACACTCTTTTCACCATTTTTGCTACGTTTTTATGAACAGAAGAAGATGCCACACCACCGATGTCAGCCATTTTGATGCAAATGTCAGAAAACAAAAGTAAAAAAAAGTTCTAAGTAAAAAATCGAAGAACACACAAAAACGTGACTAACCTTTCCAGTTGTCAAAAACAAACCACTAATACAAAATGGCTGATAATGCTAACATATGATAAACATATATGTACCAACATAACAACAACAAAAAAACGATAGTCGAATGTACACAGCCTGCGAAAATTCATAATTCACCTTTTCTTTTGAACAGGCCTCGTATAAAAAGGCCTCGTATGTATACACTTCCGACATTGCTGTCGAAACCCCTTTCAAATTGAAGCTGATTTTTTTCCAATCCCCACCTACTTAATAAAGTACCTACCACTACTGTATTTTAGCAGATTTTTTTAATATTTGAAATGGGTGGATTAAATCCACTAATACCTTTTCTTGGCTCGTCAAGTTAGCAAATTACATCCCGCGATTTTTAACGCGTAACAAAAAAATACAAAATATAATGTATATTAACAAGAAATTATGATATTCCATCAAGGGTAGTTTCTTAAATGAAATTATTTTTACCGGTAAGATTTAAATAACTATTTAATGCTAATAATTACCCAATTCCATATTGATATTCCAATTTATCTAATATATATTCTCATCGCTTGTAAAAACAAATCAAAATGAATCTAGTTGCATCTAGCTCATAACTTCTCTCACTAAACCTCTTGCGTATCCCTGCGTTCAAAGTAGTTGGTGTTACGTAGCAACCCATTTTGATAAGTGGATATGTTACGGAGAAAGTTGTCTATACCTGTTTTGGGTAAAACTAAAGCACCGCTGACGTAACCGAATCCGTAATCGAGATACCCCAGTCGATATATTCGATTCCGCGAATTACTGCATTACCATAAAATAGAGTTTGGAATTTTATTTTGTCAATTTTATGAACCTGATATTGAAATATATTCTCCGATCAGGTTAGGCAGTAGGAAAACCGCCGGATTATTAATAGCCATTGGTAATAGGTACCAAAATATGACACTGATTGCAATTGGCTTTGGTCTATAAAAGCACTGCCTAGACACTAACAAAGATACTATCACAAACGAGCTACTTGAACGCGCTCACAGCTGAAAGCATACATATTTTGCGTGGTCTAGTAAACATAGAATAATCCACTCTGACGTTGGCGGCGTTTGGGCACATACTGCTTTTGACATGTTATAGTAGGAATGTCATTGGGGCGCTCGTGGCGGTGGGATTAGGTAAATTTTGCACGTATTTTTGAAAGTGTAGATTTTTTGTAATCATTTCATATAATATAAATAACCACATATTTTTTTAGTATAGCAGGGTAGGCAGTGCTAATGTGCTTTTATTGAGTCCACGGCTCTGGCTAGGACCCCTGGTATCCAGTTTTGAATATAAACACTAGTGGCGGCTCGTGATTTTTTATTGAGCTAGCGTACTAAGATTAAACAAACGATGCTTTTGTAGCCGAAAATGATTTAGATTTTTTTTTCACAAAAACTGTAGTGGAGATTTCCTGACTGCAAAGTTAAGTGCGTCGGTCTGTAGGGATGTTTTCAATAATTTCTTGGGACCGGACCGTCCTTAATCTCGTCAACAATATTTATGTAAAACCTGCTTTGCTTTTGTTTAATCAACTTTTAAAATGTAACACATTCAAACATTGTGGATAATTTGGCCAGAAAGTACCTACTTTTTACGATATTAACAGTCTGGCATTTTTCTGTTTCATATTTACGTTGGAGATTGTTGATATTATTTTAATAATTAATATCACATATTCTAATCCTTGCCAAGAAATCCCTTTAAGATGAACTTAGGATTTGGATTCGAT
This sequence comes from Drusus annulatus, assembly GCA_022651775.1. Taxonomy (NCBI): domain Eukaryota; kingdom Metazoa; phylum Arthropoda; class Insecta; order Trichoptera; family Limnephilidae; genus Drusus; species Drusus annulatus. The sequence continues at coordinate 1,066,837 of JAGWCC010000227.1, forward strand.
GCCCTTCAGTAGCTTAAACTAAGACTTGATTTCAAATGCTTCCTCAAATTTTCAAATTCCATTATTTTTTTATTTTCAATAATACAATTAAACAGCTGTAATTTTCAATTTAAATAAAACTGATAATATATTCACGTATACACCAATAATAATTTGCCAAGAAAAAGGTTTTTTTACTGTAGTCTCTTTCTTTTCAAGATAACATGATAATGTGTAAATAAAAGAATCTAAAATAAAAGAAGGTTTTACATAATAAGCTCATATTAGGTCAAAAAAGTGTGTCGTTTGTTCACCAAAACTATAAAAAATTCAGCGTTTCAGCATTTTATAGGGGTTTTATATTACAAAAGTTTCAAGCGGAAATTTTATATTTGTTGTTTAAAAGCTTAAAATAGGGTGTGTCAAAAATTACAGTTGTTCTTAAGAATTTGGTTTATTGAGAGATTTTAAAGAAAAATTGCTTGAAATGGCTTAAGCCGTGTTTAGTTACCAGATCTGAATAGCCATGAACTCCAAACCTTCCTCTTTCTCATCTCATTCCCTTCCTCACTACCTTTAACCTCAGAGTATACACCAATTGGGGATGACATTGTGTCACTAGCTCTAGACTGTTGGGAAAAGTTGGGACTCCTGTGCGGTATTTACAACAAAAAAAAGCATTTTGAGGGGTCCGTTTATTAAAATTATTGACTTTATGTTAGATCACATCGTAGTGGGCTCTAATGTATTAACTTAAATTTATAAAAAAAGTTTTGTAATTATTGCAAACATATTTTCTTACTTCATTTTATAAGTTCCATGTTTCAAAAGATTATCGCGATTTTTAAGGGTTTCAGTTTTGAAGAGTTTCAAACTATTTTTAAGGGTTCAGTTTTTCAATATTCTTACTATACCATAACTTTTCTACAGGTTTTGAATTTCTTAACTCTAGCAAAAACATTGTTTTGGTACAATTCATAGGATATTTAAAATAAAACCTTTTTTCATGTTATATTGTTTGACAAAGCTCTTGTTGTCAATAATATCTATCAAACGGAAGCAAATATTACATGAGTTTCGTGCGAGTTTTAAAGGATTTCAAAGTATTTAAGAGATTTTAAAGGGTTGGATGGGCATACAGATTGAGTATTCCTGTACTACCCTCCGATAGCCTAGTTACCCGGCAACCCCCGCTAATGCGTCCCCGGGGATTAGAACCTTAGACACTTCAAACGGAAGGAGATGGATCATTCAGTGGACACTTGTCAAAGTTCTCGTTGAACAAGTCGTGTTCACGCCTTGTTGGGAGGGCGACTCGAGTGTTAGAGAAACGTGCCATTTTATGTTGTAATGTACAACCTTTTGTTACATATTCTATAAAAGATCTTGGTGTCACTCTAGACTATAATCTTTCTTTTCGCGATTACATTAATAATGTAGCTGATAAATCATTAAAACTTCTTGGCTTCATCAATAGAATTGCATGTGACTTTAAGAATATAAAGACTCTAACAACCCTTTACTGCTTATTAGTTTGTCCTCATCTAGAATATGCTAATGTAATTTGGTCCCTTTTCTATACCGTTCATATTCATCATATTGAATCCGTACAACATCGCTTCTTCTTCTTACGCGGTATTGCATGGAGATTGGGGCGAGAAAGAGGCGATTATTCATATGATGAAATTGAACAATGATTGAAAATGTCTTCATTAGAAAAGCGCAGGAAAGACTTCGATTTAATTTTCATTTACAAAATTATTAATTGTTTTATTGACTCACCTTCTCTGTTGCAACTTATCCAGCTCAACATTCCTTGCCGTAGACTCAGAAACAATGAATTGCTGTTCCTCAATCATCACAATACTAATTATGGGTATAATTGTCGTGGCGCTTTCGCAGCTGCCTGACGTGTTTTAGTTTTTCTTGTTATTTTTCGCCAAATAAGTAGGATATTTCACAAATTACTTCTTTAAAATTACCGTTGTTGTGTATAGGTTAAGTGAATAAAATCTAAATAATTTTAAAGTGACTAGTTTCGACGTAATTTCGGTTTTTAAGAAAATATTTTAATCTTTAAATATCAGTGTTTTAAATGCAGTGCCATAGCCCAGAATGGTCACTTGCTTTGACCCTTGTCCAGATGTGTCCCTTCGACCGCCGGCCCGGGAAGTGGCAGGGGGGCGCGGGGGAGTGCCGATCTCGACCGACTGTTCCCGAACGCTAGCGAACCAGGCATCCAACAAATCACCCAAGTGACACCCTTACGACAGCCAGATGACATTTGCCCACATTGGTCTAAATCTGTTGGGGCGGCCACATTCCATCTTACATAAACATTACAACTTAACAAGATCTGTACAGCGCCCTTGAGGTGATTTTTCACAAAAACGGCGCTATAAAAATCATCCAATTATTATTATTATTATAAATAAGAGCGATATAATTGTATATAGATACAAATTGTACGATACAAACTTTCTATAAAAAAACATTAGAAATTCTGGCTTATAAGTTAGAGGCTAATGTTGTAATATGGTTTTAAAGTTGATGAGTTCGTTGTAAAGATGTTGTTATTCAATTTCAGATAACAGGTATTATCTTCATATCAGTGGGAGCCGTGGTGCAAGCCGAGTATGACAACTATTCGTCACTTCTGGACCAGCCGTACCGCTCCATTCCAGCATTTCTGATCGCCATCGGGGTGCTGATCTTCATCGTGGCCTTCTTCGGCTGCTGCGGGGCCATCAAGGAAAACTACTGCATGACTTTAACGGTAGGTCTTCGTACAGCTTATTTAGAGAGACAAATGCTGGCGGGTTACGAATAACCTGACAATACTTGAATCCCTCCTGGTGGCATTAACATATAATAAGTTTGGGCAATGATGGATGACTTAGCTAGTACACAATTGAACCCGCGACGCCTGGTGAGAGCCCGAAACCTTGAACCACTCGACCACCAACCGATATCTTATTATACTGCTCTTCTTGGTGCCCTTTCCTATTGGAGGGTCGCTATCATGAGAGCAATCTTCCCCTGCAGGGTACAGCCCGGAACAACTTTGAAACCATGAAGTGCGGCGTCTTCCTCTACAAAGTCTTCCATATTTGTTTTCCCTGGTTCGGGTGATCTTGTATTTCTCGCTCCTCATAATATCACCAAGATGTTGAAGATTTCATATTTTTATGTCTAGATAACTGCATATTTAACTCATTTAAAAAAAAAAAATTAAGTACTAAGTGTCGCTTAAGCCCTTTTGCCTTTCCAGCGACAATATTATTATACCTAACCTATTAAAATAATATGTAAACATACCTATGTAAATACATATTTAGTTTTGGTTTATTATTAGACATGAAGAATACACCTTGAGATGATGATTATGTTAAACCGTGTTTCGAAACACTTAGACTCTCATCCCAACCCTTCATACACCAACACCTCAACACCTCAATACCTCAACACCTCAACTCGTGGACAGCCCCCAAATTACACTTTTGATGACATAAGACTCGTTTAATGTTTGATTTTAGTTTTCAGTAATGTTGATTGGAATCTTCATTCTGGAGGTGGCCGCCGGCATCAGCGGCTTTGTCCTGAGAGACAGGACCACCAGCTCGATCAATAAGAGTATGCTGGATAGCCTGCCCGTGTACGCAGCTAACGACTCGATGGCCGTCGTCTTCATCTGGGACGAAATGCAGAGAGACGTAAGTTTGCGATGCTAATAACAATAACATCATTTAATGTGTGTGATGCATTTTTGTCACAACGGAGGTGTATATTTTTGTGAAGTTTTCTTGTTTTGTAACTTTTCTTCCGATTTTCGGATGGTATTCACGCGGCCGTTTTGCAGATAACCTCTCAGGGGATAACTCTTTCAGAAAGCAGATTATATTTTGTCAGCGAAAATTGGGAAAAAGGTACAGAGACTTTCCCCAATAAATACTCCTACAATGGCATTGCTAATATCTAAGATGTAGGCATTTATTTAATGTACACATGCCCAAGGGGCTTATTAATTTAAAAATCTTATAAATGAAACATGTGCACAGGTTAAAGAAGCTGAATATATAGTACATAATATATTATAATCATTTGTGTAATGTTGATGTAAGTATAAACACAGTAAGGCAAATAAAACATTTTTAAATGATACAAGGAGATGAAAATAAACAAATATTGAATAAAGGTATTATTATGTTTGTGATAAATTTTATGAGTTGAAGGAATCAAAGTTCTAAGTGAATAATATATTTGGTAGGTAAAAAAAATCGTAGGAATGTGAAATATAAGTAAGAGATAATAATTGTTTTTTTTTTTTTTTTAATTTGGAAAGTTTCTATGATAAATTTAATAAAAACAAATGCATATATAGGGATCATCTACGTATGTAGAATGAATCGTTTGTTATTATTAAATAAAATGTGTATTTTACCAATCTATGTAAACGTGGTATTGATGATTAATTTGTAATTTGAATTTACTATTTTACTACGGTATATTTTATTTTGTCGCTTACAATATGTAGTTGAATTGTGAATTTAGAATTTCATATTTTTCTTAAAAGGTAATTTGAGAAAAAGGTAAAGTTGGGTTTTTCAATGTATTCATTATTGATAAGTAATTTATGTACTCTTCGAATTTCAAGTTTTTTTTTATTCGTTCAATATGTTTTATATGTGTTTTGTAGAAGGGAGACCACACTACGGATTTATGTTATATTTGGCTTCTGCCTAATGATAAATATAACAACTGTATATAACTTGAAATGATTCAACGTTTTTTTTTAATTTTCCTCAAATAAAACCTAATGTTTTCCTGCCATCAGTTTGTCATCCATTATTATACGAAGATCTTTCATTTCTGTGATTCTTTTTAAAGTTATGTCACTCATTGAAGAGGCAACAATCAAAGCAGTTTTTTTTTCTACAAAAAGTCAAAATTTTGCATTTTTCTACGTTTAAAATTAAATTGTTCTGTAAGCACCAGTTACTTACTTGATCTACATTAGACTGAAGTATTTGAATTTGGCAGTGGTTTGAGTCAGTTATTTTTTTTATATATCTTAAAGTCGTCGGCAATGTCTCTAAATGGACCTGGCCAAGATGACACCCCGTGGCAAGCGCAAGCCTCCAGTGGCGGAAAAGGCTTTATGTATAAAAGATATTATTTTGACAAATACAGCTCTGTTAGATAAATAAGATGTAAACCAATTTAAAATATTTTCTCTGTTTCCTAAGATATGCAGTTTTCGGATTAGTAGATTGTTTGATACTTAATCAAAAGCTTTTGAAACGTCAATAAAATTAACTTGTCTATTTCTTGGGATAAGGATAATTAATATGGAGTTAAATTCCCTCCTCTGACAAAACCACGATGTTTGGCATTAACTACCTTTATTAGTTTGGGAAAAAAATCATCAAAACTAATGATTTAAAGAGTTTTGGCAGTACAGATTGTAGTAGCATATTTGAAAGGCGCTCCAACTGCGCGGACAGAAGAATCCAGTAACAGCTTTGGATTATTTGCAGTTTGAATGTTGCGGGGTGGCTGACTATAAAGACTGGGCTGCCAAGGGGGGAGATAAGTACAAGGAGGGGCTTCCCATGTCGTGCTGCTCCTTCCAGCCGGGCGCCGCCGTCAACATCTCGTGCACTGAAAAGTCCAATAACCTGTACACGGTGGGGTGCTCCGTCGCCCTGGCCGACTTCCTGCAGAAACACGCCAGCAGCATAGGAGCCACAGGCGTTTGCATCGCCATCATTCAGGTTAAACATTACATTGTCGTGTTCAGGTGTTGCTGTAGCCCCTCGTCTGGCATGTCAACAACCATTCGACGGCCGGAGACACATTTTAAACTGGCTGTATGTATCTCTGAACGAAATAAAGAGTGGGAGGTGGACTCACTCAGACTCTGCGGTAGAAACTCTGAGAGTACCTAGCACGGAAATGGTACCCTCAGTAAATGGCATTTCACTGAGAGGCCCTAAATTAGTGTCCATTACTATTTATAATTATTAGCATCTCGATAAGTTTGTTGCGACCAGGTAACGGTAAGTGGTACTCGTATGAATAAAGTGGAAAAAATGAAGTAAAATCGCGAAATGTCATCTTATCAAATTAAAACGAGGTTATAAATATAGTATCTATATCTGTTGGAATAAGTAAATGTTTTAACAGTCGTTTGGAACGAACGAAATCGAAATGAATGACCGATTCAATATTTTAGAATGTTGTACGCATACGCAAGTTTCAGGCAAATATTGAAGTTGCGAGCACAGATAAATCAAATACAAATAATCTGTTTTGATAAGACATGACGTAGATATTGTTTTGAGGGCATACAAGCTAGAGCACGAATCAATACCGTGGGAGGCAAGTAGATAAGCGCAAGTAGTGATGCTTATTATAATAAGATGACTAATATTTTAATCTCGGTGAAAAACAACAATTGCAGTTTTGATCATTTGACGGGCCTCAGGGAACACCCAGTCCCAGAATTTTAATTAATGTTTCACATCTTGAAAATATTGTAGATTTTTCTTTTATTGTGCAAAATGTTGTTTTCCTAGAGTTAGTTTATTTCCTTGAGAAAAATGAGTGTGTAATAATAATTTATTTGTGTTTTTTTTTCAGTTTGTGGGAATCATATTTGCCTGTCATCTAGCGAAGAGAAGTAAATATGAAATGAGTGACTGATAGCGGCAGCAATCATAACTCCTCCTTCAAATCCGTTAGAAAACTACAACACGCCATCTGTACCTGCGGTGGACTAATTATATTTAAAAAAAAACATTAAATTAAAAATCCTATTAGAGCTGGATCTTTTTTAGAGGGTCCCTAAAAATAAATTCCATTTGGCAACTCATTTCATTTCCATCATTTTTTTAGAGCTTGTAGCGATTCGGTTAAATTTGTGATCCTATGTTCAAGTGATTTAACAAATTCAACAAAATCGCTATTCTAGTAAGTTTTGAACAGTGAACTATCCATGCCAGATTTGATTTGTACAACTATGCGTTCTTTCACTGCACCCGGTTGAGGGAATGCGGCGTGCTTGTTTATTTGTTGTAGTCGTCTGGAATCACATTTTTACTCATTGATTGTGCAAATTTGTGTTTTAAGAACCCCATAGTGACAACCTACCTTTGTATTATATTATTTTTACCAGTTTGAATTATTTCGTTTTGAACATCTGACCTATTTCGTGTATATTTGCTTTCCTCTTTCTATTGTTACTATTTATTATTTAGGAAGCTTTTAGAGAACTTATTTTTATTTTTGTGTGATTTGAAAAAATAAAAATGTTTCACCTATTCATAAAATATTTCAAAATAAAAAATAAGAAAAATGGTTTACGATGCTTATTAATTAAACAATTATTATTATTATTTTCTTTTTTTTTGGCAACAGGATATTGAATACATCTTATCTTATCAATTAGCAATATATAAAACATATTATTAAAATTCACACATCTTAAGAAATTGATATACTATTCCACCATACCATGCACTGTGCAGCATAATATAGTACAACAATACATCAATTTCTTAAGTACTATATTATTTATCCTTACCTAATTAATATAGTATAGAATTTAAAGTGTTAAGAATTTTTTTTTCGAAAAACACCATATTAACAGCTTTACACACTTTGCAGTCGGTGGCGTAGGTAGTGTAGATTTAAAAATACAAAAAATCTATGGATTTAAAAAATCGTTTAAAAGTACTTTGATTCATTCCTTGGCCAACTGCAAAGTAAATTCTGTCATGCCATAAACTTTTTTAATTTGTCAGTGCTGTCGTTTTATAAAAAAAAAACAGCTCATCGAAAAGTATCTAGGTACCTTCAGAAATTCAAAAACTTCGGCTTGCGCAACTCTTCTATTTGGTAGGTAGATACCCACACCCTTCGATGGATAATGTTGGCATATCCAAAATGCACAAAACCCGTCTCTTTGAAGCGCTAAATTTGGTTACAGAACATTTCCAAAAGATGTGCCGGATGATTTGGAAAAAAAAAGAAGTTTGTAATTGAATTTCAAAGTTGTCAGGTTATCCGCTCTGGCAAAAGGTTTTCTCTACCAGCCTGGTTTAGGGTATAATCACTATGAAACCACGTGACCATTGAAAGAAACAGTTGGCCGTGACAATAATAACTCTAATACTTATCACTCTAATCAGCTGATTGCAAAACTGCAAAACCTAGGCGCTTATCAGGGCCCAGGTCTCGGCAGTCCCGGCCCAAGTCAAATGGCGCCTGGAGGACCTTGAATATTGGCGCCTTAATAAATCTACATTTTTTTTGTAATAATACATTTCTCCAATATTTTTTAAAAGTTTATGAATTAAGTCTTCAACGCGGTTCCTTTTTGTACTTTGTCTGCGTTTCGTCGTTTCACATGGCATTTATATCGTTGTTCTATTCGTGTATTTCAGAAATAGACAATACGGCATACGAGAGACGCTCAGGTGATCGCTAGTGCCGTCGCCTGTTTTTTAGTCAGGGCCCCCATCATAGCCTAGTGGTTTACATTATGCGTTGAACCGGGTGGTTATGGGTTACGGGTTCCGTCGGCGCTGTGCGTTTGAACGGGCGCTGAGGCGGACGATCGGCGTAGGCAGTAGGTAGATTGTTTGACAAATACAGCAACTCGGCAAGATTGTGCCTGCGATCGGACTTGAATTTCGGATGTACCAATCTCTACACAAAATAAGACAAAATATTATTTATTTCAAGGCTTTCTTCAGGATCTATATACGAGGCCTGTTCAAAAGAAAAGGTGAATTTTGAATTTTCGCGGGCTGTGTACATTCGATTATCGTTTTTTTTATGTTGGTACACATATGTTTATCATATGTTAGCATTATCAGCCATTTTGTATTAGTGGTTTGTTTTTGACAACTGGAAAGGTTAGTCACGTTTTTGTGTGTTCTTCGATTTTTTACTTTTGAAAAAAATGGATCAAAATATAAAATCCATGATTTGTTTTTCCACAACTCCAGGACGCTCATCATCATTAACATCTTCTCGGCCTTCTGTAAAGCGCTTGTACCACTTATAAACACTTTTTTGAGACAAAGTAGACTCGCCGAATGCCACAGTCAACATTTTAAGTGCGTTGGAGCACTTAATACCATTTTTAACGCAAAAATTAATACATATTCTTTGATCCATTTTTTTCAAAAGTAAAACATCGAGGAACACACAAAAACGTGACTAACCTTTCCAGTTGTCAAAAACAAACCACTAATCCAAAATGGCTGATAATTCTAACATATGATAAACACATGTATACCAACATAACAAAAAAAAACGATAGTCGAATGTACACAGCCCGCAAAAATTCACCTTTTATTTTGAACAGGCCATGTATATATATTTCATATTTCAAGGCCTTTCTTAAAGATAAATTTGGAAAAAATTCAAATAAATCGTTCGGTAGCTAATTGGACAAACGCATCGGATTCCCACCCGGGCGTCGTGGATTCAATTCCTCTGCTGGCTAAGTCCTCCATCATTACACAATCAACATTTTTCGCGTATTGTGATGGTTGTAAGAGTTTTACAAATATCGTCAAGTTATTCGTAACCAGGGAATGTTTTTTTTTCTTTAAACAAAACAAAAAATCACCATAAAAGTAAAGAGATGCCCTTGTCCCCTGATAGCTCCGCTGTAACCTCTTCTCTTTCTAAGAAACAACAAGCGTAGGTAATAGAAAGATAGGTTACAACGGGGCTCTCAGCGTCAGAACCATTGATTTGCGAATAGCATAGTAGGGTTTTTGACTGATTTTATGAAAAAAACTGACTGCTAATTAACTCCGAATACCGGTTGGCACATATGGAGGCGACATTTCACAAATGGCGCTGAAAAACTTCGAATCTACGTGCAGGCAACCCTGGCGGCCCTCGGGGGGCGGCAAAAATAACCTAGCGATGTGACGGACTTCTAATAAAAATAAAAACAAAAATTGTGGGGGTAGCGCCAACTTCGCCAAACCACAAAAAAATCCTAGATCCATCACAAAATAAAAATAAAAACTTTACAAGTATTACTATGGTCCTACCTTAGAGTGGTACCTATCCAAGGCAGTGTGGTCAGTTTTTGATGTTTTTGCCGGACTCGGAAGACCTGGGCGTGGCTAGGACTAGGGCTAGGGTATTCATACATCCATTCATAGCACATGTCGACATAATGTTTTTGTTTATCGTACGACCACTTTTTCACAGTATTGTTTTTACCAAAAATTTAGCATATAACCTAAAAATCCATTTAGTTGTGTCCAGTTTAGTCGCATATCAAAACATGTGGGTGGAGTTCCCGGAGATGCGGGAGACCAAGACTTACAGTACATAAAAGCGGTGTGTTATTTTTGTTGTCTCTTTCTTGCTCATGGTGTACGACGTAAAAACCCGGAGAAAGTGATTCTTTCCAAATTTGTATAGGTTGGGTAAAAAGAATTAGCTCTCTCTCAATAGATAGTGAACTTAAGATCTGCAACGCTAATGAAACCCAAGAGCCCGCTATTTAACTTGCATTTTTTTCCGAGATTATCAGCAAGTGATATATATTTGTACATCGTAACCAAAAACACACCAGCCAACTTACCTTCAGTAATATAAGTATCGTCGCCGGAAAGGCGACACCACAGTTTTTTTGTTTGTTTTAGAATTAAATTAGTTATTTAAGTCTTCAGTACCTGGTTGGACATTGAAAAAAAAGTTTAAAAGTATTTTTAAGTCTATTTTTGATGTCTGAAGGGCCACTAAATCTTCAGAATCAAACGAGAGTCAGAACATTCAATGCAGAAAAAAAACCGACCAAAACTGCACATTCAACTCGTTTTTGACCAAAAAGTCGCTTAAACCCTTTTGCCTTTCCAGCGACAAATGTTAATAAACAATAAATAAATAAAAATTATCAATTTAAGCATGATGGTCAACATTAGCGTGTCTTGCGGTACTTAATATCAGAATAAAACTCAACAAAATAACAATCAATAAATAAACTAAATAGCATGCGATGCAAAAAAAAACTCTGTGAATCTCATAAGGTTTCTGAGAATTAATAATAAATTCTTTACAAAAGGAAGCAAATCACGTTGATTCTTGGAAAATGCTTAAACAGTTATTGTTTTTGAATAGCAAAAATATGGGATTTCCCGGAGAATCCCCTACATTTATAATTCAAAGAAACCGTACCTAAACATGTATAAATTAAAATCTGCCTACGAAAATTGCTTTCCTTCAAAGATGGATTTGTGACTTCCCCTCATTTGATTTTTCAAAGAGTAAATAATGATGTACCTACAAATTGCTACATAATTTTCAATTTCTTCATTATCTTTTTAAAACCTCTTCCCAGGAAATATCGAAAAAACAAAACGCATCGTTAAACTAGCCAATTACGTGGAAAAACGCTTTTCTTTAAGTACCTACGTATAAATTGTGACGATGGCGATAGTAAAATTGCACGAGATGAAAACTAAGATGCACCGGTAGGTACCGCCTACGTGGCACTTTAGTCTCGCATGCCTCATAAAAATGGGAAATAAATAATAAAGTTATAGCCCAAGGCAAAGAGACTTATTCACGTCGCTATCGAGAATGGTAGAAAAGATTAAAGCCGTTATTTATTAAGTGTTATCGTTATCAGCCGTGATAGCGAGCGACGGATCGAGTGCCGGGTAGATTGTTCCACAAAAATCAATAGAATTGTTTCAACTCAGGTGCAAAAGTTAAACAAACGGTACAATTAATTAAAACAAGCCTTAAAATGGCGAAAGAACTAAATATGGGCATGAAGTGCATCAAATACATGCTTCTGACTGTGAACCTCATGTTTGTGGTGAGTTATTTTCGATATTTGTTAAGGTTTGCAAGGTAAATCTTTCGTTTTATGCGCATTTTCCATCCGAACTTGCATTCGTAGATTCCATTTTGCGACGCGGAAGTACAACAGAACAATGGGCTGCAAGTACCTGCGTATTTAAAACGGATTTTAGCCAAATTTAACGACATTTCCATAATATTTTCTTGAAAACAGAAGACCTCGATGTTTTGAAGTGTCCTACCTGTACAAGGTCCTACTTAATATTTGCAATAATAATATCTATTATTGACCTATCATACCTTACTAGACATGTATTGTTGCAAATAAATAGGTCGTAACTAGAAAGATATATATATATATATATATATATATATATATATATATATATATATATTTTTTTTTTTTTTTTTTTTTTCAGACTTAAGACATTAGGAACCAAATAATAATCATTAAAAACTACAATTGTTATTATTATTAGGTAGGTGCAGACAAAAAAACTTTTTTATGGATATTTCTAATTATTGTGGCGTCATCGGTTCTGTAGTAAATAGATATTAAATTATGAAGCATCCAGACAAACCACATAAATATGGTATATTTCCTTTGCCGAAGTGTAATAAAAACGCTAAACAAAATTGGTAGAAATGGAGTATTCATGGACGTAGTTATGCAAAAAGTATCCAACTAAAATATGACGATAAAAAACGTTAAAATGCGTAATCGGCTTTGGAAAGTGAATATCAGTGTTTTTTTCTTTATGCGAATTATCATAAATAGTTTTTTTTTTTAAATCTATCAATGTATTTATTTTAAAAAAAGTATTTTCTAAGTTACCCATTATTTCCAAGTTTTTAAACTTCAATTTAAATCAAATATCTACAATGTGCGTTGGTAAAAAAATTAATTACCAAAAATATATTGCATTTGGAGCTTGGATGTTTTCAGCAGATAGAAATCTCCTATTTTGTAGGAAAACAGATGAAACTCGATTTTGGCAAATTGTGGATTGGACGCTTTCTGCATAACTGCGTCCCATTATTATTCTTGTCTACGTTTCCAGAGTCGATATCGTAAATTCATGTGAAGTTATTTTTAATATGATATTAGTTTTTGCTTCTGTCTTCAGTCACTGAATTAATCAATTTCGCTCGTTTTTTTCGCTAATTTCGCTAACAGAGGAGCTCACTAGGAGCGAAAAATTGAAGGAAAAATGTTCAACCCTTGAATCGTATTTCATGATAAAGACTAGTTTCTAGCAACACTGGAAAATAATATGAAATAGGGGAGGCACTTTCTCAATCTTTAAAAGAGGATTCGCACCTTGTTTTTTATAAAAAAAAATCTTAATTCTTAAATTCAATTTAATTACTATGATACCTCTTCGTAATAAATAATAAAACTGTTTTTTTTTTTATCAATAGTTTACAGCCGCCTTGATCATTTCTATTGGAACAGCAATATACGCCATATACAGTGACTTCGACCACTTTATCCGCGATGGGTACTATTCGCCGGCAAGTCTCCTGATTGCAATTGGAATCATCATGCTGTTTGTCTCCGTCTTTGGATGCTGTGGCGCTGCTAAGGAGAGCACACTGATGATTAATATTGTAAGTATCCATTTGAATAAATGACACTAATAACACTGACATGACCACCAACTCTAAAACCACACAATCACTTAATGTGATATTAATAATGAGTGATCTGGCAATCATCAACCCTTGGAGCTTTCTGGCCGCCTCTGAGAAAAGCCTTCACTCCTGCTGTCTCCCTCCAGTTTCCTAGGCATAGACATGCCTTCAAAAATAAGAATGCTGATTGACCAGTTAGTTTTGATTCCCTCTGATGGGAAAAAAATATCCCTAAGAGACATAGGACAAAAATGTTGACAATGAGAAAATGCATCAAATATGAGTGAGGAAGAAAATTAAATAATAATGTGCCCGAAACTACATAAATACTATTCATTTTACAATAGCTGGATTGGTATAAGTGATCAAAATTCACTTTCTTACAGAATAATTCATCTATATTGAGATTGCTAAGAACTCAGTCTTAGTTCTTCTAGAATCTACACTATTCGAGTAGTAATGTTGTATATTTACAATACATCACGAAATAGTAATTCCACATATTATTCTCTTCCTCTCCGGTGTATTACCATCATATTCCACTTATCATTGCAATGCGTCATTACTTTACCTTCAACTAATTTCAAACATTTCTTTTAACTCCAAACTCCTGTTTTTCTCCTTAATTTCTGTTTGCCCTGCATTAATTTATCTGTCAAAACAACTTTAAAATAGGAAAAAAATGTTATAAAAGAAAGTCTTCTTATTTTCCTTAATATGTATTATATTACAAATGGTTACTTGATGAACATAAATTAAAAGGTTAAATAAAAACAGTTACTTAATCCAAAATAACATAATGTTATGTCAAAAAGACTTCATAATCATAAAAATTGGTACCTAGATAATTTCTTTGATAATAAAATACTAGCTTGTATTTTGTATCAGTTTATTATCATAGGAAGAATTTTATTCACTGAAAAATAAGAAACACTTTAAATAAATTTTAATGTTCACTAAGAAGGTTTGCATTATTTGTATTCAAAACAATTATTTGAAAATGCAAAGGTATTATTAGAACCTTACTATATTCTTGCATCAAAATGCTGCTAAGATAATGTTTGAAGTTTGAATGTCATTATGATTATTGAAAGAATATTATTATTATCATTGTGACTGAGACAAATAGTCATCATAATTAATTGACTTTGTTACATCACAAACAAACTCAAGACAATCACCGACATTCTACATATATTATAATAGCACCAAAATAATAGATTCTTTTTTATCTTAAATGAGAAAATTTATCAAAATTATCATGTGTGTGTGGCGTTTAGATTGATTATTTTATTTTTCAGTTTGCACTGCTGTTGAGTCTGGTATTCATACTGGAAATAGCGGCAGCCATAGCGGCATATAGCCTTCAATCGGGCCTGTATGGCCTCATTGCTAACAAACTGAAGATGTCACAAAACGACTATATGGACGGGGGAGAATCCCAAGTGGCATTTGATATGATCCAAAGCAGGGTAGGTTGTATTTATTTGCCACATGTAACTTACTTCTTATCAATCAATATTATAATGTTGTTATATGCCTGAATATTGCACCATTCACACAGTCCTACTGATATTAAAAACATTCATTTAAAATACCTATCAATGTGAAATACATACTAAACATAATACTTTCTAAGAATTTATGACAAAGACAAACTATTACTGTAAGTAGGCAATAATCTTATCATTTTGTAATCAATTAGGAACATCGATTATCTTGGTAGTATTCTATTGACAAAAAAATAACTAGACTTTATTTTAAATAAATACACACCTGATGCATGCATATTATGATATGAAGATATTAGTCAGAAATAAATTTCGGTCACTAACATCTTACAGCAATTAAACATTTTCGTTAAATGCATTTTCTTCTTTTACGAAAATCATTTGTTTATTTTTGAAAGACGATTCTCGGTGAATTGAGTACCTTTAGGAAGTATCTGGTGGCACACTGAAAAATAAAATGTTATTTATTATTATGACTTGATTTGGAGACCGTCTAGCTTCCAAATCAGGCGATAGACTATGCTATCTCCCATTTTTAACCTTATTGCCACAACAGTAGCCCGGTGTCTTTCATGAAATTTGACTTTGATGAGCTGGACATGATAGGACAGCGAAAATTTTGACTGTGTGGGCGCCCCGGTGGAAGCCACCAGTGCCCAGAGACAGACCAAGGAAAAGGTGGATGGTCTATGTAAAAGATCATTGGAACAGGACGGGAAAGACTGGGAACTGGAGGCGAATGTCGAGGAACTGTAGCCAGTGGAAAACATTTGTGGAGGAGGCTGAATCCCACCCTGGGATGTAGCGCCATGATGATGAATACTCTGTGTCAATGTCAATGCTTTTTAGAATTTTTTTTTTATGGTAATAATAAAGAATGAATATTTGTTTGCAGCTAGAATGCTGCGGAATTGAGACACCTGCAGATTGGTATGAAAAATACACTAATGGCAGTATTAATTACGAAACTGATAAAATTGTGGCCGTTCCCGAGTCGTGTTGCTCCCCGTCTGCTCAGGAATTGGAGGAAATACCAAATACGTGCAACTCCCTGATATCATACCACACTGGCTGCATGACCGGGCTGGTGTTCATTATCGGACAGAGTGCTGTCTTGTTGGGAACTGGAGCTTTGTCCATTGCGTTTATTCAGGCAAGGATTGTTTGTTGTATTTAGTGATGTTTAAAACCATTTGAAGCACGGCGTCATTACCTATATTCGTATTTTGCTTACTTTACAAGCTAATAGTTGTGAAAATCTATAAAGCATGTAAGTTATAAACCTTTCAGGATTTATTACATTCATTAAAACGGATTTAATTCCTCCCACTATGAATTAACATCTCTCTATCAATTTAATTCCCCATAATTGAAAAATTTTGACCACTTATAATAGAGAGGATGATTTAGAAGTTGCTTCTTGTGTGCTTACTTTAAACAATCCACAGAAGAAAAAAATCACACCACCAAAACCATTTCTCATGCTTGCAAAGAGAATACTACGTATGTATTTACTTAATACTACACTATGGACTGCTAACATTACAAAGACAACTATTCAAGAGCAGAAGAATAGGACAGATGTAGAAAGCTCCCAACCAAACTCTTAAATAGTCCGATGACATTCTACTCATGAACAACACAAATGGATGTTATACAATCCGATTACTTAACTCCTCGGTTGAATTAAAAAAATATGTCTGAAACATAAATGTTTTGTACTTGACACTCCATTTTATTTGGCTAACAACTAACACAGACTCTAATGGTGTGAAACTCTTGAGTCTAGTTCAGCAGTTTTTAATAATACATATACTATAATTTTATGATGTAATATTTCAGTTCATCGGCATCATATTCTCCGTGATGCTGGGCAAAGAGATAAGGCATGCCAAGACAGAACGTGAGAGGCGGCGCCAAGAAATCAGGCAGCAGATTGTCAACAACTATACCTCCATGGAGCCACATCAAGCGAAGAGTATGGCTGACCCGGCACCAGTCATCTATGTGCCTTCTATTAACCAGTCAAAAACATAAATTTTATACTATCTAAAATTATTTTATTTTACGTTGTCTATTGTTAATTGAAGAATTTAAATCTTTTGATAAAATATAAATCTACTTTTACATGAAGGAATTTTACACAAATATTTATGATAACTGTTATCAAATTGAACAATACAATTTTATCATTGTGAGTGTCATGTGATACCAACTATGTGAAGATTAACATATTATGTATGTACATATGTTATATCACTGTATTAAATCTATTAAGATTATGACAAATTTTATAAAATAAATTTGAAAACAATAAAACGATAAATGATCATTTTAACTCAATAGATACTGAATGATACAGAGTAGCACACCGAATAACCAGAATCTGGTAATCCAAATGAATTTGCAAAGTTCACCACTACAAACACATTTGTACATTTACAATCAGGCGATTTGAATAGCGCCATTGATACAGAAGTCATAACTGACATATTAAATGTCACTTCCCATTCCAAAGATAACATTATATGCATATATTATATATATATATATATATATATATATATATATATATATATATATATTTACCTTGTTAGGCTTATTACACATCAACGCTGGAAAGGCAACATTTTGGTCAAAAATGAGTTTAGCATGCAATTTTAATCAGTTTTTTTTTCATTGAATGCTTTGACTCTCGTTTGAATATGATGACTTTTGTGGCGCTTTAGCCATCTAAAATATATGTACCATTTGGGAGAAGGCTTGACTCAAGCGACACAAGTTTAGGACTTGGTTTTACCTTTTTGTCCCTTCAATGCTCACATTAACTTTTTTTTCAAAATCAAACCAGATACTGAAAACTTGTGAATTTTATTGTAAAACAGAAAAAACTTTAAAGTGCTCTGGTGTAAACTTCCCAAAATGGCGCTTCAGCCCTTTGGTTTTTCCAGCGTCGATATCTTGTGTTTTGGCTGCTATCTTACCGTTTGGTTGTATAATTTTGAATATTGTTTGTAGCTGTGAGTAAAAGACACGGTGTAAAGCGATTGAATCAAGAAAACAGTCAACATATCAGTTTTAATGAAATTTAATAATTAAAAATAAAAATACAAACCTAGATTATTAGTTTTTACATTCTTAATTATTCAGTAGCAATATATAGGACAAGATAAATAACGTTTAGCACCCCTTGTCCACGTAGCGATGGTTCCAGAAGGAATTAGCCGCATCCAGAATCTCGCTGCCCTCGTTCTCCCAGTCGCCCCCGGGAAGGAAGGGGGGCGTGAACTCCCGATAGGCGATGCAGACGCGCCGGGAAGCTATGTCTTCCCGCAAGACACAGTGCTCCCAGTTGTATCTGGCGCGGCCGTACAACACCAGCAGCGAGCGCCTGCAAGAACAGTATTATTAACTCAACATTCGAATTAGTGTCAACCTACTCGAGTTAAGTAATTAGTAGTTTCAGATTGTATATTTGAAATGAATATTACATAACGTCTCACAAACTCGATACTTCATAATAGAATATTTGCAGAACCATTAGACCTGGATAGATTGAAGCAGGAAAACGTTTTCTATGAAATAAAGTGTAAAAAGTGGCTAATGGTTACTGCAGTATGTCTTTCTTGTGACAATACGATTTATACTAAATATGTCTTCAAAAATAATGATGTTTCGTTAAACTCTAGTGCTCCAATTAGTAGGATCTTTAAATATATATTGTGTGTTTGAAGTCAGAGTTACATATCTATAATGTAATCTGTGCCCAATCTATTTTATTCACAATATCTACTAGCAATGCTTCCGGGTGTAAAGATAAGCTTTAAGTTCTTAATTATAATAAAACATTGTACTATCCATACCTTGGCATTGGTATTCTGACAGTAATATCTCTCATCTCCATATCTTCATCCACGCAGGTCGGGGGAGCCAAACCCACATCATCGATCAGCTGCCCGTTATCATTGACCACTCTTCGGTACGTGGAACACTCCAGCAGGTTGTACTTGTTCAGGTCTCCCTTGTACGGAGTCATGGTTAGGACTGAATCCGACAGACAGTTGACCGTCACAATCCTCTCCCCCCAGACCCAGCAGTCATCGATGTGGGCATCGATAGAGGCTCCCCGAGCGGGGTCGTACTCCAGAGAACACTGCTCTATGGATCGGTAGTTGTTTAAAATCGGTATGTGGTGAAACTTCTCCTGAACAAAGCGGGAGAATTCAGGAAATCCTTTAAAATCGCCAATCCTCAACTTTTTCTTTTTGAAGTTTGTCTTGGGTCCGAAATTCTGAAAATAAAGATGGGATTGATGATTGAGGAAAGAACCGGTACAAATGACGTTTGTAAAAGATAAAACAATATTTTTTGGTTAAAATGTTAAAGAACTACAAATTAATATATCTCACTATTTATACCACCATTCACTTAACAATAAATGTTTTCACCAGTTTTTTCAATAAAATTTGTAAAAAAAAAAATTATGCATATTTACCTGCTTTTTTCTTCCGCTTTGAGAGAGATCCCACGGCATTTCATCTATACCATTCATTAAGATCTCTTCTTCGGCTTCAGAGATAAAATCAAGCTTTATGAATACGCCTGGGAAAGATATAAAATTGCCTGAATGGTTTGGGTGGCTATTATATGAATCACCATTCCATCCTTCCCATGCCTTATCACAGCACGGGCAATATGTATAACAGTTTTCCCTCTAAAACAAACAAAATAATTTAGCACAGACCAGATGCGGGTATTTGATCGTGAAAATTTTAAATAAATAATGAAACTTACATCAGAATACATTTTTTCATTTAACTTATAATCATTTTCACAAATAAGGCACGTCCGGCACCCTTTACACCCACACGGCCGTGGTGTATTCATTTAACTTTGGAAATTATCACTTAAATAAAAATGAGTTCACTTAAAACTACAACCTTTTCCAACAAGGTGAAGAAATGACAGTTCTATATTCATAGTAGAGATGGTCGATATTCCCGTCCCGGTTAAAAAAAGCCGGTTTCAAGCCGATCACTGGAACCGTCGATATTATTTTTCCCAGGAACCAGTTTCCTTTTTTTGCAAATAAAAATGGCAATTTTCCATTAATGATTTTCACTGGAAAGGTGCGGTTGCGATTTTTTTTGGCGAGAAATTCCATTAAAACCAGTGTTTGGCGAGAAACGAGGAACCAGAGGTTCCACAACTTCAGTGCTTTTCGTACCCAGAATATCGCCAGCAACCTTATAAAACATATCTTCTTCGTGGAACTTTTCTGGCACAAGGAATCGATTCCAAAAATAACTGGATAAATAATCGGTTCCTCGTCAGTCACCGGTAACTGGAACCGCAGATATACCCAATTTTCGTTATCGACCATCCTAATCCATAGACAATTTTTTTAAATATGGCTTTTAGTTTATGCACCATTTTTGATTCGCGTTGGAAATGTATATCGGGGTAGAAATGAACACTTCATAAAAAACATGTACAGACTGACATTTATTTCTACAGGCGGTAAAAAAAAAACTATCAATAAATCAAATGTTTTAAGTCTATGGATTTTGTGAATCCACAATGGCCATAAAAGAGACCTCCCTGACTACTACTTAGTTAAGTATGTTGATCTGAAGGTTTTTGTGTATGCCTATTAAATCGCGTTTAGAAATTACATTCGATAAATAACAGTACTTAAGCTATTTCCTATTTTGAATATATTACATCTATATTATTCTTTATCATCAATTTAACTTCATCTAAGGTTGGTTTGTTTCCAACTCTTGTCTCTTTTAATAACCATGTCATCGGTCAGTGACATTTTGAATATTTAATATTTGAATGTAAAAAAATTATTTACTATTTCGTCTCTGAAACGTTGACTTTCGGTCCGTTTCAGTTGTCAAGTACAAAACGGTTACGTTATGGCCTAATTGTAATGGGTAATTTAACACAAAATGCACAGCGTGGTTCAAAAAATATATGTTTAAACTTGACACACTTAAATTTGCAGTTGGTGACCAAATCAAACCGGATCTATCCAGATTAAGCCAGAAAAAAACAAAATATATCATATTTACCCTGATTAAACCATAAATGGAACAAAAAACACAAAAAACAAGTTAAATAAAATCAAACAAGTTTAACCAAATCAAACGAAAGTAAACCTATCAAACGCTATTAAACCTCAAAACACATTAAACCAGATCAGTATTTTTCTCAATAACCGGTGTTTTTCAATCAAAAGTGAGCGGCGAGGAACCTTAATACCAACTTATTTTCCCCTAAATACCAATTCCAACCCCTTCCCCCCAGAAAATACAAATATGTACAGGAATAACTCCATTTCAGATCCAACCATTCCCGCAATTATACTGCAATACTAACTCAACCAAGAAAACCATTCACTCAACCAATTCCTTTCCCTTCACACTCATTTATTTAATTTATAATCTGGTTTAGTATGGTTCAATCTGATTTGAACTGGTTTAAACTGGTTCAATCTGGTTTGATCTGGTTTAATCTGGTTTTGGTTTAGTTCGATCTGGTTTAATTTGGTTTTGATTTAGTTCGATCTGGTTTAATATTTTTTTCTGTTTTAATCTGATTAAATCTCACTAACTTTAATTTGTGTTATTATAATCTGGTTTTATCTGGTTTAATCAGGTTTAATCCGGTTTAGCTCGTTTATTCTGTTATTTTAAAATTTAACCATTTCCTTTCTCTTCACACTCATTTTTTAAATTTATTATCTGGTTTAATCTGGTTTGAACTGGTTCAGTCTGGCTTGAACTAGATTAATCTGGTTTGAACTGGTTCAGTCTGGATTGAACTAGTTTAATCTGGTTTGAACTGGTTCAGTCTAGATTGAACTAGTTTAATCTGGTTTGACTGGTTTAATGTAGATTAATCTCACTTTTTTTCTGTTGGAATCTGATTTAATCTCATTCACTTTAATTTATTTAATAATAATCTGGTTTTATCAGATTCAATTTTGTTTTGCCCGTTTATTCTGTTTTTTTTTTAAGATTACATTAATTTATTTCATTTATAATCTGGTTTAATTTGGTTCAATCTGGTTGGAACTGGTTCCATCTGGTTTGAACTGGTTCCATCTGGTTTGAACTGGTTCAATCTGGTTAATTCTAGTTTAAACTTTTTTTTTCTGTATAAATCTGATTTAATCTCGTTTAACCATTACCTTCCTCTTCACTTGAATTTATTTTTTGATATTCTGGTTTTTTTGATAGATAGTAATAGTCGTCAATCAATTATGGCACCCAAACGTCAAGCTACTCGTTGATCTACACCCCAAGCACGATAGAAAAAGCCATCACGAGCTTCAGAAACAGTTGAGCGACGGGAAGCAAGTCTGGAAACAGATCGAGTTCGAACAACTCAAGCCCGTTTGACAAAGACAGACGAGCAACAGAAAGCTAGACTGAATACTGTCCGATTACGCACTAGGACTGGGCATTAACTGTTAAATATAACCGTTGAAAATAACACCGACGTTGACTATTTTTTGGTAGACTACCAATATAATACTTTATTTTCTAAATTACATATAAGTACACGAAGTGTTCTTGAGGTGATTTTCCCACGAAGACGGCGCTACAAAAGATATCCATTAATTATTATTATTAAGTCTAGACGTTGAATTATATGCACTAATAATGCAAATGCAATAGTAAAAAAGTAAAATAATATGCGTTAGTGTAATATGATTATTATTTTACGAACTCGGCATAATAATAATAATAATAATAATAATAATAATAATAATAATAATATTTGGACGATTTGTATAGCGCCGTTTTTGTGAAAAATCACCTCAAGGGCGCTGTACAGATCTTACTTTCTATCATTACATATTAATTCCTAGTTTAGATAAGAAAATATACAGGAACATACTTACCTGGCAGGTCCCATCAGATAGACACAATATATAATTATATGCGCAGGCAAAAAGAAGAACTGATGATTGTATTGCAAAAAGGTCGCCTGCCGGTTACCGGGCCGGCGGTCGAAGGGACAAAACATGTGGCAAATGGTCACCATGTGACGACCATTCTCGGGCGTGGCACTGCATTTAAAAAAACTGATATTTGAAGATTCAAATATTTTCTTAAAAATCGAAATTACGTCGAAACTAGTCACTTTAAAATTATTTAGAGTTTATTCACTTAACCTATACACAGCAACGGTAATTTTAGTGTAATTTTAAAGAAATAATTTGTAAAATATCCTACTTATTTGGCGAAAAATAACGAGAAAGACTAAAAACACGCCAGGCTGCTCCGAGAGTTGTTGCTGGATAAATAAAAATATTGTCATAGTTGTATAGGAAAAATAAAATATTTTTCTTAGGATGTAATGTTTATTTGATAAAATATTAATGGTTTTACAGTAATTTGTAAAAACTATTTTATAATATTAATTAGTTGGTATGATAGGAATAGTGATACAAATTTCCCTTTGAGTGCATATCTGATGAATTTTTTTGTATGACACGTATCATTTGTCTATTATTTTCACCATACATTTTAATTAATGATTTAAATGTTAATACTTTTGAATAAAAAATTCACTTTCGTTTGTATATTTCAGTATACATAGTCAATCTTCCTTGAAAATTAAAAATAAATCTGAACATGTATTATTTTATTTAAAAATCGATCTTCTAAGTGCCTAAAAAATTATTTAGTATTCATAATATATATTATATTGAGTGGAATAACTATCGTTATTCATTCTAAACATTTGCACATCTACTTTATGAAGGTGGGTCAAAATTTTCTTTTATTTTCAAATATAATATTATTCATATTTACTTACAACCTAGTATTATTATTCGTAATTTTATATTATTTTTGTATGAAAGTAATTATTCAAAAACACATCAACCAATAAATGTTGTTGTACATTCAACCTTTCCATACCAAAGTAAAAATCAAACGTACGATTTCAAGGGGGGTGACGTAATTGCCCCGCCTGATATTTCTTATTAAAAAGTTTTCATGACATCGTCTTAGATTTAAAAAAATGGTAAAACTAAGAGGGATATTCATAATACTTCATTCATCTTTATCTAAGATATCGCACAAAACTTTCGTTTGGGGTTATATCAGAACCCCCCTTCGGAACAGAGTGTTAACCCAATAAGTTACCTGACTGTTGTTTTGTGACACTGTTACTGAGACGTTTGGATTCTAATGAATATTAAATAGACAACATATTGTGACATGAAATAAACGCACTGTCAAAGTGACGGGTAGGTATCAAAAATAAGGAAAACATTTTTTTCACTGGCAGGTCATTTAACTTGGCGTCAAATTGAACACATTTTACATTCATTGTAATGCATTCAAATAGGCAGATCAGCCTGCTGCATCAACTTCAGATGTTGCCGCAATTGTCCACTTCGAACTTGCGTGGGTCCCGATTTTAAGAGACCCATTGTTACATTTTTAAGCAAACGTGATATTGTAATACGTTATTTTTGGGAAAATTATTAGGTCTGAACGGGTCCTAAAATCTCAGGCCTCAATATTTATCACATATTGTTCAAAGGCCCTGTAAACGCATTGAAAGCATTTACTCTAACATGGGTACAGGACAAAATCGGATACAATTTATCAAAATTAATCAATTCTAGTATCTACATATGATAATATCTAGAATCAAATACTCACTGCTTTCGTAATGTAAAAATAATAACAAATAAAACATTTTAACCATCATAAAATTAGATTTTTGTGTACCAAAATCAAACGAACATCCTGTAGGGTATATTCTAAACCCGGTTAAAACTAGAATACACGCTTTATAAAACCTACCGCAATTAGTTTAACACATTTTCAAAATATCAGAATTTATTTTGATAACTGCATTGAGAACATAGATAGCTGACTCAAATTTCAAACAAACGAACCAGGGCAAGAAATTTTCAATAATTATGATGAAACAAAAATAATATAAAGTTGGCCCATTGCTTATAAAATTATCTGTTATTTTAAGAAGAGGATTTGAAATTAATCATTTTCCTTTTTGGAGAAGGCGAACTTATCTTTTTTTAAAGATTTTAAATTTATTTTCATGTGGGGGAGGGCGTATGCATTATTTTGTTGTCGCCTACGTTTATTGCATTTTATTGGGGTGAAGCTCGAAGGAAACAACTATTTGTTTGATGAGAAATCTAAAAATATCAGCACCAACAAGGTTAAGACAAAACAAATAATTACGGAAGCACCTACATCATAATTTATAATGATTACAAAATTTCAACCAAAACCTTGGCTTGATAAATATGCATTTCCAAAAGTAGGAGACACAACATTTCCCGAAACCAAACAATATTCTCATATTATTATTTTATATAAATTCTATTTTATGCATACATACGTGGTCGTTATTTTTAACTTTTAAATAGCAATCTAACAACTCTATCAATCAACGAAACTCAAAAGGATCAAAATCGTTTCCACTCCTTTCTTTGAATCTGAGTACAGATTGAAAAATAATCCTCTATCAGAATGATTTAAAAGAAAAAAATCCTAAGAAAACTAGCTATCGACTTCGACACGTTGAACCATAATGACGGTAGTTTTTTTGGCAAAAGACTGGAGCTCTGAAGCTTTGTTGATGATTGGTAAATTTACTGCAATACAGCTTTCAGGCTACAATACATCGATCTATATTTGATCATACGGGCATATTGCTGATAGCTCTGTTATTACTTCTCCATCTTTCTCATAAACTACCAAGGTTACAGTGGACCTCTCAGTGGCAGGACCATAGCTACATTATAACCTCTGTCTGCCTCATTCTAATAAACTCCGAATGTAACTGAAAGAGAGGTTGCAAAGAACCTCTCAGTGGCGGGTCCACAGCTCCGTTTAAACTCTCCCTCTATCTCATAAACTACGCAACATATTGATAAAATTTTAGAATGCTTACAAAGGAGCTCTCGACGGCAGGACCGTAATTTTCTATTCCGCCATTGAAAATTTTTGTCACAAAAAAAAATACTTCAGTGATCTGTAACCATCTGCCTGACGAGCCGACTCTTGGTCCGGCTGGGGGTGGTGCTCGTTGGCGGGTCGGTGGTCACCGGAATTGACTAGTAATGTGCAGTGGGTTCCTGGGGGCCGCGCCGCCCAGCCCTAGTCCTCCACCAGCTCCCACAGCATGAGGGCGGCGTCCCCGCCCCCGCTGCTCACCACCCCGCGGTCGTTGTACAGGAACCGCGCGCAGGACACTTGGCCGCTGTACACCTTCTGCTCGGTGTACTCTGCTTTCGACGTCACGCAGGGGTATCTGGGAACGAAAATCGAATGATTTTAAGATCAATGATTTTATTTTGTGGAGAGATTACACCCCATTGGGGAAATTCAGTGGCGTACCCCAAGACAAAATGAAGTAAAATACTGTTTTCATAAAAATAAAGACAAGCAACCTTTATTTCATTAATTAATAGGATTTTTTTTCTTTTCGTCATCTTGAGACATGCAAACGCACAGTATGCCCACTAAACACGCCTTCATCACTTTTATTTTTGTTAAATGAATATGCACAATAATCCCAACCGTCTGGAGCCAGTGGGTGTTGTGAGGTTGAAGGTAGTGAGGAACGTGAGGAGATGGGGAAGAGGAAGGTTGGAAACTACATGATTATTCAGGTCTGGTCAGCAAATACGGCTAAACCCATTTCAAGCAACGTTTCGATTCTGAATGGTGATACTACCACTATGAGTATCTACCACTTGTTGGGTATCGTAATGAAATCAAAACAATGCGCCGATGGGAATAATGTCTTGAGCACTTGGCTATTTAGATCTAGTCCCTTAAAAAGCTAAACATTTTATTTCTGAATTGGGTATTTTACATTCCAATCTTCCAAATATTTCAGTCTGTACAGCGATATTATGTACTTATTAACAACTGCAATTAATGACATTTAATTTAAGGGAGAAACTATTTCAAGCGACTACTTCTATGACTGTTTCTTAACTTTCTTTACCAGAAAGTGTTCTTTCAATATTGGTACACCCTCTACCAAATACGTAATTTTTTTTCTAAATTATAGAATATTCACCTGAAAAGCCTGAGGTGGCCATCGGCATCTCCACTGATGAGCAAATCGTGAGCTGATGATCTGCTGGCAGTTGTTATTAGCGAGGTCATTGGATAGTATCTATTGTTCCACATTCCTAAAAAAATAAAATATATATAATACGTAGAAGGTTGTATTTTGTCCTTGTGCTTTTACAAAGCACGCCACTGCAAATATATCTTCAAATTTGTATAATAATTTTAATTTATTAGTACAAAAAATAATTTTTCCTTTTTTGTTTTGACTTTCCAACTAGGAAGACTTTTCTATTTAACCTTCTGCATGCTTGGTAGGGTCTGTCAGAACCGGGGCAATTTAAAACAGTTGTAACTGTTTCGGTCTCACAGACCCCACTAGGCATAACTCGCAGTATAACTTCCTTGAGGGGCAGTAATAATATACCAAATACTCTGTCTTACCTGCAACGAGGAATCCAACAGTTGAGAACTGCGTGTACCACTTGATATCTTTCATGGCGATGGGGCTCTTTTCTGGTGAGAGCGATTTCACATCCCCTGGAAAAGGGACACATTTAAAATTACTGAAATCAGAAGACATTATTAGATCTACCTGTAACTGTTTTGTGAATTTCGAATGGTGGAGTAATAGAAAATAGTAAAAGCTTACAGAAAGCTATATCGTAGTCTGCGGTGACCGTCTGTAAGTAGCAGCCGTCCGTGCTCCAGTCCAGTTGCACCAGAGGCTGGGAGCCGCGGATTTTATTGCATTTCTTGTAGGAGAAACCGTCCCGCGTCACTCGGAACAGGTACACGCTGCCGTTCTGGGAGCCTATCGCTATCATGTCGCCGGCTGAAAGAAGCAAGTTTAGTCATATTCAGCAAACTAATTACTCCAGTTTTGATACGCGTCCAGCATACTTAGCCAAACGGCGCCTGGCGCAGTTAAAATTGTTGTCGCCCCTTATCTATGTATAGAGATATTTATATCGTCGCCGAACAGGCAAAAGGACTAAAGCGCAATGTTGGTAAGTTTACACCAAAGCACGAGCAAGTTTTTTAAATTTTAAATTCATTAGTCTTCAGTACCTGGTTTGGATTTTGAATAAAAAAAAGTTAACTCACTGAGTTACTTGAAGCGACAAAAAGTTTACTCGAGTCAAGCCTTCTTTCAAATGGTAAATATATTTTAGATGGCTGAAAGGCCACAAAAGTCTTTAGAATCAAACGAAAGTCAGAAAATTTGATGCAGAAATAAAAATAAAAACTGATCAAAACTGCTCATTTAACTTATGTTTTACCATAGTCGCACAACGCGCCACGAGCGTTTTTCCGCCTTTTCGCTTTGAACCGACCTAAAACAGACGCAGCCATGTGTTTTTGAGTCGTTCAACAGGGCACAGGAAAAGCCGACACTGTTCGTCAGTATATTCATTCATATGGCATTCACATGTACGAATTTTAGTTAGCAATTAACGTGTTAAGCCTTTTGCCTTTCCAGCGATGAATAATAATATTATTATAATAGAGTATAAAACAAAAGGCGCATATTTTTATTCCGCGCCATCGGGTTGGGAAGTTACGGGTTCGATTGCAGTCCATGAATAGTATTTTTTTCTTCTCATTTAATATAACATTTAGGCGCTGACTGGCCGCGTAAAAAGAAGCACTGTAATCAGGTATTCTCAGCGCCTTGGCAATTCGCCGCCTGGAGCGGACTACTCCAATTGCGCCTGCTCAGGACTGGCTCTGGTGAGACATTAAATCATGGTAGGGTTAGGTATGAGCTGTGAGCAAAGACTTACTCGGACTATAGCCGACGCAGCTGAGCGGGGAGCCGCAGACGCGCACCGTGGCCGCCGCGGCGCCCGTCTCCGCCGCCAGCACCACCAGGTGGCCCTCGGAGGAGCCGGCGGCCAGCGCGGCGCCCAGCGGATGGAAGGCCAGCGACACGCACTCGTAGCCCGCCTGCGCGGACCACACCAGGCGGTGGCGGCGCCACAGCGCCACGCTCTTGTCCTGCCCGGCCGTGGCGAACAGCTCGTCGTCGGGGTGCACGGCCAGCCCGGGCAGCTGCCGCCCGTGCCCGAATACGACCTGGAACGCACCATTTCATCATACATTGGAAAGAATGTACACGTTGTATAATTTTAATTTTTGGACGAATACCGCTCAAGAGTCTCAACTGCTCCCAACAGTTAATTAAATAAAAGTTATTGGTGCACGCCGGGTTTGAACCCTTGACCTGTGGATTCGAAATCGAGCGTCTTACCACTCGACCACGGAGGCCGTCCAATTATGTGTAATTCTTGATATTGCTCTAACTTATAATGTGCTTCTTAAGTACCGACATCTAAAAGTTTGGGTTTTCGCAAGGATTGGTGACTAGACCATCCCTAAATTAAATCTGCCTGTAACCTGTAAGTGTAAGGATTAATTGAAAAACTTTTCTTTCCTACATCATTAGGAACATGTACTGTTGTAGTTCGAGTATATTGTATGGAGAGACGGTATCAATTTTTTTTTAATTCCAACTTCCGCTAAGAAAGGCACAATAATAAGGAAAATTACATTGTTCATCAGAAATTGGTTCTTATTTAACCCTCCGCATATGCGCCGGGCGATACAAAAGCGATTTTTTTTTTAATAATATATTTTATTGTTTCTTTTTAAATATATTTTCTAATAATAAAATATTTCAAAATAAATCACAAAGACAAATGTAAATTGGTATTAGTGAGCACCAGATCACTAAAATTAGGTAAAATAATGACCTTTAAACTCAATACGACAACGGCACAACATCATTATTCTTACTCAGCTATGATATACATTTTTAAATCATTAAAAATTGAGTATAAGTAATCAGATGATATTACTCTCTCGCTAAGCACAAGAATTTTCTCAATCGGGGAGGTAATTATCACAAACTTGGAATTATATGGATATTATTACATGTAAATTATATTTATATGTTACTTACTGTTTTTAGTAATAAAATGTTTATTATTTACAATAAATTCAATAAAACGACATTCACGCGCAATCTTAAATACTCGTAGTTACAGCTGTTTTAAATTTCCCTGGGTCTATCAGACCCTACCAGGCATGCGGAGGGTCAACCTAATCTAACTGTCATTATATTTCTTAGATTTGAACAAACCTGGTTGAATCTTCTCTGTAGGGAACCTTCCATGATGTTATTCCTCGTGGTTCCAACGTAGATATTTCCATCATTCCTTCCGGGCCTCTGCGGGTAGATACTGCGCACCCCTCCAGCTGACTCTGGCAACTGGAAACGAAGATATATTAATAAATAACTACTAGTTACTAGTTGTTTGATAGCAAAGAAATCAAACCACGCCCGGAGTACGGTAGATTGATTTGCAGCCAGTGGGATGTTTCGTTGTGATGATGACTTGTCAACTACTCCTTCTTCGTGAGCCTCCTGGTCTCTAATGTCCCCGTCGACTATTAATCATACAAATGTATGTATGCATTCAAGTGTAGCAAGGTGAAATTGTCTTGATCGAAAATATACGGAAAATGATAATAGAATAACAGTTTTTTTTCAAACATATAATTAATAAAACAACTCCCATGGGACATAGTGGCTAATTTTATGATACAATTTTTATTATTATTATGTAATGTCCCCTGTGTATGTTGAAGGATATTACTTTACTTTATTTGGTTGTGTTTTGGTGCAAGTGTAAATTAATATACATTTTCATGGAATCCTTCATATAAAGCAATTATATGTGCGGAGGGAAGAACGAAGAAGTTTTGAGTTAAGTTTACAGAATTGTTCTTTAGATATATATCTAGCAAGGAAAAATGAGATGAGTCATAAAATAAAATGGTGTGCGTTTTTTTTTTAAAAGAACTATAATTGACATATGACATAATTATATACAAAAAACTATATTTTCATTCCGTTCTTCCTTTTGCACACAGAATTTATTGAATACAATTTCCAAAAATGTATATGTGTACTAGGGCTTTTAATCTTGCCCCATACGGCCCCACGCTTCAGAGTCACATTTGAAAAAACTTCAAATTTTCCGAAACAAAGCCATACGCATAGCCCTGGGAGCCCCCAAATGGATAAGAATTTCCCAACTCCACAAAGACTCTGAAATCCCCTCATTAAAGAATACATGATAAGTCTCCCGGAATCGTTTTATGCGGCAATTCCCAACCACAAAAAGGATTCAATTAATTCCCTCGCGAAGTACGACGAAAACGTTCATACGAAACATAGAAAACCAAAACAAATTCTTCTGAAGGATTAACCTTCCCCACATGCAGCCATTTTTAGCATATATTATTTTTAAAACTTCACCAAAATTCTTATTTCAGCAACCATAAACCTAACACATGATGAAAAAGAAAGGGGCCTTATCGTCCGTAAAAAAAAACAAGTTGAAAAGGCTGAAGGTATATATATATATATATATATATATATATATATATATATATATATATATATATATATATATATATATATATATATATATATATATATAAATATATGTTGAAAAAATAATAAATTGTACCTTGGTATCGGTGATTCTCTTATAATTTTGTAACGAGTCCCACGCTGCTATCTTCCTGTCCTTTTCACCTCCCGATAGCAGGGTCCCTTCTGACAGCATTATGAGGGAGCTGATTCCCTTATTATGTGCCTGCAATCAAAACAACAGTATTAGTTTATTTAAAAAAATAGAAAAAATAATTTAAAAGATACATTGCCAACGAGTACATATTTAGAAGTCGTTTCAACTATTGGAAGTAAAGTTGGCAGAACTTACTTCAAACTCCATTCGTACGAAATATGCCCCGTCACTGTCCACGCTGTAAATGGTGATAAAGCCGTCACTGTCGGCCGTCACCACATCTCCGTCCTGCTCGAACTGAAGACTTGTAACAGGGTTTTTCAAAACAATGGACAACTGTGAAAAGAAAAATTTTTGAACTTCTTTCCTCCAACGGTTTCAAAAATTTAAAAAAGGGAAAAAACT
>JAGWCC010002122.1:0-15253 GCA_022651775.1 Drusus annulatus
TTTTTTTTTTGTTTCACCCACAAGATCCCAAGTTCTGTATTCGAGCCTTGAAAAAGAAGAAGTCATGCCATCTATATGCCGGTCAGCATGTAACCAGTAACACGAGTAACTATCCACTTATGCTCGAGCTAAGTGTTTCGCCAGACGTCTTTGCTCTTTCGACACCTCAATAATGGTTCATTTACATTATTCGAGGCCTCATGTTGCTTGCAATCATCTCTTCTTTCATTACCTACGGTAAAGATATTATCTCGCTTTTTCCACAACCGTTCACAACCATGGGATTACTCCACTAGCGGCCTGTGCGGTTTGAAAAACCCCCTCGTAAAAGGTGTTTTCGGTGGGTCAGGTCTGTGGTTCCACAGACTTCCATCTCTAATACAGCATGTTTAGCTAGGCTAAGCTTCTTGGCACAATCGAGCTGATGCAGTTCATAGATTTTTAGTTTTTAGTTGGTTTGAAAAGAGGCTGTCTAAAAACGAAAGTTTTAGACAACCTCTTTTTGTTTTCCTTATCAGTTGTATACTAATTGCATTAGTATACATATTCTATAATGAGTTAGTTTTCATGAATTAACACCTCTGTACATCTTGAAAAACAACAATGGAAGGCTTAACCCATTTAATACAATTAACCCACACAACAATAAAATTGCAACACCTGGCCAATGCATCCAATAAAAAACAGGTGTACTGCTAATCAGTGCTAATCCAACAAATCCCGCTAAGTACAATAACTTATTCGAAGTGGTTTTGGTCAACTCATGTTTGTATTGATTCATAAACAATACTGGTAAAAAAACAAATACGAATAAGAAAAAGGTCGCAACTAACCCTATACTGCCACCTGGCGTGTGTGTCATTTTTAAATAAATTGTGACTGTTGCTCTCAGTGTCAGCAAATAAGCTGACAAATACATCCATCTTTTCATGGCTTTAATACTTTTAAATGTTAATAACAAAATTGTTTCCTGTTGAATTTCGTCAAATCCATCAGGACAAATATTATGATGGGCCTTATCATACGATTCCTCAAAGCTGCAACCTTTATCCATTTCCTCCTCTATGGCGCAGCAAAAATGATCAATCAAATCCTCTTTCATCAAGCTTGATTGAATGTTTGTATTATTTATTATCCTACTGATGGAGGCAACTTCTTATTCAGTTAGTTTCTTCATGATATTTTTTATGTAGTAAAAAAATGGTTAATAGTGTTTACGAAATCAATTAATTCGGCCTCACGTTCTTGTTGTGCAGCATGTCCAAGTGGTGTGAGGGTGTAATAATGCCTCACGCGCTTTCCAATCATTTCTGTTTCAACAGTTATCAAACCATCCTCTTTTAATTTGTGTAAAGACGGATAAAGAGATCCTTCTTTAATAAGAATCTTGTTTTCCGAAGTTTCTTTTACAACTTGTGTTATCTGATATCCGTACATCCGGCCTTGCCTTGCAAGTAGTTTTAATATAATCACGGACAACGTTCCTTTTAATAGTTCTTTTGAATACATAGCACAAAGATACATAGAATATCGATGTATGCAAGTAAATGAAAAAGTTTTAGAAAAATAATTATACAATCAAAATGGATTCGCAAATTCATACAATAAATTTAGCATTGATTCTCCACCCCAAATCAGAATCGGCATTTGATTAAATTTAATGCCTTGTCCCCATTTTTCATTCATTTTTGTACATCTTAACTTAAGCAAATTTTCTAGCACCTCTGAGATCCCCTTTGACCCGACAACTTCATTCGTACTTGGATTAGGGTTCTATGCGCAGATTCTATTGCTCTTGACCCTATGATTCCACACCCTATTTGTTTATACGTTTTATAATCCATTCTATCTTGGTTGGCTATATGTAAATGCTAAGCCAAAAGTGTACCAGCTACTAAGCCAAAAATGGAGTCCGAATAATCGCTTCGGCTCGGTCCTCCTTCATGTTGATCTTTTTCACTTAATAATACACATTAAAATACACACTTACACAAAGTATTTAAAATCATCAAATTTCATTTTCCGTGCTTATATTCATTATGGTTTTAGCATTTTCATTCATCCAAAAACATAAGCGACACTCCAACTAGAAATATCTTATTTTATATTGTTGATTAAGTAATACTTGCTCATACAATACATATACACTGTGTTTATCTTATAAATCAACTAAAGCAAGCTTACATTTTAGTCAAGTTATGCGCATAAGTTAGTCAAGTTATGCGCACAAGTCGGTCGAGTTGTGCGCACAAGTCTATTGAGTTGTGCGCACAACTCAATAGACTTGTGCGCACAACTCGACGACTTGTGCGCATAACTTGACCAATATTCAAAGTTATATCGTACGCAACTAATTGATAACCAAAGTCATTAATCATGATTCCCTGCATGCAA
The DNA here is from genome assembly GCA_022651775.1 of Drusus annulatus. NCBI lineage: Eukaryota > Metazoa > Arthropoda > Insecta > Trichoptera > Limnephilidae > Drusus > Drusus annulatus. Next base: position 2,395 of record JAGWCC010002122.1, read on the forward strand.
AATGCTTATTTTTACCATCGCCTTAATTGAATCATGCAAATTAGCACCTGAAGTAGCTATACAGGGCTTGTAGCGAAACAAAATGTTTTTATTTATTTATATGGGCTATTTCGAGGGTTTAAAACAGTGACAATAATCATATCTTAGTGATTTTGATAAACAAAAGCACTTTTTGGTGTAAGTATAATACCATAACGATCAGTGTTTAAATGATTAGATTGAAGATTTGGTTTTGGGTAACAGTGTTACAAGTTGAGTATGTCCAAACTGTCGCAAGTTCAGGCATCTCTTCAATATAAATACAATACCTCTATTCCTTTTTCATATTGTTGTAATAGATGTATCTTTGTTGTCAAGATATAAACCCCAATTCATGGCGCATTTTGTTGACATATTATTACCCCTAGCCTTACCTGGTGCATTAACATATGAGGTACCGACCGAGTTTGTAGAGGAAATTAAGTTTGGGATCCGTGTGGTGGTACAACTGCGCGACAAAAAGCTCTATTCGGGTTTGGTGATTAAGATTCATCAAGATAAACCACTCTTTGACACCAAGCCCATTAGCAGTATTATTGATGTTTTTGCCACAAATCAATCCTCAGCAACTCGAATTATGGCAATGGTTAGCAGCCCTATTATATGTGCACTTTGGGCGAAATAATGCAAGCGACCATGCCTTCGGCATTGAAAATGGAGAGTACCACCAAGCTGATAGGTTGCGCCAACTACACCGATTTTGAAGGGATTGAGCGAGATATTTTATGGATGTTAGATAAACGAACTTACACACTGGAGGAGGTGGCTAAGGCCTTAGATAAAAAAAACGTTTTACCTTATATTAAACGATTGCTCGACCAGCAGGCCATTTCGGTGAACGAAACGCTGGTGAATAAATACCGTGTGCGGTCGGAGGTTTATGTCCGATTGCACTCAAGCATCACTTCAGATCATCAATTAATAGCACTTCTTGATGGTCTGAAACGCGCTCCCCAACAGGAACAGTTGTTGAATAACTTCTTGGCACAAGCACCCGAAACCACTTCAGAATCGAACTTTAAATATGCTGATTTTAAGATTCTTAAATCTAAAATTCATCTGTTTCCACGATTTTGGCCTTATAGCTTAAATGCTTGTCTGAAAAAAAGAAATCTTTTGAACTTTGAAAGTCAAGAAATCAGTCGGTTAAACGATTTTACAAAAACGATACCCCAAAGTTTACCCACCCTCAATGAACAGCAAACGCAGGCAAAAACTGCGATAGATAGCGCTTTTGCCATCCCCAAACCTGTTTTGCTACATGGCGTTACAGCTTCGGGTAAAACGGAAGTTTTTCTCCACTGTATCGATGAAGTGATCCGAAAGGGTCAACAAGTACTGTATTTATTACCCGAAATAGCGTTGACAACGCAAATAATTACCCGATTACAACAGGTTCTAGGAAATGATGTGGGGGTGTATCATTCCCGATTCAGCGATGCCGAAAGGGTCGAAATATATCAAAAAGTGATTGCAAAAGGAATTGCAAACGAAGGCTATGTGATATTGGGTGCCCGATCGGCCTTGTTTCTTTCCATTCACAAATCTAGGATTGATTGTTGTTGATGAAGAGCACGATAGCGACTACAAGCAATTGGATCCTGCGCCACGTTACAGTGCCCGAGATGCGGCACTTGTGATGGCCAATATTCACCACGCCAATATTATTTTGGGATCGGCAACGCCATCTATCGAGAGTTATAATAATACCCGCATGGATCGGTATGCCTTAGTGGAAATGATGCAACGCTACGGAGATGCGGTATTGCCCACCATCGAGGTGGTGGATATGGTGAAAGCACGTAAGAAAAAAGAAGTGCAATCGTATTTTTCTCAAAAATTGATTGATGCCATCGTGGCTTGCTTGGCACGGAAAGAGCAAGTGATTTTGTTTCAGAACCGGCGGGGGTTTTCGGCCTATATCGAATGTAGTAATTGTGCCGATGTACCACATTGTATGTATTGTGATGTTAGTCTTACTTATCATAAATACAGCAGTTTACTGACTTGTCACTATTGCGGATACAGTATTCCCATACCGGCCCAATGCACAAAATGTGGGAGTGCCGAAGTGAAAACTTGTGGATTTGGGACAGAGAAGGTAGAGGACGATTTGAGCTTTATTTTACCCGATGCAGTGATTGAGCGTTTAGATCTCGATTCTACTCGGAGCAAACATGCCTATGAACAAATTATAGAAAGGTTCGAGCACCAAGAGATCCATATATTGGTGGGTACACAGATGGTTACTAAAGGACTGGATTTTGCAAATGTGAGTTTAGTGGGTATTCTTAATGCCGATAATATGCTGAACTTTCCTGATTTTAGAGCACACGAGCGCAGTTTTCAACTGATGTCGCAGGTGGCGGGGGCGCTGGGCGAAAGTCGACACCAGGGAAAGTGTTAATCCAGACATCTAATCCCACACCCCTATTATAGCGTATGTGGTGAATCATGATTACTGGGGTTTGTATAAAAATCAAGCCGAGGAAAGGAATACATTCTTTTATCCTCCATTTTCACGACTCATTATTTTGAGTATGAAGCATACCAAACTCGAATTATTGCACACCGCAGCAGCCCAGATGAAGCATTTGTTATTTGCCATATTTGAAAAACAGTTGGCTGGACCCGAAGCACCCACCATCAAACGTATTCAAAACAGATATATCCTTAATTTTCGAATTAAATACCTCGGAATGCCAATCAAATCTATTATAAACAATTGATTAGAGAATGTTTCGAGACCCTAAAAGAAAGTAATAAGGCATATGCTAGTTTGGTTATTTCGGCAGATGTCGACCCAAATTAAGTAGCAGACATTAATTAAACGATGGTATAAATAAATGAATGGTATTTGGCCTAAAGCCCGAGTCGCACTTCATTAATAAAAAAAATGGGCTAAAGCCCCATTCCTATTGACAACTCGTGTTTGTTTTGGTGTTGTCGAACTTACGTTTGATATGTGCAAACAGTAATATCAATAAGAATGAGCTTTAGCCCATTTTTTATGTAATGAAGTGAAGCTTGGACTTGTTTCACGCAAATATTTTCACGCAAAGGACGCAAAGTCACTTCGGGAATAAAGGACGCAAAGTTGCTTATTTTGAGATTTTTGTTTGAATCCTTTAGAGAACTTATTCTTTATTCACGAAGTGACTTTGCGTCCTTTATTCATGAAGTGACTTTGCGCCCTTTGCGTGAAAATCTTTGCGTGAAAATCTTTGCGTGAAACAAAATTGAGCGCTGGGAGTAAAGTCGCTTTGAGTCATTAATCACAATCTTCGTGGTATTTGCAAATCTGCATTAAAATATCATCAATTACCTCCAAAGGGACATCTTTATCAGGATCAATGAATAGGACTTTCATGCGTATCCGATTGCCTTTGAATAACATAGGGTGATGTATTTGATTGCCATCTACAATGCCGATATAGGGTTTGTTCAACTTCTTGTCGACCCATAAATAACAACACATTTTCTTTTTATATGAAAAGAAAGGCATTCCATATTTAACCGATTCGGTCATATTAAAGTCTTTCTTTAAGATATATTCTTTCAGAAACTGTAAACAAAGCGTAATATTGTTATCGTGTTGTTGGAACCAATTGTCAATAGGGCGAAGCATTTACGTGCATTTTAGTTGTTTGTAATTCCTACAAAGATGGGTATTTCCATATTATTGAAGTCGGGTTCACCCTCTTTATAGATTTCAAAGTCAGCAAGATAGTTTCTTTTCATATCTACTTTCCATATTTCCAGCCACTTGTTAAACACAATATTATCTTCCATTTTGCCTTTTGCAATAAACTTTTGATAAGTTCCTGTGGCGATACTCAATGCCATCATTCCTTCAGGCACAGTGGCTAAAGAATTTACTTTGCATCCCAAAAAACAAGTGTATGGTTGCGTATAGTCACCCTCGTAATTTGTGTATACTGCATATACATCGTTATTTATTTTGTTGGGTATTTTTGATACAATAGCCTCCTGCATCAGTTTTGCCCATAGTCGCGGAATATCCATTTCGGCCTTTCCTGCAATGTTTTGTGTTTTCACGGCTATTCCAATAAGATCAAATTTTGGTAATGTTTGAATCATTTTGTTTTTATTTTATTGTTCACAACAAAGATATGAATATCTTGTGACAACAGTATGTCAGTAGACATTGTTAATACATCTAAAGCCCAAGCCTTAATAACTGAAGTTTCCCACACCTCGCAACCCTTGCAAACACTCAAAAACACATTCGATAAAACTACTCTATTACCGATGTAAAACACTATATTCAAGTCGTTTATGAGGGTGTTTACAAAAGTGCAATATTTCGGGCTTAAACACAACATTATTCGGAGGCCTCATGTTGATGCAATGAACTCGCTCCGCCTCGGAGGCCTCGGACTACGCTCAAACAGAAAACAGCCGATAAGGTATCGCTTCGCGATGGAGTGCTTCGCTTTATGGCGTTAGAGAAATAGAGGTACACTCTGTAAAGTAGGCATTGCAGCAACATGATCCGAATAATGCTGTGTTTAGCGTTCATTTTATTGACTTTAGAGACCTAAATCAATTTTGTAAAGCACCCTTGTAAAGTAACTTATTTGCAAATAATTAAATCGAAAATCCAGGCTTTATTCCAACCATAATTTTGAGTGTTTGCAAGGGTTGCGAGGTGTGGGAAACTCCAGTTAATAATTGTCAGCAGGATAAACTACTCCCATCTGCTTCCTTATTTCATCAAGTATCTCCATTGTTATCAAGCTTGTTTCGTGACTATTCACTTCTGACTGTCTTTTGCCTGCCTGTACCAAATTTATAAACTCTTCCACTTCGTAAAAGTATTCGTGTTTTTGGCGCACCTTGCTGATTGTTTTTTCCGTTCCGTCAACTCTGTATTTCAGTTTTACATCCTCAATGATGTTGATGTAGTTCATACTCATGGTGGCATCTTCACCTTGTATCTCACTTCTTACACCCGAATTTGCGATCTTGGAATAGAGTACAGTTGCATTCATGCCATCGTATTCGAAATTGATAGCACCCTGTCCGTCCACACCGGTAGAAAGTTTAATCCCTGTTGCACTTATTTTATTGGGTCGCCCAAACAAAACCACCATCGGGTAGATGGTATAAATACCGATATCTACCGTTGCGCCATTGGATAGATTGGGATCGAAAGCATTACGAATTATGCCAGCCTTTAAATCATCGTATCGTGACGAGTATTGGCAATAGCAGGCAAAGTAGCGCCGAATTGTACCCAATTCCTTTAGATGATCTCGCATAATAAGAAAATTAGGCGTGAAAGGAGGCTTCATCGCCTCCATCAATGTCACGTTATATTTTTCGGACGCCGCAATCATTAACCTAGTTTCATGCGCATTCGATGCAAAAGGCTTTTCGCACAATACGTGCTTACCATGTTGCATAAAAAGAATGCTTTGCGCAGCGTGTAACGAATTGGGTGATGCAATATAAACGGCATCTATCAGCGGACTTTTAGCCATTTCTTCAAGCGAAGTGAACGTATGTTTCAAATCGTGCTGTTGGGCAAAAATATCCGCTTGCTCTTGTGTACGCGAATAAATTGCCACCATTTGGAATCTAGGATCTTCTTTAGCACCAGTCATCACCTTGTCGGCTATATTGCTTGTGCCAATCACGCCGAAGCGGAGTTTAAATGATTTCATCTGAAAAGATTTGCGGCATTTACATTTTGCCTTTGTGTTTCTGTAGCTCGTTCCCATTCATGCTTTTGCATATTACTCATTCCTGCAACAATATTACTTGGGAATGTAGATACTGCATTGTTGTAATCGGTGATGGAAGCACTCAAATAGCGACGACCTGCCGAAATCTGCTCTTCGCATTCGTTAAAGCTATATTGCAGATTGGTGAATTGCTGGCTAGCTTGGAGTTGCGGATAGTTTTCAGCTTGAATAATGATTTGTTTCATTATTTTTTCCGCTTCTCCATCTTGTACATAATTTCTCGAATTGCGACTAGGGACACGCAATGCAGTGATCTTTTCTAGCGTATCTCGCTCAAAATTCATATACTCTTTGGTTGTAGTAATAAGATTTGGTATCAGTTCGTTTCGTTTGATAAACAATGCGTCAAGCGATGAAAAAGCATTGTCAATCTGATTTCTCCGTTTTTTCAACGTGTTGAAACCCGAAATGTATACTATAACAAGTATCACGAAAATTATTAAAATGTAAATCCCCATATTCCGTCTGTTATTAAAAGTTATTTGTAACTAGTTCCGATTATTTAGCCCCAAATTTTGACATTAAGTTTTAATTCATCAATCAGCGCAAACTGATCCGTTAAATCTTTATAGAAATTGATTAATAGCTCACTATCATTATCCGTAAATGACTTAGAAAAGGTGCTCCCTATTTCGAAATTATCTTTTCGACTGTTGTTTATTACTGTTATTTTATTGCTGGAGAAAGAAATGTAATAATTCCCTGGGGTTCGCTTTGTTAATTCTTTGATTCGCTCCATCAAGGAAGGCGTCAAGATGTAGCGGGCCTCAATTTGATCGGTGGCGTATACATTAAACATATCCATAAATTCGGGATCTTCAAGTTTTACCAGTTGCCCCTCACTTGATATGTAGTTATTTATATCGTTATCAGTGAATAAACCTTTAATTCCAGCTCGGACTTTATTTGTTTTGGCTTTAATCGTCACAGACGAAGCAAACTTCTTGTTGAAACGTGCCACAAAATATTGTCCGAAAAAACTTCTTCTGGATGCTCATTTCTCGAAATTGAGCTTTTGTAGTACATTTGCAAATCGCACATAATGAACGGAACTCCATTGTGTCGCCCCGCTATTTGATCGCTACCATTGATGTTATAATTCATCTCAACAAAAAGACCGCTTTCGATCAATTCGGGTAAACCGACATGACCAATGGCTACATATTCGACTGTGGGATTAACGAAGTTAATCATTCGTTTGAATACCCTTTCTTTAAAATCGGTTCCGAGCTCTACCGAGCCACCGTCAAGATCCCCATTCCTTTTTTCTTTCGATTTATTATAAAAATGGTATACTAGTGCCATTCCTCCCATTGCTAAAAACGGAAAAATTGGATTACGACTATCGTAGCAAATGCAACAAGAGCCCCTATTACCATCATTATCACCACGCTTTTACGTGAACTTTTGCGACCTTGTTCCATTTCTTCCAAGGTCCTTTTAAGATCATTTGCCACAAAACGTTTAAATTCGTCAACTGATTTGATAGGGGTCGCTATAAATTGATTCGTATCCGCTTGGATCACACTAGCACCATCCGTATCAGCATATAAAGCTTCTCGTATTTCGTTCAGTTTGTTTATATTTGCTCCACTGAGTATCAGTTTAAGATCGGCAATGTGGAATCTATGAAAAGGAAGCCGATAGGACTTTGAGTTTTTGTCGAGTAATATAGTTACATACGTTACAGGGCAAAGTTTTATGTTTATCTTTCCCAGCGGTATGATAATTTTGTGGTCAACACTATCAGTCACTTGGGTCGCTTTGGCACCAGCTGAGATGTGGCGGAGCAACTCGTCAATTTTTTTTGGACGACTGGTTATTTGAGACAAGCGAAACAATGGATAGGCAATTCCGGCTAAAATGACTGCCGTAAACATCGCTTTACCCACCCACGAATTCTCCCCTGCCGATTGGTCGTTATAGAAATTAGATATGTCCGTCAAATTAGTTCCGACATAAATGCAGAATACAAATGCGATCAGCGCCCAAATGATGATAAAACTGATAATAGAGAACATCTTATCGCGTTTGTGTTCTTTGATAAAAATATCCTTTAAAATATGTGTTGTAGTCATAGTTAATGAAATAAATATAAAACTTTGATTTGCAAAGGTAATAGAATTAATTTAGGGTGAATTTCACGCAAAGACACAAATATTTTCACGCAAAGTCAGGTCGTGAATAAAAATGCAAAGTCACTTTGCTCACGAAGTGACTTTACGTGAAATAAATATTGATGGATTATTTTTCCATTCCTTGTGCTGATGGTGGCGTATCGCCATTTCCCCCAACTTTATTTGCTTTATTCCCCATCTCTAACACCAATTTACCCCCATCAATCATATCAGATTGGCTAAACCATGCTTTATTCCACCCTTTCCCATTGAGGGTGGCCGATTGGATATATTTATTGTCCTCTGATTGATTTTTTGCAATAATTTCAAAGAACTTTCCATTACCTAAATCGATTTTCACTTCTTCTGAAAAAGGACTTCCGATGTTGTAACTTGGCGAGCCAGGGGTTACAGGATAAAATCCCATAGTCGAAAACACCACAAAAGCAGTCATTCCGCCACCATCTTCATCGCCAGGCACGCCCATTAAATCGTTGCGAAACCATTGTCGCATTAAAGTATGTATGCGTTTTTGTGTCATCCAGGCTTGTCCTGCATAATTATATAGGTAGGGGATATGTAATGAGGGTTCGTTGGCCATCGAGAATTGGCCTACATTACCAGTGTGATCGGGTAATTGATAGTAAAATTGATATTTACTTCTCCCTAAAGGTTCGCGGAAAGTGGCATCCAAATTCGCCACAAATTGCTCATTACCACCCATTAACTTTTATTAAATCGTCAATATTGTGTTGAATGTCCCAGCGATACACCCAAGCATTGTTTTCGCCATAATAAGCTCGTGCACCCTGTCCACCCGAAAATCGATAATCGAAGGGACTAAGAAACTCTCCTTCTTTATTTTTAGGGTGAAAGAAGGCTGTTTGAGCATTGTATACATTGCGATATCGGTACGATCGGTTTAAGTATTTTTTCTGCTCCTCGGGTTTATTCAAAGCTTTGGCTATTTCCGAAAGACACCAATTGTCGTAACTGTTTCCCAAAATTACGGAAATGGCTTGGCGGTCTTCAAAATGATGTACTTGAGGGCAATACTCTTCCTCGTCAGTACCTAATGATGGAAAATATCCTTGGTTGTTATAAAAAGTATCTAGCACCGTTAAAGGGACTTTTGTCCAAGGTAAAAGCGATTTTTCGGTAATTGCGCCCTTACAAGCATCATAGGCTGCAGCCAAATCAAAATCGGTCAATCCTTTGCAATAGGCGTCTAAAATAACCGCAACTGCATGATTTCCATTCATTCTATGGCTATCGCCAGTCACTTCGGGAAAGGTGGGCATCCAGCCTTGAGGTGATTGCTGAGCCATTCGGATATACGATTTTACCATGTCGGTTTCCATTTTCGGTTCAATCAGTACGCGTAAAGGATGTGTTGCGCGGTAAGTGTCCCAAATCCAATCATCGGTATAAAAAGGTGTGCCTTCGTCGCTATGCACTGTTCCATCAAAAGCACTGTAATATTGGCCGTCTTCCGACAAATTGATCATTCGCTCGTAGGTGCGGTATAAGGATGTGTAAAAAAGAATTTTATCTTCTTCATTCGATCCTTTTACTTCAATTTTCCCAAGGGTGGTGTTCCATAGTTTCCGACCCACTTCTGCCACTTCACTCACATTGTAAGTCGCTATTTCGCGTCGCAAATTCTTTTGTGCTTGCGCTTCGCTAATAAACGATATGCCATAACGCACGTTCAGTTTTTTCTTGTTTTTACCGAACTGCAAAACCATGGCTTTATTGCGCCCTTCAGTGGCTTGACTTTGGTAATTAGCCTTACCATTCTCTAATATCCCGATCTGATCTACAGGTTGCTCTGTTTCTAAATATAAATAGATTTTGGTAGGACCACCATCTACCAATTGGTACCCACTGATCCCCGCTCCATCGGCTTTTAAAGCACCGTTTCGTGTACTGATGACCAAACAATTGTTAGCATCCTTCTCGAAAATTAATTGGTAAATAGCTGATTGATGCGATGGTGCAAATTCCACTGCTATTTGTGCATTGTCAAGATATACACTATAGCTATAGGGCGTAGTTTTTTCTTGATCATAGGTGTAATTGACTACCGTTTTATAACTTCCGTCCTCGCCTTGGCAAGGACTAAGGTTGAATGCCGAACTGCCACGGTGACTGGTGACCACCATAGGTAGCCCATTAATTTGATCGGAAGTAAAATCTCCCCGCTCAGGATATACCCGCAACATACTGTTGGGCAGATGCACTGTTGGGAATGTGGGAACCAGTAAATGACTAATGTTGCCCATGTAAGGTTGACATAGTCTACTGGAGTTTTTTGCTTTTGGCAAGACGTCAATGCCACAAAAAGCAATAAAAGACCTACGAAATAAGTTTTCTTCATGATGTTATTGTTGAAATTATCAAAATAATGGCACTACAGTTCATGCAAGGCACTAAGAAAAAAATGAGCAAGAGAATATCTTTACATGAAACAAATGAGCAGGATGCAACACTATAATGAGTTCAAAGGTAGTAATTCATACTGAAAGTTAAAAATTGGGAAACTGAAGACTGATGAAGGGGCGAATAATGTCAACTGCTTCACATGTACATTTAGGCTAACTGCCATTCTGTTAAGGATAATCATTTGACTTATAACACACTGCGAATGCCCAGCGGGTACATGTTTATAGAAACGAGATAATACATTGTCTCCGCCTTCAGCGGGGTCGCATGTCTTTGTATTATCAACATGCGACCCCGCTGAACCGTCAGTAAATGACATAATGACGAAATGATAAGGAGTAATTAGTATTGGGGCGGAAGCCGAGGTAAAAGAGAGAAATGTAAATCCCTCTCTTTCCTTTCTGCCAAAGGCCGAAAGAAAAGAGAGGGGGAGACATGTTAGCATGCGGTGTAGCCAAATACTCATTTTGCCTATAAGGGTAAAGTAGACGAAGAGATGTTAGTTTCGGCATTATACGGAAATATACCCATCCAAACTCCTTTTATATTTCGTTCTTGTTTCGTCTTATCGTCCACCATCAATAGTTTGTAATTTACTTTATATTGTTTGAAAAACAATGTCGAATTCATTGATGCTTTCGTATTTGGAGGGATAACTACATTCTGAATAAAATTAAGTTCTGTTTTCTGCTTTTGGGCAACATTACTGTACTTCCACTTTCTATTTCCCAATGTAATATTGTTATGGTCATCAATGAATTCAGGTACAAATAAATCAATATTGTCAATTATAAATGCCTCAGGATCATTACTCTCAAAATAGGATGTCTCATATTTACCATCTAATGGATCAAATGGATAAGTTTGGTCTATACCACTTCTATTGATATATTCAATGGTTGGAATATCATACGAAGGAAACGTTTTACTACTATCTGTAATGAAATATTCTATTTTAACAAATGAATAGGATGGATTTGTAGCCTCTTCCAAGTTAGGCAATACGTCTTTTGAGTTGCACGAAATTACAAACAATAACACAAATAGGGTGAAGATGTTTTTCATCGCTAAGTCATTCTAATTAATATTCGGTAAAGGTACAATAAAGGAATGGTTAATGGCTAGTTTATAATTGCTTATTTACAATTCATATACGTTGCCCGTGATTTTTAAGTCGCAATCTTTCATTCTCTCCGTACGAAATAATCCAAAAACACTTGATCCACTTCCACTCATTGCGCTATAAATTGCTCCTTGTTGATAAAGCTGGTCCTTTATTCGACCTATTTCAGGATGTTGTTGGAATACAGTTTGCTCGAAATCATTTTTTAACAAATGTTTCCATTCGGTTATAGGCAATTGGATAATCGACCTTAAATCGTTTTCCGGAGTAGCAGGTTTCACACCCGCATAAGCCGCCGCAGTACTGACATGGATACCTGGTGAGCCCATTAAAAGTGAATACCCAGAAAGATTCATGTCGATGGGTTCCAATATTTCGCCACGCCCCCTGTTGCCCATGATGCTTGTCCTGATACAAAAAAAGCACAATCGCTCCCCAAACGTTGTGCATAATCAGCCAATTGAAGATCAGTTAAATCCAACTCAAATTGTTGATTTAGATTGATGAGCGTGAAGGTGGCATCAGCCGAACCACCACCAAGACCCGCACCCATCGGAATGATTTTGTGGAGATAAATATCTACCGGAGGTAAATCGAAATCAGTTTGAAGCAATTTGTAGGCTTGCACGCATAAGTTCTGATCAAGACTGCCTCCGATTTTTGTTCCTGACGGAATAAACCGAAATGCTGTACTGGGTACAATTTCTAAAACATCGTTTAACGAACGAATCGGATAAAATACAGTCTCGATAGTATGGTAACCGTCAGGACGTTTGGCCGTAATATGGAGACCAAGATTTATTTTGGCAAAAGGAAAACTAATCATAAATTATGGATTATGAATTATGGATTATGAATTGCTTCGCATTCGGGAATTAGTATGGAATCCTCCGAATGCGAAACAATCACACCATAATTCGTTAATTAATTCTTCGACATACCCATGAAGCTAAATAACCGTGGTATTTTTGTTTTGTCTCAATTCAGCTTGTTTTTTGATTGCATCCATTTGTAGAACATTTATCTGCAAGCAAACTAAAGTCGCATCATTCGTGCGTTTGGTTTTCATAGAGAATTATGAATTATGAATTGCTTCGCATTCGGAAATTAGTATGGAACTTCCGAATGCGAAACACCACACCATAATTCGTTAATTAATTCGTCGACATACTCCCAAGTGGAAGTTAAATAACCGTGGTATTTTGTTTTGTCCACCCAGCTTGTTTTTTGATTGCATCCATTTGTAGAAGCTTCCCATTGGCACTATTTATCTGCAAGCAAAACCAAAAGTCGCATCATTCGTGCGTTTGGCTTCGTAATCCGAAAATTCACAAACTGCGGTATTAAAAATTTGGTAAATTGAT
>JAGWCC010002125.1:0-12527 GCA_022651775.1 Drusus annulatus
GTGCTGGATAAATGTTTAAAAAGTAATGCAATGAAGAAGTTGCTGTGAAAATGTAGAGATTTATTCCGAAAATATCAATGTTTTCTTTGAAAATGTCAATTTTCAATGTGAAAATGACAATGTAAGCTCTGAAAATGATGATGTTTGCTATGGAATGTTGATTATTACTGTAAAATGCCAATTTTAACCCGGAAAATCTTTATGTTCACTATTTTTTTTTTTTTTTTTTTTTTTTTTTAATAGTTTATTCCAGATCTCAGGGAGGGTGGTGCAATCCCATGAGTTCCATATAATACATAGAAAGATAAGGAAAAAAAATACAAAGATAATAAATAAAAATAGAAAACATGATAACATGGTAATAAATAATAGCAATAAAGAAATAAAATTAAACTTCGTTTCAAGACATCAGGAAATGACTCCATTGTTTATAAACGGGGCCCTGCAAGAAGTCCAGTGCTGCCATCACAAGAGTGTTTTCGCTCGTGCCTATTCTAATTCGGTAGTTGGCGATACGTCTTCTTATTAAGGCTCTGAAACCGGGAACTCGTCCTTCTGCGAACATTTCTGAAGCGCTGCAGTACCATGACAGCCCGAAAAGCATCCGGTACGAGTTGTTGTATTGTACCTCCATTCTTTTTTAAAGTTGCACGGTTGAAATTTGTCCACAGCTCCGATGTATACAGGCTTGTACAATATGTATTAAATAGTTGCCGTTTTGCTTCTCGGCTGCATTTGTTGAATCTTCGAGCAATCATGTTTCCTCTAATGCACAGTGCTCTTCTCTGTCGCTCGATATCATCATCATCTTTGAGCTCAGCTGTCAAAATATGTCCTAAATATTTGACCTCGGATTTCTCATTTATATTTGTTCCATTAAGGCTGACTAGTAATATTTTAGTAGGTCCTGCTCCCGACTTAAACACTAGTAACACTGATTTAGTGGGGTTGTAAATCATGTTGTGTTCAGCAGCATATTTTTCGCATATCCTTAGCAGCTTCCTCATGGCTTTGATAGATGGTGCTAGAATAATCATGTCATCTGCGTACGCTATGTTATTGATGCATGTATTTCCCAGGTGGCAACCGACGTTTGCTGAGGTAAGTTTTTCGCTTAGATCGTTCATGTAGACATTAAAAAGAATCGGTGATAAGCTTCCCCCTTGTCTGACGCCGCTTCGCATGTTTACTGATGTTGACATTTTATTATTCCAGATTACTTGGTTCTTTTGATGATGATGCCAGATTGCCAGAATGTTAATTATTGAAGAGGGCACATTTATTTTCTTCAGTTTTTCCAAAGCAGTGCATGCGAAACCCTATCAAAAGCTTTACTTAGGTCTAGAAAAACAAGCATAAACCGTTGTTTTTTTCTTGCCTTATAATACTCGATACTTTGTTTCATGGAAAGTATTGCCATGTCTGTTGACAGTTTAGACTTAAAACCGAATTGATGGTCGGATGTATATAATTTGTCTTGAATCTGAATTTGTAGCACTCTTTCAAATATTCGGGATATTATTGTGGCGAGAGATATTGGTCTATAGTTGGATGAACTTGATATATCTTCATGTCTGGATTTAACCAATGGCACTACAATTGTTCTCGAAAAATTACTTGGCATGTGCATGTGCTGGAGAATCTGAGTAAATAATTTAGCTAAAAGCGTGTATATTTTTTTCACAGGCATTTTTGATAGGCTATCGTAACCGGGAGATTTTCCAGCTTTAATTTCTTTAACAGCCGCTTTAACCATATTTTCAGTAACGATAATGTTCTCGCCATCATCTTCGCATGGTTTTTCTAAAAATGTAGATCCTTTTTGTCCCGATATTTTAGCAAAGTTGGAGATGAAAATGTTGGCGATTTTTTCTGCGTCTGATTCCCCGTCAATATGGGTGGATATCTGTGCTTTAGATTTCAAAATTTTGTTTGTTTTTTGCCAAAATTCTGCAAAGTCTTTATTTTTAATTGCCCCTGAAATCTTGTCCATTTTTATCTGTTCCGCTGTTTTTTGACATTTTTTCAACTCATATTTGAATTTTCTTCTCAGTTGTTTCCTCTTTTCTGCCAAGGGGCCTATCCGGGGTTTTCCATTTTCAATCCATTTTTAAGTGCATTGCGTGATGCTTCGTAATGAATCGCAACGTTGTCATTCCAGCCAGGAATATGTCTCACTCTGGTGCTGCTATTTTTTTCATACTTTCAAAGGCGTTTTTAGCGGCATTGCTTAACGACTCCACGATCCACTCATACAGTTCATTGATGGCGTTTTTGTGAAAACTGTCTTGGCATCCCGTTATTTTTGCAGTGATCTAGGCAGCTAACTATATTCAATACGATTTGTAAGAAATGAAGCAGTTGCAAAGTAGGACTTGATTTGGGATATGTTATGCGCTCTCCATTTTATAGGATTCAAATCTATCTGGGCCCTTTCCTCCGTAGCGGTCAGACCTGTTGTTTCTAGACACACTGTCATGGGCCGGTGATCTGTCCAGTCAACGTCGTACTGTATCGATATACTTTTGATCATCTTCTGTATTGTGGCCGTTCCTATGCAGTGATCTAACCAGCTTGTTGTGTTGTGTGCATCACTAACATAGGTGTATGATTTTTCGGAAAATTTTTCAGCATCAATATATTGATATTTATTTTCCTTACAAAACGATAGTAAATCCTTCCCAAATAAAGATCTTGGATCAGCATTGAAATCACCCATTATAATTCAGTTTGTATATTGCTTGTCTTCAATAAGTGAGTGTAGTTTTGCCAGGCATCTTGAAAATTCAGGTAAGTTATCGTTAGAAAAAGTTGGCATGTAAATTGTGAGAATGCACAACAATCCTTTATCCAGAGTTATTTCTATTCCTGCTAACCTATTGTCGTTGCAGTCGATAGCCTTGACCCTTATTGTACTGCGCCATAATATGCCGATTCCACCGTGTGGACGACCTTTTAAGTATTCCAGTAGATGTATCTACGGCAGATGTGCCCAAGCTTGAAAATTTTGAGTGGATATCTGAAAGGTAATTGATGTCATTCGGTAATAGCCATGTTTCTTGTAGTAAAACTATATCATGTTTTTCACATATTTCATGAATAAATTTCACCGTCCTTCTCACAGATCTGCAGTTTACTGAAATAATTTTAAGTGGATCCATTTTTAGTATTGTTAAAACTTTTCTCCGTGTTGTAATTTCTTTCTTTAAAGATACGGAACATTATTCCTTCAGGCCAAAAGTCTTTTTCCACAAATAAGCTAATTTTTTGGGCGAGGACTGTTACTTTGAACGTTTTTTTTGAACTATGAAAATTTCAATGTTTACTTTGAGAATGTCGATGCTTACGGTAAAAATGGCGACTTTTACGACGAAAAGGTCGATCTTTACTATTCTTATTAACCCTTGGCACCGTGAACTAAACGAGAATTTAACGTTTATATTCCGGTTACTCCGTAGAGCTCCAACATGCACAAGAATTAAATAATATTTGGGAAATTTGTATGGCGCTGTTTTGAGAAACCAACACACACCTTTTTTTTTTTTTCTCAATAATAATAATATTAAATTTAATTCAATTAAATTATATAAAAAATTAAAATGGAGTTCTACAAATTGAACAGAAAAACTATAAATATATAAACAATACACACCTACCTGGCGGGTCAAAATTACTTTATTATAATAACTTTAAAATTACAATAATATTTTTACTACCCCGTGCAGCTTCAAAATGCAAGAGTAAATCAAAATAACAATCCCAATGATGCTTACTGTGAAAATGCCATTTTTATTGATAAAAGGTAGATGCTTAGTTTGAATTTATCGATGAGTTCTATAAAAACGTCGAAGTATTCAGTAAAAATGACAATGTTTAAGTGAGTTAACTTTTTTTTTACTTTTGAAATGTGAATGTTTTCTATAAAAAAAAGTCGATACTTTTATGAAGAAATTCATTTTACATGTGAATAAGCAGATTTTAATTGGGAAACTATCGATTTTCACTAAGGAAAAGCCAAAGCTGAGTTTTTCGTGGCGTCATCGCTCCGATCGATCTGAAAGTTTGTTTTCATGTCGGACTGAATAGTTTGGACGGGTTGCGCACGAACGAGGGTCGGGATAGCAAAGCACTTTTCTCAGGCGTCGTCGCTCCGATCGATCTGAAAGTTTATTTTCATGTCGGACTGAATAGTTTGGACGGGTTGCGCATGAACAATTGATAGTGTAACCTAAGAAAAAAAAAAATAAAAAACTCCTATCACTTTGCCCGCCAAAGTGAGGGTCGGGATAGCAAAGCTTTTTTCTCAGGCGTCGTCGCTCCGATCGATCTGAAAGTTTATTTTCATGTCGGACTGAATAGTTTGGACGGGTTGCGCATGAACAATAACCTAAAAAAAAAAAAGAAAAAACTCCTATCACTTTGCGCGCCAAAGTGAGGGGTCGGGATAGCAAAGCACTTTTCTCAGGCGTCGTCGCTCCGATCGATCTGAAAATTTTCATGTCGGACTGAATAGTTTGGACGGCATGAACAATTGATAATGTAACCTAAGAAAAAAAAAAAAAAAAACTCCTATCACTTTGGGCGCCAAAGTGAGGGGTCGGGATAGCAAAGCACTTTTCTCAGGCGTCGTCGCTCCGATCGATCTGAAAGTTTATTTTCATGTCGGACTGAATAGTTTGGACGGGTTGCGCACGAACAATCTTTAATGTAACCTTAGAAAAAAAAAATAAAAAAACTCCTATCACTTTGCCCGCCAAAGTGAGGGGTCGGGATAGCAAAGCACTTTTCTCAGGCGTCGTCGCTCCGATCGATCTGAAAGTTTTGAGGGGTCGGGATAGCAAAGAATTTTCTCAGGCGTCGTCGCTCCGATCGATCTGAAAGTTTATTTTCATGTCGGTCTGCACAACTCTGTATGTAATAATAATGGTAACCTTTGACCTCTATTTAAGGGAGTCAGGCTGATATCACAAAAAACAATAAACTATTTCATTGTGACGGCCTGATCACGCGCTCTGTATAACATGTAAATTTAAATATATAAATGTTAGAATAAAATAGTTATAGGCAAAAACCCGCAAAAACGGGCACCATTATTTGTAAACTGTATTTTGATATGTATTTGTGAGCTTAATAAAAATGATAGAGGGGTGAAATAAAGTTGAGGTGAAAGCTGGTGGCAAGGAGAAGGGGATAGATTGCTAAAATCTGTCCCACAAATTCGCCAGCCGGCCGGGGAGAGAGCGAAAGAGGATGCTAAATCCTCCCATACATCGCTCTTACGCCTCGGCTGTGCGCTCCCAAAGGCAATGAAATATTGCGCAATAATGGGAGAAAAGGCAGATCACCAGCATCCTCCACCAGTACCATTACACCTTGACTCATCTTCGCCCTGACATCGCCTTCAACTTGACTCCTGACTTTTATTTGACCATCGCCTGCCCCCTGGACCGCCTGACTACACCTCTCTCTGGACCAGACCCGCAGCATCTTCACTTGAAAGCCGAGGCCCTACAAGCTGAACCCGTCGTCTCCCTTTTTACAACGAGTCGTCGCCCCTTGAAAGCATGTCGGACTGAATAGTTGGGACCGCCCCTATACAGTTTACTTGTGTACCTGATTACGTCGGGTACACCCTATCACTGGGCGCCAAAGTGAGGGGTCGGGATAGCAAAGAACTTTTCTGAGGCGTCGTCGCTCCGATCGATCTGAAAGTTTATTTTCATGTCAAACTGAATAGTTTGGACGGGTTGTGCATGAACAATTGATAGTGTAAGCTAAGGAAAAAAAATTAAAAAACTCCTATCACTTTGCGCGCCAAAGTGAGGGGTCGGGATAGCAAAGCACTTTTCTTAGGCGTGGTCGCTCCGATCGATCTGAAAGTTTATTTTCATGTCGGACTGAATCGTTTGGACGGGTTGCGCATGAACAATTGATAGTGTAACCTAAGAGAAAAAATTTAAAACTCCTATCACTTTGCGCGCCAAAGTGAGGGGTCGGATAGCAAAGCACTTTTCTCAGGCGTCGTCGCTCCGATCGATCTGAAAGTTTATTTTCATGTCGGACTGAATAGTTTGGGCGGGTTGCGCATGATTAATTGATAGTGTAACCTAAGGAAAAAAGAAAAAAACTCATATCACTTTGCGCGCCAAAGTGAGGGGTCGGGATAGCAAAGCACTTTTCTCAGGCGTTGTTGCTCCGATCGATCTGAAAGTTTATTTTCATGTCGGACTGAATAATTTGGACGGGTTGCGCATGAACAATTGAAAGTGTAACCTAAGAAAAAAAAATGAAAAAAACTCCTATAACTTTGCGCGCCAAAGTTGGGGGTCGGGATAGCAAAGCACTTTTCTTAGGCGTCGTCGCTCCGATCGATCTGAAAGTTTATTTTCATGTCGGACTGAATAGTTTGGACGGGTTGCGCATGAAAAATTGATAGTGTAACAAATAAAAATTTCAATTTTATTAAAAGGGGTGTAAATTTTTTGGTCTGTTTTCCCCTTTGAAATAAAATTGAAAAAACCGGGAAAACCGGGCGGCCCCCCGGCAGGGGGATCAGAAAAGAACTCCAGGTTTCCCCGGGTTGAAAAAGGGGGTTTCAGCCCAGGATCCAGTTTTCCATTGGGGGATTAATTAAAAATTTAGAAATATTTTTTTCCTCAGACCCAATTCTAACTTTTTTAAAGGGGTTAAAAAAGTTTTCCTGGGGTAAATAAAATTTTAAATATAAAGGAAAATCAAGGTAAGTTAAAAATTCCCCCCGCGGGGGCCCTTTGCCCCTTTTTAAGAAAAGAAAAGGTCCCTCCAAAACCAAAAAAAGAAAAAACCCAGGACCCGTTTTCCCGACTGAAAAGGGGGGGCATTTAAAAAAAGTGTTTAGTCCCAATCTAAGTTTTTGTCCCTTAAAGAGGCCCCCTTTCTGCCCTTTTAACACTGGCCAACGTGAGGGTTTTGGGGGGGCTTTTCTTTAATGTATAACATTAACATATGCCTGTAAACTGTTTTTGAATATGAGTTTAATTTTGTATTTCTCCCCAAAAAAACGTGGTTTTGATTTCTTTCGTTAATTTTAAAGAAATAAATGGCACGCCGTATGTTCGTATTGTTTGTTGCCAATAGTTTTAAAAAAGGCGTGGGAGTTTCTTTTGAAAAGGTTTGCCATAATTTAAAAAAAGTAAAACGTTACTGAGGCAATCCCCTGGTTGCATTAAACCAAGTCAAGGGGAACCTTCAAAACGTTTCATATAGGTTTTTTTTGCAAAAATGTTTTTGGGGTGGCTATCCTTTTCATCGCGGGTGAAAAACATTTGGGTTGCTCATTTTCGTTAGATTTGATAAAATAGCGTGTTTTGTATTTTTGGTCTATACGTGTTCGCCATAATTTAAAAAGACACGAGGTTGATTCCCCCCGTCGATTGCAATCCTTTGAATAGTATTTGAAATACCTGTGTGGAAGAGGACGGGGAATTGGTCCGTTTATGAGGCACTTGCATTAATTTTTTTTTTTTCCCATTTCGTGTTGGTTTTTTTTTGAAATTTCAATAGTCCGTTAGTTTATAAATACATCTCATCAGAGCGAGGGTATTTCAACAAAGTATTTATTGCGAAATTGTTGTGGGTTTTTTGTTTTTTGTTCGTAAACTTCAAAAAACCCCCGTGCCAAATAATTATACTGTGCTTTGAAACGATATTCACCTATCCGGTTTCTTTAATTTACCTTTTAAATTCCCCACTTTTTATTAAAACGAATTGATCTATGGCTAAATTAAATTTATTTACGATTAGGAAGCCTAAAAACGATTTCAAAGACCATAATTGTCAGCATAACTCCTTAACTCACTACAAATGAGGAAAAATAGGAATAAGTTTACAAATACCATCGGATTTATTTATAAATGCCGGAATAATTAGATAATCGGTCGGGGTATAAAAACCAAATAGTAAATGAATATTTGGGACCAATTTTAGATTTGATCACATGATGGCTAAAATACGTACTTGAGTCGGCTATTGATATGGTCGTCTTCTCTACATACCCTCGTGGTGAAAACCACCGATAGTTAAGATAATTTAATCGATTATTTTTCGCATAAAACTTTGACGATAAAAAGTAGTGGGGTTCGATTAGACCGTTGGTGTATATTATCTTCAACTGTCAAAAAGTAATATTCATAAATTTATGTAGCGCAGTTTTTCAGAAGGATTATCTCAGCGACGTTTAACAACATGGCAATTTAAAGAGATTAAATTTTGTGTTGTGAAAATGATCATCAGACCTCGCTAATGGATACCAAGTACCCCTTATTTCCAGTTTGGTTCGAAATTAAATGTTTAGTTTGATATTTTTTTGAGAACGTAGCTAATCATTATGAATTTTATTCGCTTTAAAATATATATTCCCTAACGTATCATTTTCGAGTTCGTGGGATGCGAATGTAATAATACAACAATTACCTACGTTGAAATAATAATTAGAAGTAAGTTTTCCATAAACCAGTTTTAATTTGTTTTGTTCCTATAAAAATTATTGAATTGAGTTGTTTTCTATAAATAATTTGATAAATTTAAAGTTTTTAATCATCGGCTATTAAATTTAAGTTGTCCCCTGAAATGGGAAATTTTAAATTTGGGTTTGTTGTTTTCTATAAATAATTTGATGAATTAAGTTTTTTAATCATCTGGCTATTAAATTTAAGTTGTCCCTGTAATGGGTGAATTTAATTGAGTTGTTTTTTTCAAAAATTTTGATGAATTAAGTTTTAATCATCTGGCTATTAAATTTAAGTTGTCCCCTGTAAAATGGGTAATTTAATTGGTTTTCCATAACCAGTTGTTAATTTAAGCTGTTTCCTTTTAAAATTTTTTTCTTTTGGCTAATTTGAGTTGCCTGCTATAAAAAAGTTTTGGTTTAACAAATCTTCCAAAACAAATCTATAATTAAGTTGTCTTCTGTAATGGTGAATGGATTGATTTTTCACCAACCCTGTTAATTTGATTTTTTTCTTCTATAAATAGGTTATTTAGTTGAGTTACCCACAAACCAATTGTTGGGTTTTTTTCAAGTAAATAAGCTAACAATTTACCACCTAGTATAATCGTTAGTTTAAACTTCTTGCTTGGCTGGTAATGACATATTGTCTCAAGCTTGGTAATTGCTGGCAACTAGTGATTGTCCCAAATTGGGTGGTGAAATAATTGTACCTCTAGAATATAAGTTGATAATATTACTGTGATTCAATTTCCACTTTATGTTTGAATTTTTTAACAATTTCTTTTGTTCTGTGTTTTCTTAAAGAATGTTGTAGATTCTTTGTTTTAGCTATAAACCAAGAACGTTTTGTCAACGGAAAGTGGTAAGGATAACAAGATTTTTGAAATAAATCTTTTGTTAATATTTCAAAATAACACAAGCATGTACGAGTATGTAGCTTTTTAATAGTATTTATGTTTATTTGAAAAGAAGAGTGATGATGATATCACCCAAGCATAACGTAAACAATACATTTCTTGCTAAAATTAAATACTAGTTTAGTATAAGGGATAGAACTCGAAATGCAATACTATCAGTATCGCCTTGGTGAAAATCACCACCGTTCGAATGGATCACGGTCGCGAATAATGTCAATAGGATCGTCACGTGGTTTTAAAGAGACACTAAATCCTATACCAATATTTATACCGATTTTCATGGTTTACCGGACGAAGTGAAATAGTCTTCTGAATGAGTTTGTTAACATTACGGTGGGAAATACCATTTTCTATTTATATTGAGGGTGCTTCACATATTGAAAGTGTATTGAGAATATATGTATATAATTTGGAATTAAATTGATTTTACGAGATACAGCCCCATTTCCATGTTGTCTATCAGATCCTTTGTGTAAGTACTGACCTGGATCCATTGTACAGTTGCCTGTAGTGGACAGCGGTTGAACGGTTGTTGTTTTGTTGTATGGTTGTTGCAGTATTATTTTACATTCTATTTTCTATCTGGATCCACTGTGTTACTGCAGAGAGGATCAATTATAACTCTTTATTATTTCTTAATATATAATTATGCAGAAATTATTACTATTACTAACACCATATGTAACTATGCGGGGTGTACTTTTTAAAAAACCATGAACTATGCGAGTGTCATTACTAACACCATGTAACTATGCGAGTGTACTATTTCTAACACCATGTAACTATAAAGATTATTATCAATTGTCTTTTCGAAAACGACCAAAAATAGATGGAGATAACAAAAGTCTGCGTCGGAAACGATGACAGTGAGTTAAATTAAACAAAAAATCTGCGTCGGGGAACGTGACAGTGAGTTATGAAAAAAACAAGAAATCTCTCGGGAAAGATGACAGTGAGTTTTTGATTGTTGATTATTGATGATTATTATTATTATTTTTTTTTTATTTTTTTTAAGTCGAAAAAAACACAGATACTTCTAAATAAAGGGGAAAGGGTTTTCCCTTTTTCAGCCTTTAAAAAATAAAAGGTGGCGCCTTTGGCACTTGCTCTATTAATGAGTGGAAAAATTTTTTTTTGTATATATTATAAATAAATAAAAAAAAAAAATTCTTTCCCCTGGTGCGATCATAGGAACATTGTTTGTAGCACTTGATATATCTATTAAACATTTTTTATGTATTTTTATTGTATATATTATAAACAAAGATAAAAAAATGGGGTTACTTTCGCAGTGGTGCGATCAGCAGAACATTGTTTGTATACTTATTATATGCTTATTGGTATTGTATGTATTCTTACCATATATATTTTATATATAAATAAATAAAAACAAGTTCTTTCTGCAGTGGTGTGATCATAGGGAACGTTGTTTGTAATTCGTATTATATGTATTCGTACTGTGTGTTTTACTAAAACACGTATTTTTACCGTAAATCGTATTACTGGATGCAACAATACCATATAGAGAGAGAAGCAACAATTGTTTAATCGCCTATTGCGACAAAAGCTTTAGATTTTTTTTTTAGTTGTTGGCTAAAGATGCTTTAACGTTATGCCCCAGTACCCTTTCCTTTCAAAATAATGCGTCTTCGGCCATACTCTCGAAAATGTGTTAAATAAAAAGTATTTTTACTTGCTTGAGGTGGATCCTTTTCTTTATGTAAATTTTTATTCATTTCTGTTATACCATGTTTTTTGATATGTAAACTGTAAACATATGACCTTTTTTGAAAACTTGTATTTTGTACTATACTTCTTTTATACCCTGTTCCTTATATGTAACTTATGTAATTTATTTTAACCTTAATTGTAATATGTACTGTAACCTTTTGCCCAGGTTTTTAATACCGAACCTCTGGTGGACTACGTTGAATTTTAGATTATTTATTATAGGTTTTCTATAAAGGGTTTGAAGCAGAAAAACTAGTTTCGTTTTCTAGGTGAGAGGATGTGTTATGAAGCACGATAAAAATTCGTCCCGGTGCGTTTGAATTTTCCCGCTAGTTTAAAATCTCTTGTTATGGTGTAATGTTTTTGTCTGTTTGCCCCACTGAAAAGTCAAAAAGGAGAGTGGAGGCAAAACAGCTGAGCAGACCCAGGCTGAAACGGCCACGAGGATCATTCTAGTTTAGACCTTCAGAGATTCAAAGGTTAGACATTCTAGTTTTAGACCTTCAAAGATTCAAGTTTAGACATTCAATTAGCCCGATTTAAGTTTAGACCTTCAAAATTCAAGTTTCTACCTTTAAGACGCCAAATGCGTTAACGTTTTTAGAGTCAATACAGTTTTACCCCCTTTGGGGAAATACAAATTGAAATTTAAAAATTTCGATGGATAATCGAGTCGCGACAACCCCCCGGGGCTGCCCTCGGGAAAAAATAGCCAGGTTTCTCGGCTATCAGACGGGAAGGGTTCTCGCGCGGATCACCCTTTTTTAGTATCGGTGATAATTGAACAATTTAGTATAATAGTTTGTCTCTACAGTACCCAATTTAACGTTATCCACCAAGTTAACCTTTTCCCGGGCGTAGAAACAATATTCTCAAATATAAAACGAGAAGCATCTAGAGTGTTTTTGTTAAAATTCCTTTTAAAACCCCGCAAGTATGGGTCCCTTTTTTTAACCCCATTTTTTTAAAAAGGGAAAAAGAAGGTCCTCTCTAAACCAAAATAAACGAATTTCAAACACGGAGAAAGATCCGTTCTACCATTTAGACGCCCTAACCGGGTGGGCATTTAAAAAAGGAAGTGAAACCTTGAGACTCACCAACTCAAATTTTATATTTTGTGCCTCTTTAAAAGGGTACTTTTTCCACTTTTAACAGGTGTTACCCCGTATAGAGAGAGGATCCGAGTTCGAGTCTCGGTTTTGACCCTTGTCTTTTTTTTTTGGGTTTTCTGTTTCATTTTGTGTTTTTTAAAATTTTCGATATTATTTTTAAAATTTAACAAAAAATTGCTAATCACTTTTTTGTCTTTTGGACAGGAAAATTCATAATATAGGGGTGAATATTTGGAAATATGGAAAGCTTTTATTTGTCCATCGCGGCCTTCGGAAAAA
>JAGWCC010002135.1:0-14992 GCA_022651775.1 Drusus annulatus
TGATCCGATCACGGCTTTCGTTCGATTTATTCCGATTTAAAATCCAAAAAGGATTTTGAGTAGTTTCAGATGGTGTAGTGTACCAATCTTGAGTGTTGTAGCGATTTAAAGCGCTATAGCTTTTATAATTGTCTTTATAATTATTAAAATCAACATTTGCAGGCGAGGTGTACACGCCCACTATTGGATTGTAATAAGTTCCTCCATGAGGGCGGTTGTTGCCGTGTTGTGTAATGTAAGAGATTGTAAATCAGGAGTTATCAAAGGTGTTTCTAAGGTGGTATTGCTCGAGAAATCCACCTTCACTACGCCATCTTTTCCTTTCTTTGTGGTGATCAAGATTACCCCATTCGATGCCATACTACCATATAAAGCGGCAGCAGAGGCTCCTTTTAAGATATTGATACTTGCCACATCATCTGGATTTAGGTTTGATAAGGCATCACCCCCATCACGTCCTTCGTATTCTCCTGTTTGTTGCGCAGTTGTTGGATTGGACATTGGGATACCATCAATTACAATTAAGGGTTGATTGTTACCGCTTGCCGATTTGTTACCACGTAACAAGATTTTAGTCGATCCACCAGCTCCTGTCGAGTTAGGTGTGATTACCAAACCTGCCGATTTTCCTTGTAAGCTGTTCGCTAGGTTGGTTTCTTTCATTCGGGTCAATTCAGATCCTTTAACGATATCTGTAGCATAAGTCAAACTACTAGCTTTACGTTCGATACCCATTGCAGTTACCACTACTTGATCCAATTGGAAAGCATCTTCATCTAAAGCTACATCAATCACTGTTTTAGTCCCCACAACAATATCCTTTGGTATTACAGCCAATAAATGAAAATTGCAATACCGTACTGGCGTTAGGTACTTTAATTGTGTAATTACCATCAAAGTCGGCCATCACTCCAGTTGAAGTTCCCTTGATCACCACATTTGCCATTGGTATACTTTCATTGTTTTTGCTAAATGAGATTTTACCAGTTATGGTGATCTCATCTGATTGTGCACGTAGACCAGTACACATCAACAAAAAAGAAAGTACCAGCATTGTCCCTTTAATAAGGTTCCGAATGCTTTGTTTGTTTGTTTTGTTTGTCATTTGAATTTTATTTAGATAGTACTATTAATTAGACTTCGAGGGCAAAGCTAACCGAATAAATACTACTCGAGGGTATACATTTGTTAACAATAGGGGGTGTTTTTGTTAACTAAGGCTTCATAAATCTGATAAGTATCGAATAACCAATATCTTAACAGAAATGTACAATTTACTCTATGCGATCTCCCTTTTCAATGTGATTCTGTTTTTCTGTTTTCCTATACGACATTTCCTTTTTCCTATGCGATCCTGCCTTTTTTCCATGTAATTTTGCCTTTACTCGAGGCTCGTGTTGATGCAGTGTGCGCCTAATTCGCCTTAGTGAAAATGTCCTAAGCGAACCCCCGCAGGTGACATTATAACTATAAAAACTCATGCCTTCTGACCCATACAGGGGCAGAAGGCATGAGGTATGAATTTCCAAGAAACTTTTGGGAAGGTTTCTGTCCTTATTCCCTTGGAGCGATTCTTGATGATTCTTTTTGCTATTCGTTATATCTACTTTATTGCTTATCTTTGTGACATAAATAGCAGAAATACTAGAGATCACAGTAATGAATTTGAATTTAAAAAGACCTTTGATTGTATTTGATATTGAATCAACAGGTTTAGATATTGTAAAGGATAGAATTGTTGAAATATCTTTAGTAAAGGTATCGTTGATGGGAGTACAGAAATTAAAACTCGACGAATAAATCCTGACATGCCCATTCCTGCAGTTACAACTGCAATACATGGCATTAAAGATGAAGATGTTAAAGATTGCCCTACATTTAAGGAAATTGCAAGAAACTTAGCATCATATATGGAGGGGCTGATTTGGCTGGTTATAATTCGTTTAAATTTGATCTTCCAATACTTGCCGAAGAGTTTCTTAGGGCTGGTGTTGATATCAATTTGAGAAAAGCGAAAATGATTGATGTCCAAAATATTTACCATAAACTTGAACCTCGCACGTTAGCAGCCGCTTACAAATTTTATTGCCAAAAAGAAATTATTAACGCACATAGTGCCGAGGCCGACACCTTGGCTACGTTTGAGATACTGAAAGCGCAATTGGATCGTTACCCCGAGTTGAAAAATGAAATAGGTTTCTTATCTGAATTTTCGACACGTACAAAGAATGTCGATTTCTCGGGAAGAATCATAAAGGACGAAAAAGATTGTTCTGTTTTTAATTTTGGTAAATTTAAAGGGAGAGCTGTTGTTGAGGTTTTTACCACCGAACCATCTTATTATGGTTGGTTAATGAATGGCGATTTTACTTTAGACACAAAACGCGTGATTACCGAAATTCGGCTTAATTCTATGTTAGGGAAATAAACGCGGTGCACAATACGAGAAAATGAAATCAATCTTAATTACTGCAGCTACCGATAGAGAACTGGATGCAGTAAAAAGGCTTTGTGGCGATTTAGATCAGTTACTGGTTGACATTCAATGGGAAGTAACTGGAATTGGTGGTGTCGAAACAAGTTATTATTTAAATAATTTATTGACCAATAAACATTTTGACCTCGCAGTAAATACGGGTATTGCAGGTAGTTTTGTTGAGAAATATCCTGTTGGAGCAGTGGTGGTGGTGGAATATGATCGATTTGCGGACTTAGGTATTGGTTCATCAAATGGGTTTATACATCTATTTGATACAGGTTTGGCCGATCAAAATAAAGCACCTTATCACAAAGGTCAATTAAAATCGCCTTTAGCGGATCGTTTTTCTAAAGAATTAGCCTTATCAAAGGCAAAAGGAATCAGTGTAAATGCCTGTTCTGGTGATAGCCAGACAATAGAACAACGGCTATTACACTATCAACCAGATATTGAAACAATGGAAACTGCGGCATTTTTCTATACCTGTTTAATGAAGAAAGTTGATTTTATAGCTTTGCGCGCCATATCCAATCGGGTAGAAGTGCGCAATGTTGCCAATTGGGATATTCCACTAGCACTTCGCCAATTAAGCGTAGCTATGCGTAATTTAATTAGAAATGCGTAATTAGGAATTGCTTCACCTTCGGTAAATTCTTGCCGGGTGAAGTAATTTCCTGGCCCCCCACATTCCTAGGGGCGAGGGCGTTCCATGATTAAAAGCGTTATTTCTATAGCTGCGCTTCGCACGCCACAGTTGTCGCCAAAGCAGCTGCGGCTTTTGCACCAAATCAGTCCAACTGTTAATTCGCATAATTAATTAAGTGGTCGATATATTTAATTGGATCATCGAGATTAAACAACGCGCTTACCACAACTGACACATCGGCTCCAGCGTTATATAAAAGTGGCCCATTGGAGATATTGGTACCTCCATCTACTTGGATAAGACAGTTGGAATGATGCTTGTCAATCATTTCTCGAGCCGTACTTATTTTTTTGAAGGAATGCGGAATAAACTTTTTGTCCTCAAAACCAGGATTGACTGACATGATCAATAATAAATCAAGATACTCAATCACATCTTCCATCAAATGCACGGGGGTATGAGGATTTGGGGCAACGCCCACCATCATACCCAAATTTTTGATCTCCTCTATCACCCGATGTAAATGGGTACAAGCTTCGGCATGAAGTGTTAACATTTGTTATCCTGCATCGGAAAATGCTTTCAAATAACGCTCAGGCTGAACAATCATTAAATGTACATCAATTAATTTTGTGCTTTGTTTCGCAATGTGTTGCACGATGGGCAAACCAAACGAAAACTATTCGGAATTTCCGAGAAAACAAATCTACCGAAACCGTTTCTTCACTATCCGTTACATGGACTTTAAACTCGACCTTACCTGCGTTTTTGACCAACAATTCTTTCACATCAGTAATGAAATCGCGGGTTATTTCTTTTAAATCGACCGTGATACTCACCGACTTCACCATATCTTCTTTGGCGTTCCCCAATAAAGTAATCGATTTTATTTTGACTTCTAGTTCTTTGGGACCCGAACTTTCGCGGTTAAAACTGAAACGCTCTTGAACCGATGCCTTAATTAACAGAAAATGTCCGACGTTCAGATACTTCATAAACGATTCGTAATCTTTCCCAAATAAACGAAACTCGTAAGTGTCGTAATAATCCTCTAAGGTGAACATTCCCCAAGGTTTACCGTTTTTGCTCACCGCATCGCGTGCCACAGTTACCATACCAGCAATACTCACGTCTTTCCCGAAGAGTGGAACTAGATCTTGTAATTCCGACAAATCGTTTTTCACCAACTTCTCCATCTCAAACTTATACTCGTCAAGCGGATGCGCTGACAGGAAAATTCCGATTAATTCCTTTTCTTTTTTCAACAATTCGGTCTTATGCCACTCTTCCCCTATGGGGATTTCGGGCTTTGATACCTGTATTGCATTGGCACCGCCAAAAAAGCAGGTGGTGTTTTTCATCCGATCTTCCTGAATCATATTCCCGTATCGCACCAAGGTATCTACAAAGGCTTCGCCTTTGGCGTTAGTGGCTGTGAATTGATGACGTTTGATATTCATTTCGTCGAAAGCACCAGCCGCAGCTAAATTCTCGATATTCTTTTTACCTACAGCGGTCAAATTCACACGTTCTACAAAATCGAACACATCTTTAAAGACCCCATTTGCTCGCTCGGCAATGATGTTCTCGACTGCTGCCGATCCCACATTCTTTACCGCCGCCATACCAAACCGAAGATCGCCAATGGCATTTACCGTGAATTTGTGGAAACTTTCGTTAATATCAGGACCCTTCAAACTCAAGCCCATACGTTTACACTCCTCCATTGTTTTACCAATTTCCGTCATGTTCGACAAGTTTCTACTCACCACCGCAGCCATATACTCGGCAGGATAATGCGCTTTCAGATAGGCGGTTTGATAAGCCACTACCGAGTAGCAGGTGGAATGGGATTTATTGAAGGCGTATTCGGCAAAAGCTTCCCAATCGCCCCATATCTTATTCAGAATCTTTTCGTCATGTCCTTTCGCCATGCCGCCTTCAATGAACTTCGATTTCAATTCGTTCATCACCGAAATAATCTTCTTTCCCATCGCTTTACGCAACGAGTCGGCTTGTCCCTTGGTAAATCCGCCGAGGGCTTGCGACTGACGCATCACCTGTTCTTGATACACCGTAATTCCGTAAGTCTCCTTCAGATAATCTTCCTGATCGGCAATATCATAAGTAATCGGGATTTGTCCATGCTTACGGCCAACAAAGTCAGGGATATACTCCATCGGGCCAGGTCGATACAAGGCATTCATGGCAATCAAATCTTCTATTTTATTCGGCTTCAATAAACGCAACCATTTACGCATACCGTCCGACTCAAATTGGAACGTACACATGGTGTCGCCTCTGGTATATAAGTCGTAGGTTTTTTCGTCGTCCAAAGGAATGGCATCAATGTCGATATCAATGTTGTGGCGAAGTTTGATGTTGGCCAAGGCTTCTTTAATGATCGACAAGGTTTTCAATCCCAAGAAGTCCATCTTCAACAAACCGATATCTTCTACCTGCGAGCCATCATATTGGGTCACCAAACAGTCCTCGTTGGTTTCCTTATCTTTCGAAATACAAAGCGGCACATAGTTTTTAAGATCATCACGACCAATGATGATACCGCAAGCATGCATCCCAATATTTCGTACTGACCCCTCGAGTACTTGGGCGTATTTGAGGGTTTCTACAATTAAAGGATTGGGTGAGTGACACTCGCGTCCCAAATCGGGCACTTCGGCAAAGGCTTTCTTGAGGGTGATTTTGGGAGTGTCGGGAACCATTTTCGATAAACGATCGGCTTCTGCCAAAGGCAGTTTTTGTACACGTGCCACATCTTTAATGGCCGATTTGGCGACCATGGTACCAAAAGTGACAATGTGCGCCACCTTATCTTTGCCGTATTTATCTTCTACATATTTCAATACCATACCTCGACCATCGTCATCAAAGTCGATATCAATATCGGGCATTGATATCCGATCGGGATTCAGAAACCGCTCAAACAGCAAATCGTATTTAATGGGATCGATATTGGTGATCCATAAGCAATAAGCTACCACCGAGCCTGCGGCTGATCCCCGACCAGGACCCACGGCAACGCCCATGCGTCGGGCTTCGCGAATAAAATCTTGAACAATCAAAAAGTATCCAGGGAAACCCATCCGCTTCACAGTTTCTAACTCAAAATCGATACGTGCACGGGTGTCATCATCCATTTCTGGATAACGAATTTTAGCACCTTCGTAGGCTAAATGTCTTAAATAATCGTCATCATCGGTAAATTCAGCTGGGATCGGGAAGATCGGCATAATGGCCTTGCTATTGATATCGTAATCCTCTATCTTCCCTGCAATTTCCATAGTGTTGTCGAGCACTTCGGGCATATCTGCAAAAATAGCCGACATCTCGGCTTGTGTCTTAAACCACTCTTGCTTGGTGTAATGCATTCGGTTTACATCGTCCAAATCGGCACCTGTGTTCAAGCAAATTAAGCGATCGTGGGCTTCTGCATCTTCGGCATTCACAAAATGCACATCATTGGTAGCAATCAGTTTGACGCCAATTTTTGCACTCAGTTCAATGAGCCCTTTATTCGCAACTTCCTGTTTGGCAAACACATCGTGGGCTGCATTTCTATCGTTAGTTTGGTGACGCTGTGGTTCGAAATAGAAGTCGTCGCCAAAATGTTGTTTGAATTCTAAAGCCGACTTTTCGGCTTCTTCGGGTTGCCCCATACGTATATATCGGGGTATTTCGCCTCCAATGCAGGCGGTAGATACAATAAGCCCCTCGGTATGTTGAAACAAAATTTCTTTATCGATACGTGGTTTTCCATAAAATCCATCGATGTAGCCCATCGAAACCAATTTAACAAGATTGTGGTATCCCACTAAATTCTTTGCCAACAACACCAAATGATTCCCACTTAAATCTGATTTGCCGTTTTTATCAAACCTACTTCCGCGGGCAACATATACTTCGCAACCGATAATCGGTTTAACGCCCGACCCTTTGGCGGCCTTCAAAAAGCTTTTCACCCCAAACATATTTCCATGATCGGTAATGGCAACAGCTTCCATACCATCGGCTTTGGCTTTGGCAAACAGCTCTTTAATACTAGACGCCCCATCAAGGACGGAAAATTGTGTATGGACGTGGAGGTGGGTAAACTTTGACATATCGTATTCTAATTTTGAACAAACGGTTGAGCTAGATTAATGCTCGTGCTCATCGTGCCGATCTGCGGCTAAATAAAACGTAGCCACAGTCATAGCTTCATTCCCAGCTAAATCCGTGCAATATATTATAAAGTGATAATTCCCTGCAGGAGCTGTATCTGGAATTTCAAAATGCTCGTGAGCAGAATGGTTCTTTTTTCCCTCTAACGGAAATACCTTAACACTCGACCACTTTACAACGGCTCGAGTATCATGTTTGTGCCCTTCTGCTGGATGAATATCAACCTTGTAATTTTTCAATCCACTCGCATCACTTAACTCGGCAGCAAAATGTAAATCTTCTACTTTAATGGTGTCATTATTTGCTGGTGCAGTTAATACAATAGTGGGATTGGTGTTGTCAACATCATCTTTACCACACGAATTAAAACTGCATATAAAACAGATGGCTACACAAACCATCCCCCAAAAACCTACTCTCATTATAATTTAAATTTTAAATAAATAACCTTATTGCAATATGATTGCGAAACAAAGGTAGGGCAATAAATTCAATAACGCAACTAATGTGCGATAAATAATTTTGTAAAGACCCCCTCTTTCCTTCCGACCTTTGGCAGAAAGAAAAGAGGGGGAGGGTAATCGACTTCCAACCACCCAAGTTAATAATTATCCATTCCTTGGGTAGCGTTAAAACGGATAGTTGATTCCGAAATGAAAGGATTTATTATTCCCTGAAAACCAATGTTTGGGTGCAATAAACCGTGAAGATTCGGCTCGTGATGGGTCGTAAGTTTTCATACCAAGGTCAAAACGCAGGATAAAATAATCAAAATTCAATCGCAGTCCAGCTCCTGCATCTAAAGCAATTTCCTTATAAAACGTTTGGAAATTAAATCGTGCACCTTCTCTTTGGTCTGACTTTGTGTAACTCCAGATGTTTCCACCGTCAACAAAGAGTGCACCTTCAAAGATCCAAAATATAGAAAATCGGTATTCAACATTCATCTCCAACTTCATATCTCCAACTTGCGATGGGATAAGTGATAAGGTATCGCGACTGGTCGAGCCTGGACCCACGCCACGCACAGGCCAGCCCGCAAACTATTGGCACCGCCCGAGTAAAACATTTTCTCGAGAGGCAAAGGTTCGTGGAGTTTCCATAGGCTTTCCCAAAACCCAAATAAAGTCGATACGCTACCGAATTGGTACGTTGAATGGGTTTGTTGTAAACATAATTAAAGTCGACTTTGGCGTATTGTGAATAGGGAACATTGAAAATTAAATGCGATTGATTACCAAACTCATCAACTTCCGAGGGGAGTGCTTTATTGATGGCATTGAGTAAATTCCCTGCAATATTACCATTTGCTCGAAAATAAGTGCTAGGGCGTCCAAATCGAGAACGTTGTTCGCGCTGTGTTTGTGTTTGCGAATTATAGATATAAGATCCCATCGATACCTAAAATAAAATGGCTTTGATAGATAAATTTGAGAAAAGGATCGCGAATACCTTCGTAAAACGATTCGCTTAAATTCCAAACTTTCACCATACTGAAATCGATGGGCGAGATAATATAGCTGGAGTGTGCCGAGCTTTTCCAGCTATACCCTATCGTAAAATTTAATTTAGACCGGGTGTAATCAGGTCGGTTTTGATAAACAAATGCACTCGAAAATTTGGTGTGCGGAATGTGTATCTTGAAATAAGGAATATTAAACAGCGGCATTAAAAATTGGGGAAGATTGATGCTTGATCCAATATTATACTCAAACGAATTTTTTGCTTCTTTAATGCTGTGGGCATCGAATATTGAAATACACCTCGAAAGTCAAGATTAAACACTTCGGCACCTCCCAGATAAGTTAAGATGGCTGTATCGGAAACCAGGCGAGAACCCGATCAATTCGGATGAATTTGTTGATACTTCAAAATCGAATCTTATACGATTGTTGAATAAATGGATCCAGCTGTATTACACAGTCCGTAAGGATATTTCCCAAACTATCCCGCTCGTTAGTCGGCTTAAAATTAATTGTAACGGTTTTGAAAACATTCAAATTCGAAATATTGTTGTAGGTCTGCGATACATTCGATTCCTTAAAATAGCTGTTCGGTGTAACCAAATTTACCCGAGACAGCACGTTTGACTTCATTTTTAGCACATCGTCATAAACAATGTATAGATCTTTTGGATAAAGAGTGTCAAAACGGCTCAAATATGTTGAATCGGCTATTGCTTTTAGTGCATCGTAATTGGTGTACACATACACATCTTTTATCATAAACTTGTTGTGGTTTCGAATTTTGATTCCGTAGCAAGTTTGTATCCTGCAATGTTTATCGCTACATCTACCGTCAAATCGTTGGGGTTAGATCGGGTATTGAGGGTGTCTATCTCGAATGAAATATAAGATTTATTAAAGGCGAAAAAACCGTTATTGCGTATCATCAATGTAAGTCGCTCTTGTTCTGATTCAAGTAATTTGTTAGATAACGTACGGCTGTATCGGAAAATAAGACCGTAAACTGTCGGTGCGAACCAAATTAAGCAAGACTGTATCCGAGATGTTATAAGATACATTTTTGACTTTAAAAGTCTTATTCGGTTGTATCCGATACACAACTTCTACTTTCTTTTTGTCATAAATCAAACTGTCAATCACTTCGGCATCATAATATCCTCGTTCTTGCATAAATGAACGCAAGTTGGCTTTAGAAGATTGTACCAAAGTTGAATCGTAAATAACAGGCGGTTCGCCCCAGTTTCGCAATTTTCGATTGATGGACTTCGTTGTATCTGCCCCTGACAAATTGTATTGAAAGAAAGAATTTGATGTTAAATAAACCTTCCCGATTGCTTTTTCTGACGAATGTAAGGCTTCAATTCGTCTGTTGTTACACGCGATTGGTCTTTTAATATGATTTTATTTTTCGATAATAAGTACCGTCCCTCAGGCACATGTTTTGTACCGCTGCACCCCAACAATAGCAACAAAAGCAGTACTGTCCAATATTTCGTGAGTGTGGCAACGAAACCCTGGAGCGAAACAAAATCAAACTGGTAATTAGAATGCATCATTATAGTACCCTACAATTTATTATCCAATCAAGGTGACTTGGGTAAGTCGAGCGACTTTTTTTGGGGAGGGCAATTGGCACAGCCTCCACACGCACCGTTTTTGTTGGAGGTGCGAAATGCCTTAAGAATAAGATATATAGAAACTACCGAGGCACCTAATACAATAGTGTAGGTGAT
Organism: Drusus annulatus; assembly: GCA_022651775.1. Classification (NCBI taxonomy): domain Eukaryota; kingdom Metazoa; phylum Arthropoda; class Insecta; order Trichoptera; family Limnephilidae; genus Drusus; species Drusus annulatus. The sequence goes on from JAGWCC010002135.1 coordinate 10,510, forward strand.
ATATAATTGAACCATAACTTTAAAATTAAATTAGCAAACATTTATCTGTTATAGAATATCATTTTACAGATAAAGGTTTCTCGCTACGCTGGAAATAACGGCTTTCCAAGCGTAGTGAGGAACCTCTATCCTGAGAGAAATTCAGTCCAAATGTACAAGTTATTTTTGAACAAGCCATAGTTCATTTTTCAAAGCGAACAAACTTGGCATACCAACCAAGCGTAAAGTATAGCTTTCGATGGTAAACTTCTTTGTATTTAAGGTAATGATATTCTTTGATTCTCAATTATCGTAATAGGGACAAACGGTCATTATAGGTGCTCATTAAAATCTTAAACCAGGTAGTATAACGCTCGGGGTGAAGCGCAATATCAGGTACAATATCATCCAAAGTCATGTATTTATAATCGTTTACTTCTTCAATATTGATGGTGGGCAATGTATCTGTATGGTAAACAAACACATGGTCTATTTCGTGTTCGGTCAATCCATTCTCAAAACAATGTTGGTACGTAAATTTGAACAGAAAAGTTAAATCGGCACACATTCCCATCTCTTCTTGCAGGCGTCTTTTGGCGGCTGTTTCGCTGTCTTCGTTTGGAAAAGGATGGCTGCAGCAGGTGTTTGTCCATAAGCCAGGTGTGTGGTATTTACTAAAAGCGCGTTGTTGCAACAAAAGTTGATTTTTGGAATTGAATATCAATACCGAGAATGCCCGGTGTAGCCGAGCGTCTATGTGCGCCTGTAATTTTGGCATCGAGCCAATTGGCTCGTCATTTTCGTTCACTAATATCACCATCTCAAATTAAGTTTAGTGGTTAGATAGGCTTTGCATAAAAGAAGTATTTTTATGCCATTCGGAACTCTAATGCGCTGGTGCATCAACTGTTCTGCCTCTGTATTTTCTATTTTATTGGTCAGGTTCTTGTAATAAAGATAGGCTGTATACACGCCCAATTGTGATTCGCTGGGTAAACGCTTAATCCCGATTAAGGCTTGTGCATAATCGGCATTAATATCCTCCAAAATGATCTGTTTGGTTTGATTGTTGAATGGATTGTCTCTTAATATCGGGAAATACGTGCGGTCCAACTCTTGCGTATCATGTCGTAAATCTCGTAAAAAATTCACTTTCTGAAACGCTGCTCCAAGTCGTTTCGCATAGGGTTTTAACTCATTATACAACTCGCAATTACCCTTCACAAAGACCTTCAAACACATCAAACCCACCACTTCAGCCGATCCATATATGTACTCGTTAATTTGGTCGTTGTCGAATTCGCTTTGGTGCAAATCGCACTTCATGCTCTTGAGAAACGCCTGAATCAAATCATCATCTATTTGATACTGCCGCACAGAGTACTGAAATGCATTTAAAATAGGATTCAAACTGATGCCTTGTTCGTGTGCTGTATAGTAATCTTTTTCGAAATTGGACAAAAGGTACTCTTTATTATAACCATGAAAAGTGTCCACAATTTCGTCGGCAAATCGCACAAAACCATAAATACTGTAGATGGCGTCTTGAATAGATCGATGAAAACAACAAACACCTAGAGAAAAGGATGTACTATAATGTTGTGTCACCATTTTACTAATATGGAAAGATAGTTGCTTAAATTGTTCTTCCATAATTATCAATTGTTAATTGCTTCGTATTACTCGAACCGTCTAAGCACTCGCTTCGCTCGCTTAGAACAGATAGCATAAAGAGATCACAGGGCACAAAGGATTCAAAGGTTGTATCAAAGTTGCATACAAATCAATACATCCTTTGTGCCCTGTGAGTCTTTCTGCTACCTGTCTTAAATGAGGTCTTAATTATTTTTATGACCTTAGTTTTTTTTCCCAATTCCAAGCCGAAGCCAGTACATCTTGAATAGGGGTGTCTGCACTCCAATTCAGTTCGGTGTTTGCAAAAACAGGGTTTGCCCACACTTGTTCTATGTCACCGGCACGTCGTCCTACAATTTTGTAATTCACTTTCACACCTGTTACTTGTTCAAATTGATGTAACAATTCAAGTACCGATAGTCCCTTTCCTGTTCCAAGATTAAAAAACTCTACCGCTTTTTTGTTAGATTTTCCAACAAACGCTCTACCGCAATTACGTGGGCTTTTGCTAAATCAACAACATAAATATAATCTCGAACAGCCGATCCATCGGGTGTATTATAATCATCGCCAAATACACTTAAACAAGGTCTGATACCGATGGTAGTTTGCGTGATGAATGGGATCAAATTATTAGGAACGCCATTAGGTAATTCTCCTAAATTGCAAGTAGGGTGCGCACCAATCGGGTTAAAATAGCGCAATGCAATAGCTTGTAATTGACTGTGAGCTGCCACTGTATCCCGAATAATTTCTTCAGCTATTTGTTTTGTATTGCCATAAGGCGATTCTGCTGCTTTTACGGGTGCGTCTTCGGTTACAGGTAAAATATCGGGTTGACCATAAACGGTACAAGAAGATGAAAAAACTAAATTTGGTACTTTGTAAAATGCATGCATTCTAAAACATTCAATAGAGAGACAATGTTGTTATGATAGTATTTCAAAGGCAACACCACCGATTCGCCCACTGCCTTACTTGCTGCAAAATGAATAATACACGAAATGTCTTGGTAAGTAGTAAACAACTGGTTCATTGCAACCATATCGCAACAATCGGCTTGCACAAATGCCGGGCGGATACCTGTAATTGCGACTATACCGTCTAAAACATCAATGGATGAATTCGATAAATTGTCAATAATTATTACCTCAAAACCTTTATTTTGAAGTTCCACCACTGTGTGAGAACCGATATATCCAGTCCCACCTGTCACCAAAATTTTCTTTTTCATGATACTATTCTTCCTTATAAGTGAGCAACAAAGATAATTTTTTTATTTCAATGATGCTAGATACACAAAAGCCCAAAAAGCCTTCAATATTGTTATCTAAGTTGTTTTGTCTCGTTCCCAAAGAATAAATATTTGAGAACATGAACAAGACATCGAAGCTATGAAGTTTTCGAAATTGAAGTTTTCGTATTTAGAGACAATGTCATACACTTCATCAAAACCTTTTGTTCCGTAAGGTAAAACACATTTTCCATTTTTTCCACACAAGGATAACCAGATGTCAGGCAAGAAAGGTCCTTCATCAGTGTTGATTAGCAATATTTTATCGATATCTGCAAAACGAATTAATTCAGTTTCGCATTCAGGATGTTCTACTTTTACAAATTCATTTGTAATTGTTATGATATAATCATCTTCTCTTTTTGTCATTTTCTTTTCGGTATTTAATTTATTCAGCATACTAATCAATTTAATGAACCAAAATCCAAAGATAAGCAGTTGGCATTAAATAAACGATGTTATTTGGAGATAATTAATTCTGTTATAAAAATGTCACCCAAGATTTAATGTGCATATAATATTATTACCCGAAGTTTCCCACACCTCGCAACCCTTGCAAACACTCAAAATTATGGTTGGAATAAAGCCTGAATTTTCGATTTAATTATTTGCAAATAAGTTATTTACAAGGGTGCTTACAAGATGTGCCGATTTAGGTCTCTAAAGTCAATAAAATGAACGCTAAAACACAGCATTATTCGGAGGCCTCATGTTGCTGCAATCCCAACACGCCTACTTTACAGACATAGTGTACCTCTATTTATCTAACGCCATAAAGCGAAGCACTCCATCGCGAAGCGATACCTTATCGGCTGTTTTCTGTTTGAGGCGTAGTCCGAGGATACCTCCGAGGCGGAGCGAGTTCATTGCATCAACATGAGGTACTCGAATAAACAGCCAAAGGCTTTTTGCTTACTTTTGGGCCTCCAAAAAGTGAGAAAGAAAAAAACTTCCCTATAAATAGTATTCTGAAAATAATGTTGTAAGATCCTAGTTTAAAGAAATTTGCATATTAAATACATTAAAGGTTTTTTCTTTTTTTCTCACTTTTGGAGACCATAAAGTAAGCAAAAAAGCCTTTGGCTGTTTGAACTCGCTCCGCCTCGAGTATACTCTCGGACTACGCTCAAACAGAAAACAGCCGATAAGGTATCGCTTCGCGATGGAGTGCTTCGCTTTATGGCGTTAGATAAATAGGGGAGTGCGGTGTGTGTAAAGTTGGCGTGTTGGGAATGTTGTGTTTAAGCCCGAAATATTGCACTTTTGTAAACACCCTCATAAACGGCTTGAGTATAGTATTTTACATTGGTAATAGAGTAGTTTTGTCGAATGTGTTTTTGAGTGTTTGCAAGGCTTACGAGGTGTGGGAAACTTCAGTTATTGCCAGCCTTTCGAGGACGCGAAGGGCTGGCATACCTCAGCTCAGGGCGCAAGCCCGCAGGATTAAAGTCTACCGAGATGAGTTGGCCAGATAAAGCTTGGGTTCCCGCTAAAACAAATTTGGAATTCAATGCGTGAAAGGATTTTTACCGGTTGTCAAAAACTTTTTTAGCTCGTTTTGAAATGGGGAAAAAA